>JAGFBZ010000955.1:877500-1367500 GCA_018398805.1 Hirundichthys speculiger
AAGACCTGCTGGTATTGTGCTATTTTTGGCTCATAATTAGCGGCTAACACACTAACAACAACAAAAGAAACAGTCCGGTTTTCTCTGCATGGAACGGGAACTTTATTCTGTCATTGCAGGAACTTGTAACATCACACAGGTTGTATTGTTGGGCTCCTGTCGGTTAACAGAGAATGTAAATCTATACACGCTGGGCTGCTGTTGATGCTCACTACACTTTTCATCTAACCCCGTTTTCATTCTGCCGTCCCACGACACACACACTACATTACCCATAAGGCTACCTTCTAAAAGGTTCCAGGCTGCTCACAGCATTTCTTCGCTGTGAGAGAACGCGCACAACATCCTGTGATGTTTCCGTGATTTTTTCTTGATTTTTATATACAAAAAATTATTTGACCACCATTTTTTCTTCACTTTCTTGTTCATTTTAATACCTGGTACCACTAAACGTCATCATGTGACTAAAACAGACAGAAAAGAAAACACTAAATGCATAAAAGCAGTGTTTTTGGCAGTACAACGCCATAGCTATTGATGTAAAAACTTAAGTGATTTAGGTTATAATCAAGAAAACCATGGAAAATGGTAAGATATCAGCTCTTAAATAAAACTCTTATGAGCAATCTTTGTGGTTATCGTTATGTTTGTCCAAACAAATGTACCTTTAGTTGTACCAGGCATTAAAATGAACAAGAAACTGAAGAAAACAAGGTGGTCTAGTAATTTTTTCCATGACTCTATATCGCCAAACTTAAAGCGCGAATTGGCGAGGGATTACTGTATTTGCATCTCCACGGTGATTTCTGCAGACCGCGGGGCTGAAGTGTGCGCGAAGAGGCAGGCAGGGATCGAGAGAAGGAGGTCACTCCAGCGGATCGATAGAAAATGCTCTTAGTGACTCTGTGGCGGTCTCTTATTTACTCCTGATTCACAGGTCGACCGCACTGCAGCACACAAGCCTCTCGAACCGACCGCACCGATTCCACACACACCTCGCTCTGGAGGGAAAAAATAAAAAATAAAGACGGTGAATTATGTCATGTGACTGCTTTATTAGCCGTGGTTTAAAAAAAAAATGTTTTATGGCTTTGTGAAGAATAGAGCCTCATGGTGAGAGAGTGGCGGGAAGCCGGCAGATCTCATTCAAGTCCTCTCAGGTCGCGGCTACTTTACTGGATATAAGAGCCAGAGCTCCTGCAGGGGAAGAAGGATGCATCCTCACAATAACCTTCATCTTTCCCATCACCACCACCACCAACCGCGCACATGCCCCCCCACCCCCACACCTCCCGGGGTGGCGGTCCGCTCCGGCCCTAATGGGGGAATTCTTTCAGCAGGCTCCTGCCTTTCACCCCCCACCCCCCACCACCACAACCCACCCCCCCAGGCCACGATAGTGCATGTGTGTGCTGCCGGGTTTTAACATGTATGCCTGGATGCTGCTACCCCCCCCCCCCATGCCCCCCACACACAGACCACATATGTACTTGCAATAGCTTGTCATCTGAATGCATCGCAGCACATGTGCACTCACGTGCACTCACGTGCACTCTCACAGATCGACCTAGATGTTCTACATTAACTGTACAACGCGAGCCGAGCGTGCACAGACGACCGACAACACTGACTCATCTACTGTACCTCCCGTGTTCAACTTACACGGAGATAATATCAGCTCCGGCATTTTTATTTTTTTATTTTTTATTTTTTTTATGTTTTTTTTTTTCTTTTTTTGTACACTTGCTCTCTCCTGTGTAGGGGTGTGAAAAAAAATCGATTTGGCAATATATCGCGATTTTCAATATACTATCGATTTTTCAGCTCCTAATATCGATTTTTTAGGAAAATACTTAAATGTGCAAAAACACTAATAATAAACAATAAATAGGTTTTTTGAAGTAAATAGTTTTGACTCAAATTGTCCTCTGAATGATCAATATTATCCGATGAACATGATAGATAGATAGATAGATAGATAGATAGATAGATAGATAGATAGATAGATAGACAGATAGATAGATAGATAGATAGATACTTTATTCATCTCAAAGAGAAATTTGCAACATATACAGCAACTTGATTTTTCATCTCTACTTTTAATTTTGATATTAACTGGATAGAATATCGCAATATATCTTGAATCGTGATAATATCGTATCGTGACCCAAGTGTCATGATACATCACATTATCGTATTGTGAGGTCCTTGCTAATACTCGCCCCTAGTCCTGTGGTACAAACAGTGGTGGACATGCAGGCACAGCAACAACATGCATTTTAAGAGTTTAACGGCATTTCAGAGTGCAGCATCACAAGTGGTTCTCAAACTTTTAACGCTGCGTACCACCTGAGAAACTATTGAGCTCTCTGAGTACCACCATGATGACCAATTTTAAAATACAGCCATATATGCCTTTTCAATTAGCTTTAAACACACAGGAGAGATGTTTATTCCTTATTGTGGATATTTATTGTTACCTGAATTTCATTTGAAAGGTTGTATTTATAATTCATTGTCATGCATTGACAAGTCCTGACGTTCCCCCGAGTACCACCAGAGAGCGCTCTCGTACCACCAGTGGTACACGTACCACAGTTTGCGCACCACTGGTGTAGCCGAATCCAATCTTACTTTGTGCTGACACGACTAAACCCACGCCAACAAGCTGCGCATGGAAATAGACAATAACGGACCAACCAAAACATTCCAGCTCGCTGACACTTATTGCATCAAGTGCGTGCGGTTGTTTTCACCCGCTGACTTTTTCCCCCTGGTTCGACCCGTTCCAGTTCTCCAAACCCAGCAGCTGTGTTTACCTTTTTTTATTCATCAATTCACGCCTTCGTTTTGATTATTTTTCAGCTGTGCCATGTTAATACCTGGCTGAGCTGGCGGCGGCGGCGGAGCTGAAAGAGCGAGTCGGGGTACAACCGCCTCCCAAAATGGATCCCACATGCCGATCACATGACTTCCTCTCCTCACAGATATCTATAGTGCAAAATGGAAATAAAAGTTTGCAGCCATCCGCGGCGCATCCCTACACGGGTCTGCACAAACCATCAAGACAAGCGGCTCCCCGAAGATCCAGTAAAGGGAAACTGTTTCGGTAAAACTTTTAATGCTCTCCCATCCCCTTTTTTTTTTTTTTTTTTTTACGGTCTCCTTCCTTTCATCAACCGGCCATATTTGGTTGAAGCGAATCCCGCAGCGAGCAGAGAGAGCGAGGAAACGTCACCACAGATAGAGAGCCCCTTCTGCTGGCATACCTTCCCGTCCCGAGCCGTGGAAACATGTCAAGGCAACTTTAAATCAGAGTCTGGGGGCACGTTCCCCGAGAAGTGAGTCACTTCCAGTAAGAGCTGAATGTGCGAAGCCGGAGATGGTGTCATTAGCTCTCTGGGCGTTATTGTAGAGTCTCGCCTCCTCTGAAGTCTTTTTCTGAATCCTTAAAAACGAGAGCTTCGACGCGAAGACGCTCCCTGTGATTGTCGCTTTCACTATTTACACCATCAGTTGTGGAGTCGCTGGCGGTTGCGCAACACTTTCAGTGCTCCCTCAGTCGCTGAGCACACAAGCGGCGGCGCTCCGTGTACAGACTTAACTCGATTTGGTAAACAAACGTGGGCCGGAGACCCGGGGGTCAAAGGTTGGGTCCACAGGAGAAAAACGCAGAGGGAGGGAACATTTTATCATCTTCTGACATGATGAAATCGCAGCACGGGGGACGACGGTTTGGAGGCATCGCAACTGTTTCGTCTCACAGCAAGTTTTAAAACGGCGGACGACTGCAGGACTTTCACCCTTCCCCCGTCTGACACCATCAGCATCTATCAGGATGCAAACGGATCTTTTCACCCTCCTGAGGTGGGGGGGGGGCGGCTCACCTCTCCTCTCCGGTTCTGAAACCCACATATACTGTAGCAGCTGATCTGCAATCAATGCTGATACACTCCATAACACCCACCTGGATCAATGAGCAGTCGCTCAATATGCCAGCAGTTAACCCAGCTGATTAGGGGGAGGGGGGGGGGGGGGGGGGGGGGGGGGGTAACGGCGCCTGCATGTTGTTAGCGTGAGCGTACCAGAGGACGGCGCTTCCTCCCCGAAGATGCAATCTCTCAACACGAAGAGCAATTTGCGCGCCGTGATCTGTGGCTGACAGGGGGGGGGGGGGGGGGGGGGCCTTCGGTGGGGGGGGGGGAACTCGCCAAGCAATTAAACCTCCTGGGCAGAGCGCCGTTGATGGACAGATAGAGTCTGTCTGCGAGTGATTGGCTTTTTAATTGAGTACCCCCCCCCCCCCCCCCCCCAACACCTATACTGATCCCTATCATCGGGTCTTGGACCTTGTCTTGGCTCAGGGGGGGTTGAGCCACTGAAAGCAGCTTGATGCAGCTGTCGGGGGGGAACAACAAGATGGATGAGGCGTCATGTTCTGGATGGAAATACAGGTAAAGTAAGTATAAGTTAGCCACTGATTTACCCTGAGCTTTCATTAAAAAAAATAAATAAAAAATTACAAGCGCTCAAAGTTCGTAAGCAGCGTGTAAAGCCGTTAGCGGGATTCTTACAATCAGTGCGTTTACATGGGAAGTTTAATTCCTCTTTAATTCAGAATTAAAGTTAAAGCCGAATAAAAGTTACCATGTAAACACCTTAATTCCATATGAAAATGTCAATTCCGAATTAAACTTAATTCCGAAGTAAGTGGCTGGTTTATTCCCATTTTAATTCCGAATTAAATAATTCCGCGGTCATGTTTACACTCATTCCTGTTTAAATTAATTCCCGTCTTTCTGCGCATGCTCGTTCTCTTGCCCGTCTGTCGCAATGACGCTTATATTCCGCGCTGGGCTTGTTTTCAAAACAAAGTTTTAAAATGGCAGCACGCAGTAAACGGTGTCGATTTATTTAATTAATAGCTTGGAGGAACTGGCAATAATTAAAAGAACAGATGGCAGGAAACATAAAAATTGTGAGCTTTTCAAAGCGGCCAGGTTAAATGAAGGAAGATTCGCAGATAGAGACGCCACCCAGGTCAAAAATAAACGAAACGTTGTTGCTAATCGAGTTAGCTAAGTTTGTTTTCTTCCGGTAGATGTAAAGACGTCCGCCCCCCCATCCAATCAGAACCCTTCCCAACCCCCAGACCTAAAGCGGAGTTGGATAAAGCCGAACAAACGTGTTTTCCATGTAAACCTCAATTCGGAATTACTATTTCCATGTAAACGCGAAGGAAAATAGCTTAATTCGGAATTATTTAATTACTAATTATTAATTCCGAATTAAAAAACATCATGTAACCGCAGCCAATAACTTCCAAGTATCTCAGCATCCATCAACAGATACGTCTATGCTTCCTTTATTAACACATACGGTTAATTAGCGCTCGTTTTATCAGTGAAGAGCAGCCGTTCCCAAACTTCAGAACACCGAGGCCCAATTTGAAATGTGAAAAATCTCCGTGGCCCACCGAAACCTTTAATCACAACTGTGGTCAACATACAGGACTAGAAGCAGCGTTGCCCAGTGGGAAATGTAGGATTATCGTACCAGAGTCTCAAAATTATCGTATTTTGAGGGAAATTATCGTACATCTGTCATAACCAAAATAACAAGCCCAGTGATGCGCTGTAGTCAAATTTAATCTCTCCAGTGTTAAATAGCGGGCGGAAGCTGACCATTCAGCCTATCATGCTAGTTGTTCTGAGACAAAGGTTCGTATCTCACGCTCAGCAAAGCACGATTGGCTGGAATCATGTCACATGGGAACAGATGCCTTCGGGGTTCACAAAAAAAAAACCTCCGGCAGACAGCTGCAGCAGGCAATGATGTGAAATAGTCAAATTATCGTACATTTGACCTTTTCTTGGATTATTGATCGTACAGAGGGCCAAATTATCGTACAAATACAATAATTATCGTACACTTGGCAACGCTGACTAGAAGCAATGTTCTGACATTAATGTAAGGAGTCCACAACTAATGGTGACACTTAACTGGTTTGTTTTATTACATCTTAATGTTTTTTTTAATCATTTCATGAATATTTTACAATAATTAAAAACATATTTAAAAAGATAGAGGATTTAAAACATATTTGTTTAACTTTAATGACCTCTTACGGCCCAACTGCAGTACCACGACGGCCCACCAGGGGGCCGCGGCCCACACTTTGGGAATCACTGGTGAAGAGCGTTTCCACAGGTTTACTGGACGTAATCAAGAGAAAAAGACAGACGTCGTCGCCTTCAAATGTCTTAAACTGTTAATACTTAGAGAAGAAAGCGCGTTCAATTCAGTAAAAAAACAAAAAAAAAATCAAAAAAAGAAAAGAAAATTCCAGATGCCAATTTAATCATTTCTCTTCACTTTATTTTTGTCTATAAAACTGTTTCCATAAATGGCTTTAACACATCAACCACAGACGTAGCTCGAGCGCGTGATTGCTAACATTAAAGCGCGTTTCGATACTTCCTCGCCACGTGTTTATTGTCGCGCGTTTAAAAATCAACCGTCATCTTCTGAACCGTCCTCGCTCAGTCTGGACGGTCTCTTCCACACGCGTGATGATGTCACGCCCGGGAAGAAGACCCCTTTGTGAACGGACTCAAGTGAGACTTTTAATCTTCCCTGCAGGGGGGGGGGGTGCACGCACATGTGACCCCTCACCCTGCTCTAGACGTAGACATGTGATTTCTGCATGTCTGTTACATGTAAAAGTTTCAGATCATCCAGCAGATGTTATTATTATTTGGTGATTAAGTGGTAGTTTTACTCATTGAGGGTAAAAAAAACTATCCAAACTCTTCATGGCCCGATGTGACAAAAGTAATTTCCGCCGTCCTGCCGCAGAACCCAGTTGTTCTCCAGCTGGAACTGATGGACGTTCTCCTTCAGAGCAGCCCCAGAGCATCACACTACCGCCACCGTGTTTGACTGCTGGTGTGACGTTCTTCTCCTGGAATGCCGTGTTACTTTTACTCCAGATGTGACGGGACGCGCACCTTTCAAAAACGTCAACTTTTCTTTCGTCGGTCTTGAGGATATTTTCTCGTCCGTGGAACTCCGCCGTGACGCCGTTTCTCCTCCTGACGGCTGAGTCATGACCTCTGACCTTAACTGAGGCCAGCGAGGCCTGCAGGTCTCTAGATGTCCTTCTGTGACCTCTTGGATGAGTCGTCGCTGTGCTCTTGGGGGTAATCTCCTGGGGGGGTCACCACTGTTCCATGTCTTCTCCATTTGTGGATAACAGCTCTCACTGCGGTTCCCTGGAGTAACACAGCTTTAGAAACGGCTTTAAACCGTTTCCAGTCTGACAGACGTCTGAATGTCTTCGAACGGCAGCGTGATGTCTTGCTTCTTGGGATCTTGTGGTCTTCGTCAGACAGGTGATCAAATCTGGGTGTGGCCAGAGACTCTCCAAAAAGCTCTCCGCAGTTACTTCATGGTTTAACAAGGGGGGGGGGCAATTACTTTTTCACACTGGACCATAGTGCTGGGCAATATGACGATACATATCGTGAGGACGATAGAAAAGTGTGTATCGTGTCATTTCTCTTCTATCGTTTCTATCGTTTCTAACCTAATTTTATCAATTATTACAGCAAATATGTAATTAAATAACCTGCAACGATAAATTTGATAGAATCATATCTACTTATACAAAGTAGCCTTTTATGTTTTTCACTTTTATTCATGGTTAATGCCTTAAACAGAGTTCTCTTCAACCCTGATGTTTACTGTAGACACTTTATATTGGTTTGCAAACTTTGCACTACAAGGTCACAGATTTCAGAAAGTTGAAAAATAATTTGTGTTTATTTTTTATAGCTGAACTTCAGTGCAAAAATGTGTTTTTCCTCTCAGAAACTGTTGTGTGTACTTTAAAAAAAATGTGAAAGCTACTGAAAGCTACTGTACCTCTGTACCTACCTGTTTTTGCTGCACTAAAATGTATGTTTGTGACAGTTCAGCTAAATGTCCTTTCAAAATAAAGTTGAAAAGTAAGCAATGACAATTTTTGTCAAACTTTTCAGAGAATAACTGAAAACATACTTTATTATGGTATATCGTGATATATATCGTTATCGTGATATAAAATAGTCCATATCGTGATATATGATTTTTTTTCCATATCGCCCAGCACTACTGGGCCATGTGGGCTTCAATCTTTATTTGTAGAGCACTTTTCATGCAAGGACATGCAACACAAAGTGCTTTACAGAACTAAAAACAATTATCACAATAAAAAATAAATAAAAATGTTATAAAGAAAGCCCCTCCCTCCCACCCTCCATACTAGACACACAATCACACCCAATGAGGAAACATGGCACTGAGGATCAAGGAAACACCACCTTTGGGGCCGTCCACACTGGGAGGAGACCAGGTGGACCCCCAGATCAGAAGGAGGACCCCCCATCACCTGACACAGCTCCCAGTGTGGAGGACCCCCCCTCGAGGGGGCTCTTAATATAATAAATTCATCAGTTAAAAACTGGATTTTTGTGCTCACTTGGTTTGTATTTGTCACTTAAATGTTTCACATCATTAAACGGACTTAAAGAAATCAGAAGGGACAAATACTTTTTTCCAAAAAAAAAAATTATTTAGACTCCTGGACAGTTTGTACCACCAGACTGGAGATATTAGTGAGTGCACATGGCCCAAAAAAAAAAAAAAGAAAAGAAAAGTCCACATGCATTCACAGTTTTCTGTACAGTATAATGATTAACTGACTTTCTATGGATGCAACCAGTTCAGCACAAACAGCCTGCGGCCGCCGCGCAGATAAAGCGGAGCGTTACCTCCACATCCAGCCATGAAGTCACAGAGGTCAGCGCTTAGTTTCCACATCAAACCCAGGAGCAGAGGCCAGAGTGTCACCCCCCCCCCCTCCTCCTCCTCCCACCATCCTCTCTCCTTCTATCCCTCTCTCCTCTGCCCACCCACCCACCCCCCCTCCACATGCGCACACACAGTACCGACAACCCTCCTCCTCCTCCTCCTCCCTCCTCGCTGGACGTACAAATGCCTTTGCTGTCAGCTCTGCCCTGGTCCCCTGTAATTGAAAATAACAGCCAAGGGCCAACCCCCCCCCCACCCCCCCACCCCCCCCCCCCCCCCCCCGCCCCCCCCCCCCCCCCCCCCCCCCCCCCCCCCCCCCCCCCCCCCCCCCCCCCCCCGGTGGCTCTCTGCCTCGGTGACAGCCACCCATCAATACCAATGACTATAACTCTGGAAGTGAGAGCGCAGCCGATGACATCCAAGACACCACCCCTGCAACACTCCCACACACACCACGCGCGAGCGCGCGCGCACACACACACACACACACGCACTACCAGTGTCCTTCCTCCGCTATCCGAGCCTCCTAATGTTTAACCCGTTACCAACAGCCCGTTTTAACCCGTTACTAACAGCCCGGTCTCTATCTATCTAAGCCGCAAACAACGCACCGCAGTCGCAAACTCATTACGCGCTAATCCAGACTTGCACAAAACTTTTTTTTTTCTCCTCCTCTGAGAAGTGTTGAGAGAGTTTTCGCAGTGCTGCCCCCCCTCACCTCCCCACCTCCTCTCCTCCAGTCAGTTTTATCCTGCAACACTTCTCCACCGCGCAGATTGTTCGGTTCGGGACTTGTTTCGGGACTTTATCAGAGCTGTAAAGTCCAGATGCACATTCACTTTCTTTTTTTTTTTATTCCTCCGCTCGTGACAGCCTATGAATAACCGGTGCGGGTATAGGTGTTACACGCACGGGCACCAGCGGGGGGGGAGGCGCTCCGGTTTCCAGCCGCCGCCGAACACAATGACACGGACGGTCCAAGTTGTCATCTGCTCTGACGGAGCAGTGACAGCTGAGCGAGGCGCGCACGAAGCCTTTCAATGTGACAAACGGAACCGCGCGCACAGGCGGCGGTGACCGGAGAAACCGGGACCGGAGAGAATAAAAGAGAAAAAGCGCACAGACCTTTGAGACGCTGCAGAGCCGCGGAGACCCGGAGACCGTTTTCCTCTCTACAGTCCTGTCTCCTCTCCTCTCCTCTTCCCTTCTCTCCTCTCTGCGTGAACGTACGAGTGTTTGCGCGTGTGCGTGCGTGTGCGTGCGCGTGTGTGTGAGCGCGCAGCTCCCGCCCCTTCTGCCTCTCAGCTGCTCGGCTCGGGCAGTTCTCAGGAAATGAATGGGGAGCGCACAGAGAACTGTTGTACTTGCAAATGACTTACCCCGAGTCACATGATCCGGTAACCGTCGGGCGGGCCGGTGGGCGGAGGCTTCACGAGCGCAGGGGAAGACAATATACTCTAAGCTTTAACAGCGTGCATCGAATTACATGGGGCCCCTCCGGGGAGGTTTCCGACACGTCCGTTCTCAGTGAGCGCGCGGACTCCCTTGTGCGCCCCTCCCGGAGCGCCCCGGGCTGGGGGGGCGGGAGGCGGGGGGGGGGGGGGTGAACACCGCGGCACCTCCCCGTTTAAAGGGGACAGAGGGGAAACAGGGAATTAGCCGAACTTGTTTGATTCACGCGGGGACCTCGTGACACTTCCTCCAAAATTAATATGAGATGGGGGGGGGGGGGGGGTGTGTGTGTGTGTGTTGTTGTTGTTCTTTCACTTTGTGCACTAATGTGCACGTGTAGTAAGAACCGTGAAGTGACAGTTAGACAATGCAATGTTAAATGATTTAATAAAAAAAATAGTTGCAGAGAGGTACATGTTTATGGAGCCCCGTTTGGGTCATAATTCAATGAATAAATTAGTCTATTATTATGAAATATTTCCCATTATTATAAATGCATGTTTATTATTATGAAATATTTCCCAATATTATGATAATGGTTTCGTTTTTCATAAGAATGAGCTTTTACATAATAATGGCTTTGTTTTTCATAAGAATGATTTGTGTGTCAATCACAGCAGAGAGGGCGGAGCCATTTATGTGATTGGCCGCTCTTTCATTCAGGCATAAGCAACAGAACAGTGATTATCGATAGTGGGCGAGAGGTGCAATGTATATACTCCAGGCCAGTAGGTGGCAGAATGCACCTCAGTTTACAGTTAAAAGTTGACATCGACTCAGAAACGTCAAGGTCTCCCGTAGCTCAGTCCAAGCTGCCGTAGCTACAATCGGACTAGGAGCGCACCTTGATGACGCCACGGCCCGCTGCTAACCGGACCTCACGGCCAAAACTAGGCGATGTCAGAGCGTAGAATGGAGAAGGATCAGCCAATGAGCGTGCAGGTCAACCACTGGTCCCGCCCACTGGCAAAATGTCATTATTATGTAAAAGCTCATTCTTATGAAAAACGAAGCCATTATCTAAAAACTCAGTCTTAGATTTTAAAAAAAGCCATTCTGAAATAAACTATTATGCATTAAACTAAGATGAAATAATAATAAAATATATTTCATAATAATTACATATATGTCATAATAATAGGAAATATTTCATAATAATAAACATGTATTTCATAATAATAGACTCGTTTATTCATTGAATTATGACCCAAACGGGGCTCCATACATGTTTAGCATATATATACTTAAATTTTATTGATGCAAAGTGCAGCGGTAATTGGAGGTAGCCAAGATGATTGTCCTCCAAATGAATTTTGCCTTCAAGCCTCACCTGAGAGATCAACCACCATTTTCTCCTGACTGCAGGGCTCATGTCTCTTCGCTGAGACACCCTCCTCTCCAGTTCTCGTTAAGAAGTTACATCACCATGCCAACAGAGTAAAGAAATCACAGTGGAGCTCAGACAGATAGTGGACGCTCAATCCAAGCGCTTCACCTCGTCTCAAACAGCTGCACTTTGCATCGTAGCAAAGTACAAGAAGCCGGGTTCTGTTAAAAAACAAACCCGGACGTGGTCAGAAGTGCAACATTAGCCAAACCTTGGAGAGAAAGAATAACGTGAGACGTCTGACAAGAATCCCTAGATGTCTGCAGAGATGGCCGTCGCTCAGCTGGCTTCTTCTGAGACTGTTGTGGCAGCTCTTCATCGCGGTGGTCCTCGAGGTCGTCGTCCGAGAAGAACTCTAGAGCTCCAAACTGACATAAAGGTGGTGATGAGCTTTGGAAGTCTGCCGGCTGGTCTGATGAGACCAAATCTGAGTTAAAGGAAAAGAGAGGCCTTCAAAAAAAAAAAAAAAAAGATAGTTCCTATGGTGAAACATAGTGGTGGGAGCGTCATGCTATGGGGCTACTCAGAGCACAGGAAATCTAATTATGAAAAAAAGAATATTACAGTGATCCCTCGCCAATTCGCAGTTTAAGTTCCGCAGTTTTAGTTATTCACGGATTTTTCAGAAATATATAATATAATAAAAAATCAAGAAAAAATCACAGAAACACGGAAATCACAGGATGTTGTGTGCGTTCTCTCACAGCGATGAAATGTTGTGAGCCAGCCTGGCCCCTTTAAGAAGGTGGCCTTATGGGTAATGTAGTGTGTGTGTCGTGGGACGGCAGAATGAAAACGGGTTAGATGAAAAAGTGTAGTGAGCATCAACAGCAGCCCAGCGTGTATAGATTTACATTCTCTGTTAACCGACAGGAGACCAACAATACAACCTGTGTGATGTTACAAGTTCCTGCAGTGCCAGAATAAAGTTCCCGTTCCATGCAGAGAAAACAGGACTGTTTCTTTTGTTGTTGTTAGCGTGTTAGCCGCTAATTACGAGCCAAAAATAGCACAATACCAGCGGTTTCTTTACTACGGTTAAGAGACCAGAGGCTGTGAAGGAAACAGAAAGACCACAGTTGAGCCTTTGTCTTGTTTCGCTGCAGTGCCTCGCTACTTTTTTACGGTTTTTAAACATATTTTAAACACATTATTTAGGCTCGGGGGGGGGCTCCGGCTCCAATTCGTGGATTTTGTTCTGCGCAAAAATCAAAATCCGTGAACGGAAGCCCGAGACTAAATAATGTGTTAAAAATATGCTTAAAAACTGCAATTATCTAACCCCGTTTTCGTTCTGCCATCCCACGGACACACACACTCCATTACCCATAAGGCCACACCTAGTGCTGGGCGATATGGAAAAAATCATATATCACGATATGGATTATTTTATATCACGATAACGATATATGTCACGATATACCACAATAAAGTATGTTTTCAGTTATTCTCTGAAAAGTTTGACAAAAATTTCATTCCTTACTTTTCAGCTTTATTTTGAAAGGACATTTAGCTGAACTGTCACAAACATACATTTTAGTGCAGCAAAAACAGGTAGGTACAGAGGTACAGTAGCTTTCACATTTTTTTAAAGTGCACAACAGTTTCTGAGAGGGAAAAACACATTTTTGCACTGAAGTTCAGCTATAAAAAATAAACACAAATTATTTTTCAACTTTCTGAAATCTGTAACCTTGTAGTGCAAAGTTTGCAAACCAATATAAAGTGTCTAAAGTAAACATCAGGGTTGAAGAGAACTCTGTTTAAGGCATTAACCATGAATAAAAGTGCAAACATAAAAGGCTACTTTGTAGAAGTAGATATGTTTCTATCAAATTTATCGTTGAAGGTTATTTCATTACATATTTGCTGTAATAATTGATAAAATTAGGTTAGAAACGATAGAAACGATAGAAGAGAAATGGCACGATACACACTTTTATATCGTCCCCACGATATGTATTGTCATATCCCCCAGCACTAGCCACACCATTACCCATAAGGCCACCTTCTTAAAGGGGCCAGGCTGGCTCACAACATTTCTTCGCTGTGAGAGAACGCGCCCAACATCCTGTGATGTTTCTGCGATTTTTTTCTTAATTTTTTTTATTATATTATATATTTCTGAAAAATCAGCGAATAACTAAAACTGCGCGGAACTTAAAATTGCCCAGGGATCACTGTATTTTTGATTAAGAAAGGAGCCAAAACTGTGAATTCAAACTGTGACAGATCACTTGGTCTGCTACACGTTTTCATGATGCATTTGCACGTCGGGCTACTCGTTACGCAATTTTCCCTGCGTCTTTAGAGTTATTGTAAAATACTGTGTTTTTTTTTTTTTTTGTTTTTTTGTTTTTTTTAAATATCTCCTAACCGCCAACCACTGTCCCCGTGTAGTTCTCCTCCCGGTACGATGAACGGTATCTCCGTGGCATGAGGCCCCCCCCCCCCCCCCCCCCTCCCCCCCCCCCCCCCCCATCTCCCTCCCCCTCCCCCTCCCCCTCCCGGGAGCTCTAATTAAGGTAAAGGAAGCGAGACTCATCTGCATGGCTGATGGCGCTCGCACCACTTTACATGGTTCCAGCTTTGTGAAAGCAGATTGAAAGAGCCATGGATGACAGAGAGAGCAAGAGAGAGGACAGAGAGGAAAAGGACTGGAGTACTGTAGTACAGTGAGCCCGATCCAACTGCTGCCCACTTAATACTCACTCTGTTTCACTTCAGATAATGCAAGTCTTCTGTATGCAATCAGTGGAGGATAAAATGGCTGGGTGGAGATGAGAGGATGGAAGGAAATGGATGGAGAGAACAAAAGGATGTATTCAAAAGGTTGAATAGGCCGGATAGAGGAATGGCAGGGTGACTGTGTGAGGGTGAAATCTGTGGCTGCGTGGTGAGCAGAGGCTACAGGTGCCTGATGGGAAGGGGGGGGGGGGGGGGGGTTGCTTGACTGAACGCATGGATGGATAGAAAGGAGAAATGATCTGGCTGTGGTGTAAATTATAATAGTACGCTGCAGAAGGACCTGCTCAGCTGTGAGGGACGTGAATCCTGTTATGGGAAAAGTGTTTTTAAGCGCTTTAATGGAGGGATTTATAAGTCACAGTGAGTTTAGATGAATGAATGAATGAGTGAAGCACATCTGGACTTTGGGAAAGTACGCTGAGGTGACTGAGGTGGTAACAGGTTATTAAACCCTAAATGATGCAGAGTTGCAGCGTCTCATCACCCAAACAACACGTTGGGATGCGAGTCGTGTTATGGTCACAGACGAGATGTTGCTCAGTGTCAGAAGAGTCATCAGTTTTCCTCCGGTTATTGTTTTTTTTGGAAGGAGATTGCTGCGCACCTTTTTAAGCACAGTCAAGTCTACGAACACCAGTGTGAAAATGACGTCACCTGGATACCTGGATGAGACGCATGAGCAGGTTTTTCCATCGACGGATTTTTCTTTCTTCCAGGGAAAATTCCAAGATGATAAAGCCGGTATTTATGGGGCTCAGATCATGAAAATCTGCTGGAGAAGACAGTACATAATATTTTTGCATTTTTGTTTTCATTAATTATGAATGAAATTAATTCGCTTGCTGATTTAATGTCACCAGGAAACCTCGAAGAAGTAATTTCACCTTTTTTTTCAGCGGCAGCGACAACGTCCTTAAACAGCCGGCTACCCACCGATCAGTCTAATAATATTATATATGAATATTAATATTCAGCTGCCGTCGTAGACGAACACAAAGAAAAACTAACCTTGAGACGTATTTTTCAGATGAAAAACGCTCTTGAGACCAGAGCAGATGAAAGACAAGCCCGTTTATGCCATGCATATACAGTAGAGGTCTTCACAGGTCCATTTTGATGGACCCAAACCCGAATGAACCCGTGAAAATTCAACCCGAAACCGACCTGACCCGAGCTATTATCATAAGTACCGGGAGTCCGAACCCGAATGCACCGGCAATATCTGGACCCGCATATCTGGACCCGGAACCAGCGTTGCCCGGTGGGAAATGTAGGATTATCGTACCAGAGACTCAAAATTATCGTATTTTGAGGGAAATTATCGTATATCTGTCATAACCAAAATAACAAGCCCAATGATGCGCTATAGTCAAATTTAATCACTCTAGTGTTAAATAGTGGGCGGAGCTGACCATTCAGCCTTATCATGCTAGTTGTTCTGAGACAAACATTCGTATCTCACGCTCAGCAAAGCACGATTGGATGGAGTCATGTCACATGGGAACAGATGCCTTCAGGGTTCACAAAAAAAAAAAACTCTCCAGCAGACAGTTGCGACAGGCAAAAACTTTGAAATAGTCAAATTATCGTACATTTGGCCTTTTTTTGGATTATTGATTGTACATCGTACAGAGGGCCAAATTATCATACAAATACGATAATTATCGTACACCTGGCAACGCTGCCCTGAACCGACCCGACCCGAGTCTTTAGTTTCCGACCACGAACCGAACCGAGTTACCCGAATAGAACTGAGACAATCCAGCCCATAGTTGCTCATGTTAAAGTTGTCTAGCATTGAATAAAACTTGATTTTCTTACCTAAAGTCGTCTTCTTCTACCGGTTCAGTTGCTACATAGGCTACGTGATGTAAACAACAATAAATCCACGTCGTTATTTTCTTGTGTGAATATAGATGTCATTGGTAGCAACACTGCTAACGCTAATAGCCTACACCGGTCGTAAATATGTTCTCTCATCCAGCGTTGTCATGTTGGCGATCCGTTGTGCTTTTACAGCCGCTAATAACACGCTACGGCAACACGATTGTTTCATGACAAACACGCCACGTTAATGAATAATTAATTAAACTGCCCCGAGTCCTGACATTGGCTGCCACCGCCAATATCTTTACCTCTCTGGAATAAACGTGGACCCAGCCTGTCAGAGAGCACCGACCGGACCCGAGGCTTAACTGTACCGATTCCGACCCGAACCCGGAGTCACGTCTTTTGAATGGACCCGAGACCCGATTCAGGTCGGGTCGGAACCTCGGGTTTTTGGGTTGTCGGGTTGTTCCGAAGACCTCTACAATACAGTAAATTATTCAGTTAACGAAACGTTTTTCTGTGTGACATCGAGAACCTTTCCATAGCTCATAATGAACATATATAAAAAATTGTCCCTTTAGAAGCTTTTCTTCACGTTAGCCTATTAAAGCCTGAATAAAAACACACAGAAATGAAGCCCAGAGTTTATCAAGCCAATACAAGACAGAGGAATTAGCTCCCACCCACTAGCTGGCTGTTACATCACTTCAGCACTCCTATCTGTGGTGCAACCTGGACTGTAGGGAAGTCTGCTGTCCTTCACTAAGCTCGCCGTCCTCCATCATCCTCACAACCGTTTGGCCTAAACGCTCTGAATACAAGCACGTCGTCGAAGCCGAGGCCGGCGCGACGCATCAAGAGCACGACTGAGCTTCCTCCTCCGTCAGTCTCATTTCTGCTTCATCTGGCCCAGCGCCGTCTCGTTATCTGTCGGCCGTGCAGTGACTCTGCAGAGTTATTGCAAAACTGCTTCAACCGACACTTGACATGACAGGCACATTTCCCTTCACGCATCTGCAGGTTGACGCGACGCTGCCGATCTCAGAGGGGAAGCGCTCCGGGCCTGTCCGGTGAGAGGGACGGCTGGTTGTTGGACGCCCGTGGAATGTAACATCCAGTAATGAGCCTTTAAATCCTGAAGAGCTCTTTCAAATTAAGTCCTGGTGGCGTGGCTTGTGCCCCAGGAGCTCTGGCGTGTGTTGAAGGTGGAAAGCAGGTAGAGGTGGGACGGGGGGGGATCCAAAGTATGGAGGAGCCCCGAAGAGGGGGGCATCTGAAGGGGGTTGGGGGCTCCATCCTTCAGTCCCGGCAGGATTCATTCACCACCTGAGACGCAGGCGCATCTCGTCGTCACGTACCACCCCGGGGTGGGAGCAGTTCAAAGAAGGCGTGGGTGCCCCGGAGATCGCTTGTGAAGCAGCATAATAAGCTGTAAAACATCAAGAAGAGGATTATCATTTCAGTCCTCCTCCTTGCATCATCTGACCCAATCTCTTCAAATTATTGTAATACTATTCATCATTTAGTCACACAGCGCACAATGTCTGCGCTGAGGGGGCGGGAATCACACGATGCAAAAGGAAGGGTAGAAAAAAAAATTTAAAAAAATGTGCACACGTGTTGTGGAAAGCTGAGCGATGCTCCCTCCTGTTGTCTCTGGCTGAACTTTAGACTCCGGACTCAGTCACGCCAGACCAGGAAGTATGGAGCGGGGAGGATAAACACAACCTGTTACTGTACAGTCAGGGGGGAGGGGGGGGGGGGGGAGCACGGAGGGGGGGAAATCCCTCTCTTTTCTGAGAGGTTCTGGGTTTATCCACAAGGAACATGTCAGATTTCTTTCTTTTGCACTTCTTTCCACGTCTTTTTTCTCTGTCTTGAACAGGAAGGCACTCTAAAAATGACTAGATATGGTTAAAAAATTGATTAGAAAAAGTGGCCGTGGGAAAAGTTTGAGTGCATGAGAGCGTTTGCATGAGTTTTGTCGGACAGACCCGGTCTGCAGGCGATAAAGTGCTCATCCTGGCACTTCTCTTTATTTCCCGAAGTCTTGCCGCGTTCCTGTTGTGAATGTACGACACACAAAAAAAGGTCCACGTACACAAAATGAGAAGCACTCGCTCTCGGCTTCACAAGTCAAGGTTTTTCTCTGCACTCGTGTCCGTTTTCCCGCCCGTCACACTCTGTCTTTATTAGGGTTGGGCATCGTTTGGATTTTAACAATTCCGATTCCGATTCTCTGTTTCGATTCCTGTTCAAAACGATTCTCGATTCCGATTCTTTGATGTGTAGGTCAACAGATTACGACTTATCTAACAGTAGAATTTTTTAATTAAAAAAAACTGACACATTTACACAGGCGACAGGCCATTTTTATTCTTCCACAGAATTCACTTACAGCCTAAATGTTAAACAACTTACAGTTGGCAGTTGGCCTCCAAAATATATTTTGCCCAACAAAAAATGAAATCAACAGTTTTTGTTTAGGAAGATGACCATATCTGCTCTTTCAGAAACAGACAGATAAACGGCGACAAAAACATAACCTCCTTGGCGGAGGTAAAAATTGTTTGTTTACCTGGGTTGCTGGGTTACGCTCATACAGACAAGGGGCCCTCCTAGCCAATGGGATGCCAGGAAGATGCTAGCCGATAGCCAATGGCAGAGCAGCTACAAGTATGTTTACGTTCTGTAAACTCTGGGAGCTGTGAGTAGCAGCGCTACTGTATTTCTGCCTTTCGTATCCTGAAATTTCTTTCGTAACTAGAGGCAATATTTTCCCGTTGAGGCATTTCGTAACCTGAAAACTTCGTATGTAGAAACGTTCGTAAGTAGAGGTACCACTGTATATGAGAAGGCAAGAGTTTCTGGATGAAGACGGACTCTGTTGCAGTCGAAGAAGCGACGGAAGCAACGCAGTGAATTAAATACGCTACACTTGTTTATTTTTGTGATGCCATGCAGGCGAAGGTGTTTTGCCATATTAGTCGTGCTCCCTCCTTTGGCAGTAAACACGCTTCCCGCAGGGTTTCACTGCGCCAGGTAGCCGTCATTTCCTGGACTGAAATGCAGCCAAACTCGAGAGCGGCGTCTCTTGGGATCCATGTTGTGGCGACGGACGTGACGTCGCCACAACGGAGTTGAGTACGCCGGGCAGAGTAACATCAACAAACTAGTGTAGTAAAAAAAAGAAAATTAAAATAAATTGCACGGACATTTAGGAACCGAAAAAAGGAATCGAAATTCAAAAATCTTCTAAACGATTCCAGAACCGGACGTTAGGAACTGATTCCTACTTGGAATTGTTTTCGGCGCCCAACCCTTGTCTTTATTGATTGTTATGAGAGTTTGGGGAGTGGAGGACTCAAAAATCATTTAGGTCTTAGAGCCGGCGTAACACCGAACGCCACGCAGGCGTTTTTAGAGACGCTTGTTGTAGGTTTCGTGTGTTGTGCACTTTGATTTTATCGAAACCTGCATTGACCAAATATATGGAACAAACGCTGCTCTTCACGGCCACACAGATCTGCGGTAATAACTTTCCCCTGTGTTCGCCACGGCGTGGCTTGAACAGGAAGAAGCATGTTTTCTTTTAGCGTGTTCCAGTGATTTGTTTCTGTCAAGAGCAAAAAAAAAAAAATAGAGAAAGAGAAGCTTATAAATGGCATTAATGTTATGGCAGGAGAACGCTTGAAAGGTTTGTAGGACATCTTTAAATGCTTGGCCACATTTGTTTTTAGTTGCTCATCTCTGCAGGCAGCTTTGTGAGGCGTCAGCAGGATACTAAACTCTACATAAAGGTCCCCAACAAGTGTTGAGAAGGTAACTGGCCATTAGTTTTGAGGACATCAACAGATTATTGGGGTTATTACCTTCTACAGTGTCTCACGCGTGTCTCGTCTGCAGCACACGGGTCGAATCGCTCCGAACACCACATGATTTTAATGAAGAGGTTCAGGATTGCTCCGCTGAGTTGAAACACTTTGGTCGTGTTTGGTCGTGTCAGTCAACGCCGTGTGATTTTGTTGATTTGTGTCGACAGCTTGCAGAGTTTCCTTTGTGAATCGGGCCGGCTGACGGTCCGGATCTGGAGGTGGATGTCGCGCTCGCAGCTGAAGGTTGTGTTGTGTGTGTGTGTGTGTGTGTGTGCATCCTGCTAGAACAACAGATAAACGCAGAGAAGCACGATGGCGGCGTAAATGATTGATTCAGCTGTCATCAGCTCATTGATTTATTCCAAACAGGCACCGACTGGTTCATTAAGATGACAGAACAGGTAGATGTAAATATCTACGGACTTTGATGATGAGATCCAGGGCTTACTGTAGAAGGTCTGACTCTCGTGCTGATCAGATCCTTACAGCGGCCTTGTTTTATGTGTGTCACATGACCACAAATGAGGAGTTTCCTGTTCTGAAACAACGCTATTTATTTGGCCTCAGACAATCGGATTAGTCTCTGTCCTTGGTTCTGCTGGACCTCAGTGCTGCTTTTGATTCGTCCATGTTAATGATGTTTCTTCTACACGGACTAGGGTCTGCTATGGCGTCCCACAGGGTTCAGATTCCGGGACCGATTCTTTTCACTTTATACATGTTGCCCTTGGGAAAAATTATCCAGAGCCATGGCATAAACTTTTATTGCTATGCTGATGATACGCAGCTGTACTTATCTATGAAACCAGAGGAAAAAAAACCTTTGGCTAAACTTCAAGGGTGTCTTAATGACATTAAGTCCTGGATGTCCTCTAACTTTTTGCTTCTAAACTCGGATAAAACAGAGGTTATTGTCTTTGGTCCCAAACACCTGAGGAATGGATTGACTGGATTTACGCTGGCTTCCAGCACAGCTGTGAAAAACCTTGGAGTCATTTTTGATCAGGATATGTCATTTAAGCAGCATATTAATCAGGTTTGCAAGACTGCCTTTTTTTTTTTTTATCTCCGAAATATTGCCAAGATTAGGAGCATCCTCTCCCAGGGTGATGCTGAGAAATTAATCCAGGCATTTGTCAGTTCTAGACTGGATTATTGTAATGCGTTGTTAGCGTTGTTAGCCTCCAATTGATCCAGAACGCAGCAGGGAGGGTGCTGACAGGAATCCGTAAGCGAGATCACGTCTCTCCCGTGTTAGCCTCCCTCCATTGGCTCCCCGTGAAATTTCGAATTGAGTTTAAAATTCTGCTTCTCACATATAAGGCCCTTAATGGCCTAGCTCCACGCTATCTACAAGACTTGATAGCATGTTATGCTCCTAATAGAGCTCTCCGCTCTCAGAGCTCAGGATTACTCGTCGTTCCTAGAATATCTAAAAGTAGGTTTGGAGGACGGGCCTTCTGCTACCAGGCACCTTTTTTATGGAACCAGCTACCAGTTTGGGTTAAGGAGGCTGACACCACCTCCATCTTTAAAACTAAATTGAAAACATTTTTGTTCAGTAAAGCCTACAGTTAGTCTAAACTATAGTGTGTAGGGGCTAATAGTTATAACTATAGTTGTAGTAGTAAGACTAGAGTAGCTCGTCTTAATCACAGCTTCGTCATAGTTATGCTGCTATAGGCCTACGCTGCAGGGAGACACCAGCATGATCTGATGAGTGGTGTCTCCACTGCTTTTCTCCTTTTCCTTCCCTTTCTTCCTCCCTTCTTCCTCCTCCAGTTCATTCATAATTACTTGGGAGCACCTTGTTACTGTAACTGTGCTCCATATTCTTTACTTTCCTGTGGTTTGTTGTGCTGTTTTGCCCCCCTTTTTTTTCTCTGTGTATTTGCAGGCCAGAGTTTCCTGGGTTTCATGCTGACTTGCAGTTCCATCCTCTGTCCATCCCGGGGTTCTCCTCCACTTGTGTTTGGGTGCCGACTGGCGTGGTGATCGGCGACCTGGTCCTCTGGCCATCTCACCTCAGTGCTGCTACCTGCATCTGTTTATGTTTATGTTTATATGGTCATTATATTTAGTCATTTGTGTGCTCTCCTCTCTGTCCTTTCTTTATCCAGGCTGGTCTTCAGCAGGAAGGTCCCCCCATATGATCCAGGTCCTGCTCAAGGTTTCTTCCTCTTAAAGTGGAGTTTTTCCTTGCCACTGTTTGGCTTTAAAAGTTTTTTTTTCTCCCTCTGTGGGAGTTTTTTTTTTACCTGCCATTATCCTTGATTTAGATTTAATATTATAATTTTAGTTGATGATATTTGCTCGGGGGTCATGATCTGGGTTTCTGTAAAGCGCCTAGAGACTATTGACATCGTAACAGACGCTATACAAATAAAATTGAATTGAACTGAATTGAAATTGAAAAGCTTGTCCGTGCTTTTGCAACGCCGCCTTCACAGTCGGCCCCCGACAACAACAACAATCTTTCAGGTGACACTGAGAGGTCAGACTGGCTACCTGTAAAACCTAAAACAGAATTAAAATCGCACACCAAGCTCCATCTAATCTGAAAGATCTCGTTGAGATGCAGCATGTTCTCAATGGAGTTTCCTGGACGAAACAAAAGGCAGAGCTTTCGGTTTCCAGGCGTCCGTCAGTCTTTTTCCATTATATTTTTCCTTCCCTGCGAGCTTTTCTCAGACGCCCCTCCGGAGTACCTGCAGTTGTCAGAACACGTCTTCAGCATGGAGCTCCTGCCGTGCAGCGAACGTGTGAATGAACAAAGCCTGGACTCATCTCTCCCAGCATCCTTCGGTGCTGATACGTTCAAACGGGTCGCGGTGCAGGAGGGACGAACGTGGCTGCGATCAGGTGCAAAACCGTCACGCTGAAAATCATGTTCAGAGTTTCGCAGCGTCTCGCCATTTTATTTTTCTCAGTTTCGTCCACTGCCGCGAAAGAAAAAGTTAAATAAAACAGTCGAGAAGCCGCGCAAACTAACAATGAAGCGGTAGGGGAAAAAAAAAAAAAGAACGATAAGAAATCCTGAAGAGCGCAGAAACGGAGAGTCAGGACATCTGCTTGCTCAGGGGCCATCCCCGGCCTGGTGGTTATGCGTGTGTGCGTGCGTGCGTGCAGCAGCCCGCGGGTGTGTGCGGCGCCGCTCGTGTGCGTGTGTTTGTCCAGGCGTTCGTACACCTGCACAGACTGAGTGGGTTGGCTCAGTGGGCTGGCGTGGAGCGCCACGGATCCCCCTCCAGGCCAGTTCTCTGTCAGGCCCTGCCAAGGTCAGCTGCCTGCCAGTGGGTGGGTGGGTGGTTGGGGGGGGGGACGCTCCAGCACCATGGCCACCGGGGCCTCAGCACACTGTGTCAAATAGCAACTGCCAAGTTCACACACACACACACACATGCACTCACCCATAGAATGTACTTTAATTCCGCGGGGACGCCTACAGTAGCGGGCGGGCGGGCGCTCGTTGACAATGCAGGGGAGCGCCTGCAGGAGCGGCTCACTGGTTCGGATTAGCTGGCGACGTAACCGCGAACCTCCTCGAGTCCCCGGGAATGAAAGGGGTATCTGGGAAAGCAACAAGGAGGCCTGTGTGTCTTCAAAAGCGCTCGCGCCGTATTTTCGCCCGTTCCACAGCGATCGGTTACCCGGATCGTCTTACCGGGCGCCTGGACGCAGGGCGGGGCCCGCGACACAGAAACCAACCTGAAATACCTGACGTGCACTCGCATGCGAGGCTTTCGGCTTCGGCGGCGGCGGCGGCGGCCGCAGGGGGGGGATATCAAGGCTGTAATTAAAATATCAGGCCAAGTATAAACTTTAAACCAGTGGTTCTCAACTGGTGGGTCGCAACCAAAAAGTGGGTCGCAGACCCGTTTTATAGTGGATCGTGGGCCTTTGCCTGTTGAAGGAAATGCTAAAAAAAAAAAAAAATTCTTGTCATTCATACTCCTTAACAGTAGATGGCGATAATGCCCTGTAATGCGAGTTGACACCCGCCAGTTCACACCATAGAAGAAGACCTGCAAAGTTTGTTTCCATATGTTGAGCAGGTGAAACACAGATACAACGAAGAATATATGAGATATGGATTTTCTTATCTTGAAGTCAAAGGTCAGTGATGGTTATTCAGCTAAAACTATATATTTTGAGTCCTTTTTGAAACTACTGCTCAGTGGTTGTAGTTTTTTATTTCATGTTTGTGCATGTTGAGTCTGTTAAAAAAAGGCTGAAGTTACTAAAGTGAAGTGTTTTGGATTGAATTAAAATGCAGCTAATTGAGCATCAAAGGGAATATTTCCCACTTGAAGCCATTTTGGTTCACAAATAAACTTATTTTTTTGTGTTGGTGATATTCTATTCTACTATCTCCGATTCAAACTGCACGATTTTTTCATTCAAAAAAAATTTGAGAAGTTGGAAATTTTCCTTGACTTGGGTCGCGGCTTGTCATTAAGGGTGATGGTGGGTCCTGAACCCGGACCGGTTCAGAACCACTGGTTCAAACGAGCCCTTTTTAAAGGGATGGAGACCTTGCGTCTCCGAGCTTTAACTCGCTCCTCGTACACCTGAACGGAAAGCGCCGAAGCAATTATCCGCTGCCACTCCTCCACGTCCCCCGCCGCTGTCAGGCCTGTCATCAACGCCGGCGTGTGGCCATGACAGTGTGTGTGTGTGTGTGTGTGCGTGTGTGTGTGTGTGTGTGTCCTCACTGTTACTCTTTCGTTGCTCTTTTCTCAGCCAGCAGCCCTTCGGTTTTATGGCAGAGAGACCTTGTCTTGTTCCCCTTTGGCAGCTGGACCCCTCCCACCTCACCTCCTCACTCCCCCCCCCACCACCACCACCACCACCACCTCCTCCTCCCTCCCTCCCAGGCGTTGGGTAGAGAGGGAACAGCCAGTGCTCTCCAAACACAAGGACAGAAGCTGCCAGCAGGTAGCCATGGCAACAGTTTTCTCCCTCACCCGCCACTTCCCCGCTCTGTAAAAAAAAAAAAAAAAAAAAGGGAGTGTGGAGAATCGCAGGGCCCCTCTCTCTCTCTCTCTCTCTCTCTCTCTCTCTCACAGCCCAAATTAGACGGGTCACAGTGTTTTTTCTGGCACCCGTTTAAATAATCACAGGGATGGATGTGCATTAAGAGAGGAGGAAGAAGAAAGAGAGGTGAGGCGGGGGCACGGCGAGGAGATAGGACGGGGGTGTTAATCATAAAGAGGCAGATTGCTGCACAACAAATGATTTTTTTTTTTTCTTTTCCTTCTTCTTTTTTCCAGACGTAGAACTGTGGTGGGCGGAGACGAGGATGCTTGAGACATCTGCGAGCGAACTTATCAGTCTGATGGAAGAGCGAGGAGGAAGGAGTGAAGTTGTAATCATCTGCGCGGCGTCCTGGTCTGAGGATGAACAAATCAGTCCCTTCGTCCAAACTCGTCATTAATGTGGTCTCATTTCCAGATCAGCCTGGACTCGTCCAGACCTCTTTAACTCTCGTCTGCTCACTCCAGCAGCAGATTTAGCGCCAGGCTAACGCAACGCTCTCCTGCGAGTCGGGAAGAGGTGCTGATATGAAGAACAAGCAGCTGCGTGATGGAAAAGCTCCTCGTATTTTCTTTTCGGCCCCGCTCCGGCCTAACGGCGTTCTGACTTTTGAAAATAACTCAACCCCGCTTATTTTCTGTTTGATTTGCTCCGCGCGAGCCTCTTCCCTCATCAGGCCGCGGTTTTGATATCGAGCCAAAATAAATCGGTTTCCCTTTTCGGCGATGCGTTGACCCCACGCCCGCAGCAGAAAGAAAAACTTTAGAAAAAACAGCCGCAGAGTTACATCACAGCCAAACAATGTCTATTTTTACCCCGGTTAAAGTTTTTCTTCCTAATCAGGACAAATCTGAAAGATTGAGCGGCGGTGCTGGAAAAATGGAATTAAAGCGCCGACGCACAGGCAGGATTAAACACTCTCAGGCTGTGTGCAAATCAGATCTACAGAGATCCGTCGCCAATTCACGCTTTAAGTTCCGCAGTTTTAGTTATTCGCGGATTTTTCAGAAATATATAATGTTAAATGAAATCAAGAAAAATCACGGAAACATCACAGGATGTTGTGCGCGTTCTCTCACAGTGATGAAATGTTGTGAGCCAGCCTGGCCGCTTTAAGAAGGTGGCCTTATGGGTAATGTAGTGTGTGTGTCGTGTGACGGCAGCCCAGCGTGTATAGATTTACATTCTCTGTTAACCGACAGGAGCCCAACAATACAACCTGTGTGATGTTACAAGTTCCTGCAGTACCAGAATAAAGTTCTCGTTCCATGCAGAGAAAACCAGACTGTTTCTTTTGTTGTTGTTAGCGTGTTAGCCGCTAATTACGAGCCAAAAATAGCACAATACCAGCAGTTTCTTTACTACGGCTGGAGACTAGAGGCTGTGAAGGTAACAGAAAGACCACAGTTGAGCCTTTGTCTTGTTTCGCCACTTTTTTGTGGTTTTTAAACATATTTTAAACTTTATTTAGGCTCGGGGGGGCTCCGGCTCCAGTTCGTGGATTTTGAGTTTTGCGGGGGGTGCCGGTGCACATTTACCGCAAAAAATAAGGGATCACTGTACATCAGTGATGATTCCCAAAGTGTGGGACGCGGCCCCCTGGTGGGCCTTCGCGGTACTGCAGGTGGGCCGTGAGAGGTCATTAAAATCCTCCATCTTTTTAAAATGTTTTTAATTACTGTAAAATATTAACGACATGTTTTAAAAACATTAAGAAGTAACAAAACAAACCAGTTAAGTCTTAACTTAATATGACAAGTGTCACCTTATTTGTTGACCCCTTACATTAATATCAGAACATAGCTTCTTGTCCTGTATGTTGATCACAGTTGTGATCAAAGGTTTCGACGGGCCACGGAGATTTTTCACGTTTCAAATTGGACCTTGGTATTCTGAAGTTTGGGAATGGCTGCTGTACATTAGAGATGCGCGGATGACGTATATTTTAACCCGCAACCGCTTCTTAAAATCTCTATCCGCCCGCTATCCATTTGCAGGAACGTTTTTTCACCAATTTTCAAAACCGAACCGACCCGCCATCCTTTTTAATAATATGTAAAATATTTTTTCTTATTATTATTATTTGAGTGCTTCAACCGCAACCCACCCGAATTTAATTAAAGTATTATTTTTTGACGAGTCATCCGCCCGATATGCGGATTATCCGCTCCGCCCGCGGGTGCACGGTTCATCCGCGCATCTCTACTGTACATGTATAAGGATATATAAAAGAAAAGAATAAAACTTAACTGAAGGTGCATTATGCTCACGTGAACCCTGAACTGATGTTAATTAAACATAACCGCGTTGTTGTTCAGTTGTTACTTCAGGTTTCATTTTGTCTCTAATGAGCTGGGTGTTGTCGTTGATGTCATCGCTGAATTTTCTACAGAAAGAAAAACTCCAGCCGGCAGCCTCGGGCTTCATTTGTCCGCCGTCGGTGGTGACGCCACCAGACGTTTCGTATCTGGGATGTTCAGAGAGTCACTGAGGTCTGGCCACGAATCCTCCTGCAGATGAAAAACAAAAAAAAAAAAAAAACGGGTGTGTGTGGGGTTGTGAATATGGATGCACACACACTCACAAGCTAGCTTGACTTCCCCACATTGATACCAGATGGCCCTTCCCATCATGGCCAATGGAGGAATTTAGTTGGCAGGACCCCTTCGTGTTCATGGTCAGTGTGTGTGTGTGTGTGTGTGTGTGCTTCCCTGCAGCCCTCCTCTACAACCACACACTGACCTATTTGTATTCTGGGCAGCGTGGACCCGGCTCCAGGCCCACTGCCCTGCTCCCCTCTAGCCCGTCCCCCCTGGGAGGGCATCTGTGGGTCTGCACCAGGCAGATAGGGCCGACCCGTCATGGCAGCACTTTAAAGACCACCTCGCTGGTCTGCAGAGAGTAAATGTGTTTGGACTTGGGTTTGGGGGGTGAAGGGGGTGGGGGGGCTCTCTATGCCGAGATGTCCCTCCTTCTCTTTCTTTGTCTCAAGCAGTTTTTATCTCTCGTGCTAATTATCCAGCGGTAACGACGACCAGGACGAGGGCGAGGAGTCGTCGCGGGAAACACACGTGTCGCCCACATGTGCAGTCAGAGTCGCTGGGACCGAGCGTCTTAAACTTATTAGCCGCCCTGAAGGGGCGCGTCTGCATCCTCTCTCCGAGGTGATGTGTGTGCGAGCGTCCGTCCATTTGGATTTAAACAGAAATGAGCTCATTTAAAACCAGCCGAGCATCTCCGATATATCGCCTCCATTTAACCCCGCCTCCTCTCCACTCCATTCACCCGGCAAACATTTATTTGTTGATCTGCAGCTACACACATGTGTCGAGAAACTCGGGCATTAATGTGTGTGTGTGTGTGTGTGTGTGTGTGTGTGGGCTTCATCCGCACACACACACGGGCAGTCAGAGAGAGAGAGAGAGAGAGAGAGAGAGAGAGCCATAAAGGAATGCAGAGCAGTATAATCACAGCATCATCAGCTCTGTCCTCTGAGAGAGCAGGCCAATAATGCCCCTCTAATTGAATAACTTACCCACAGCTATTTCCCAGGAGGCCGAGCTGCGAGGCACTGTCGTGGAGAGAGGGGGCGCAGATGGTGCCGCACTGAGCACATCAGCATCCTCCAAGCGCCAAAGGTGGACTCAGGGTTATGATAGTTTTGGATTTTCCATTAGTTTTTAGTTTAGTTTTTCCAAATTCAGTTAGCTTTTAATTCGTTTTTAGAGCAGTTTTGCTAGTTTTTATTCATTTTTGTTTTGAAATACTTAGTTTTAGTTTAGTTTTTATTAGTTTCAGTGTTAGTTTTATTTTGTAAATTAGGGTTGTAATTTTGGTTGGAGTGAAGCACTGAACTTTTTGAAGGCTATCGAATCACATAGTCGTGTTTACATTCTGGTCTCAATAAACATATTTATCAATGCATCTTCCCGCTTGTGGTGTTCTTGCGTATTTACTGACCAGCAGCTAT
This sequence comes from Hirundichthys speculiger, assembly GCA_018398805.1. NCBI lineage: Eukaryota > Metazoa > Chordata > Actinopteri > Beloniformes > Exocoetidae > Hirundichthys > Hirundichthys speculiger. The sequence continues at coordinate 906,653 of JAGFBZ010000955.1, forward strand.
CTGGTCTCCATGGAAACAGTCCATTATAGTTGCTGTTTTCTCCCGTTCCTTCCCAACGCTGACTGGCCTGCAGCTGTAGCTTCTCTTTCCAGAGAGCTAGCTTAGGCTAGCTTATCCAGCTAGTCTTGGTTAGCCTTCTTTCCAGGGGGCTAGCTTAGGCTAGTTTATCCAGCTAGTCTTGGTTAGCCTTCTTTCCAGGGGGCTAGCTTAGGCTAGTTTATCCAGCTAGTCTTGGTTAGCCTTCTTTCCAGGGGGCTAGCTTAGGCTAGCTTATCCAGCTAGTCTTGGTTAGCCTTCTTGTGCGAACTTTTCAAATGGACTTTCAGATTCGTGGGTTTTTTTCTCCTTCAGAAGTATTCCACACATTGTATCACCTGCTTCTACAACAAGGCACTTATTTATATCGTTAACACAGTCGCAGTCAAAGAAATCCCAGATAGGACTGTGACGCTTTCTCCCAACTATTGCCGCAGCCATCACTGCTGATCACTTTCTTTTTTTTTTTTTTTTTTTGCGGTTGTTGTTGTACGGTGGAGCAAAGTTAATAGATTTCAAACGTTTATGAGGAAAAAAAAATTACAAACATGAAAATGAAGGACGTTCTTGACATTATAATAGTTAATTGTAGTTCGTTTTATAAACACATAATACAGTTTCAATTAGTTATCCTTCTCTGGCTCCTTGTTTCCCATCAGCCCCACTGGAGGTGGAAACACACAGCACACAGAGGCCACGGTTACATGATGTTTTTTCATTCGGAATTAATTATTCCAAATTAAATAATTCAGAATTAAACTATTTTCCTTTGAGTTTACATGGAAATAGTAATTCTGAATTGAGGTTTACGTGGAAAACATGTTTGATCGGCTTTATCCAATTCCGCTTAAGGTCTGGGGGTTGGGAAGGGTTCTGAGTGGATGGGGGGGGCGGACGTCTTTACGTATTTACGTCTACCGGAAGAAAACAAACTTACTCGATTAGCAACAACATGGAGGACTACATTATTAGCATCCTTTTTGGATTTGTTTTGATTTTATTTTTGAAGCAGCAGCACGACAACATCATGTCGATGTTCTTTTGTTTTTGAAAACAAACCCAGCGCGGAATATAAGCGTCATCGTGACAGACGGGCAAGGAAACTAGCGTGTGCAGAAAGATCGGAATTAATTTAAATCGTAATGAGTGTATACATGACCGCAGAATTATTCTATTCAGATTTAAAATCAGAATAAACCAGCCACTTACTTCGGAATTAAATTTAATTCGGAATGGACATTTTCATTCGGAATTAGGTGTTTACATTGTAATTTTTAATCATTTTAAATCGGATTTAATTTTAATTCTGAATTAAAGAGGAATTAAACTTCCCATGTAAACGCACTAAGATAAGCCAGTGTGGACAGCAAACGTGTCTTCCAGGTTAACAGAAGAGCTCTGGAGACTGAACATGTCGTCAGCGTCTGCTCGCCGTCAGACCGGACGGGAACTTCGCGTCCTGACGGCTCGGTGGGTTTTTTAGCCGATCTGACGGCTGCGACTTCCACTAAGGTCGATGCCTTCGTGCCCACGAGCCCAAGTAGAAGTCGATAGAATTTTTATTAGGAAACAATAATGGAGTGTTGATGGAGGCTGAGAAAGAAAGAAAGCGAGGTGTGCGGAGAGGTAGTACATTGATTTACCCTTCATAGTTCGTTGCACTACATTTACCCAGCAGAGTGCTCAAATTAGTGCCCTCCAGCTCTCTCCCAATTAGTTTCCACAGAGACGAGGTGTAAAGCCAGTCACTGGCCTCATTACCTCTCCTCTCCCCTCCTCTCACTCTGCCCCCCCCCCCCCCCCCCCACCAACTAAACCTTCCTTCTTCTCTTTCTCTCACTGTGTTTTTTTTTTTTTTTGTATTTTTTTTCTCTCCACTTCAGCCTTTCATCTCTCCACTTTTTTTTTTTTTTTTCCATTTCAGTACTCGGCCCCCAGCCTTTATTTGCGCTCTGTCCCTGTGTCTCTCCATTTTGACATCTGTGTATTCTCCTCCTGTTTAAAGTACAGAACAGTCTGAGGAGAGCGGATTCATCTCCAGGAACACGGTGTGGGTTTGGCCCAGAGACTCGGCTACCAGATGAAGAATAGATGATGTTTTTCTTGAGCCGCTGCAACTCACTGGAGCTCTGCAGCTCAACAAAGTCGATGATAATGTGTGCACTGTGGGTGCCAATGCTTTTTTTTTTTTTAGACCTTTATTAAAGGTATGGTGGGAGATCTTTTTTTGCAGCAATATTGCCTGAAAGCCTTTTCACATTCCCATTGCACCCACTGAAATAGAGTGTTTGCAAAAAAAAAAAAAAACGTTTTGGTCCGGTCTAGAGGGTGTAATCAGAGAAAACTCTGACCAATCAATGTACTGATCATCTTTACATTTATTGGCTGCTTAATACGTCCATCACAGTTTTACTCGACGACCTCCCTCAGCTCTGGCAATCAGGTGAGCAGATGCAGCGTTGCTATTTGAAAGCCAGAAATCAAGTTAGCTCGCACAGATCATTTCGTTGCAACAATGGCAGAAAAGAAAACGTCAACCGGCAGCAAAATCAAAGAGAAAACTGTTGTTGAAAAAGCAACAGCCATGCGGAAGCTAACCGAAGAACCAAACAGAACCAGAGTGGTTATCGGTACGGCTTTCCAGCGCTGGCGCCAGCTAAAAAATGAAAAGGGGCTCCAGGCCGACGCCAAGGTGGCCCAGTTTCTACTGGATAGGTGAGATGATGCCGTTCTGATTATATAATATTTCAACATACTGATGGGTTATGGGTATTGTAGGACTATTCACCCCGTCAGTGAGAAAAGGAAAGATGATGACAAAATTATTGTCCATCGAGTGACATGACGAACATATTCCAGCATGTTTTGCTAAGCTAGCAACTCTGTCAACTAGGCTACAGTACTATGTGTGACACCGTTAGCTAGGCTGTTGTTATCTTTGATGGTAGCTTTCGCAATATCGTTGAATGCTATACCTTTTGTTAGCTATAAGCTTCATGCACAAACGGATAAATGCTGCTTATTGATTTTGTTTTTAGTTATGACGCTGGCATGGCACATAGTTCTACTCCTACGAAGCTACTTGTTGTTGGCAAATCGACGTGAGTGCTCACGAATGCTCGTGAATTTCCGTGACCGCTCAAGACAGCGTTCGGGTTCATGTAGTCGTGAATCGTGTGAAGGCGTGGTTTCGAGGGGTGGGCTGAAGAGGAGGAGGCGGAGCCTTTGGGAGGAGGGAGGGAGTGTATATTTTCAAAATCTCACTTGAGTTGGATTGCTGGAACCGTTTTTTCAAAGATCTCCCACCATACCTTTAATGGATACAACTCAACATACTTAGTACATTAATTTTGACTGGAATTAAGAGTGCGTGCTACACAGGATGCACCCTGTCCTTCGCTGAAAGACAGCTGAACATGTGACCCTGAATAGGAAGAAGCATGCATAGATAACGGATGGATTCAGATGGATGGATTTGCATTTCAAAAAGATTAAAACTTGATGTTGATGACAGACAGGTGTTCGGTTTGCTGCGTGCAACGTCCATCCCTTTAACACGTGCCTACATAGGCTAAAATGTGCCTTAACTGTAGAAGGAAGGAATGGAAGATGGTCTGATGGTGTTTTAAAGCATGCATGCACTCGTGCATTGATTAGCTGTGGATAGGATAACAGCAGGATGGACTATGAGATGGTGATGCTCTGAGCATATTCTGCAGAAGATCCTTGGGTCACGTCTTGGTATGAAACTTGCTAGAACAGCATTGTGGACCTTGTACATACATTTCATGGCATTACCTGATGGCAGAGGTCTCTTTCTGCCTATTCTGAGCCTCAGATAGATTATTATTAGATAAATAATAACTTTACAGGCACTTATGATCCTCAGAATAGAAAGTTTTGGTTTTGAGTGAAATCTATTGCCAGGCACTGTGGTCGACCTTTTCATGATCCTTAATGGATGAGTCCAAAAACTCATCTGACTTTTCATTTTGCGCTGTCATCAGAAGAACATTTCTGTTTGCCCTGGATGTCAGACTATAATTAAACACCTGAAAGTAACATTCCTGTCAGCCTACACCTTGTCTTGTTTTAATTAGAAAATGTTAGCATGGAGGCACAGTAAAGTAACGCGCACTCATGTTGCTCTGAAACTTTCTAGATATTATCCAAACGGGCTCTGCACAAGAACAACAGTATTCCCATAAGACAGACTGGCCTTTAAGCAGAGTCTATACGATCAGTTTACCTGTTCAACGGAAATGTCTGAATGAGACAGAGAGCGTGTAATTTACCAAAGGGTTCGTGGAGAGTAAATGTTGCACACTAATGGCATTTACTGCTTTGTACTTATTTCTGCTCACATGTTTGTTTTTCTCCAGTCATTAACAAAAGACGGTCTAGCTAATGAACCCAACAGACCGCACTGAATCTTCACGTCAGCGCAGTCTAGCCTGAGCAAGCGTGAGGCAACAGTGGAGAGGGAAGAACCCGGTTAACGGGGCTGAAAGTCCTCCCACAGAAACAGGACCAGAGTTACTAAATGAGGAGTTTCTGAAAGTGTCATCCAGAGACAACATGCCTCAGTCTGATCTGGGTTTAGTAACAGGGAGCTAGCAGCCATCCAGATCATTATGTCATTAAGACATGTCTGTAGTCCAGTTTAGGGTTACCTGGTCTCATCTGGCTTCATGCGAAGATAGAGCGGAGTGTCATCTGCATACAAATGAAAGTTTGTGTCATGTTGCCTGATAGCTGCAGCTTATAGAAGCATGTATAGAGTGAAAAGGTATTGGTCCAAGTACAGAACCCTGAGGAACACCATGACAAAGTCTGGTGTCTGAGGAAAACTCCACATTTACATGAACAAACTGTAATCTATTAGATAAATATGACCTAGGCCAAGCAAATGTGGTTCATTTAATACCATGTTCATGCCTCTGTAAAAGAAAAGCTGTGATCAACTGAAGGTCCAACAGAACCAGTAGAGACCCCAGTCCACTGTCTGGGGTCTAACGGGACCAGTACAGAAACCGGTCCGCTGTCTGAGGCCAGCAGGACCTCAGAAGCAGGAGTTTGAGGTTTGAAATGTTTTTTTTTTCTATGATGGAAATTATCTTATTTGTGAAAATGCTCATGAAGTCATCACTGGTGAGAGTTAAAGGAAGACCTGGGTCAACAGAATTATCAGAACTAGTCAGCCTGTCCTCGGCGCTGAAAAGAAACCTGGGGATATTCTGATTTTCCTCAACTGAATGTTGAATAATAAGCAGTTCCAACTTTGCAAAGAGCTCTTTTTGTACATTACAAGGCTATCTTTCCAAACTGAGCGAGATTCCTCCGGCCAAGTGGAACATCGTAATCTTTCCAACTTTCTCGAAATCCACCTTAAGCTACGTAGCTCTGAATTAAACCACAGAGCTATCTTCCTCCGACTGATTAAATTCTTTTATAGAGGGCCACCGCTGTCAAGTGTTGCATGCAGTAGCGCCATCGTACTTTCAACTAGACAATCAACCTGTGTGGGAGTAAAGTCAAGGTCGCTGTCTTTTATTCTCTACACGACAAGGAAGAAGTCAACAACAGAGCTTCCTTGAATTCAGCTGCAGCGCTCTTTGACCTTAGAGGATGTTCCTCTCAGATGTCGTGTGGTTTATTAATTTAAACTCAAAGGTTATTTTAAAAAATGATCAGATAGGACTTTACTGTGAGGGAGTTCTGTTAATTGTTCAATATCGATGCCATGTGTCATAACCAGATCAACGGTATGAATCGTGATCCACCGACAGGCTGTACGTAGAGCGCCTTCATCACGCTTCCATGCTAGTTAGAAGTACTGCTAACGGAGCTCTGTTCGAGCTTTTAGATGGCGACAACAGAGCGCCATCCAATGCATCTGGAAACACGCTAACTGTCGAAGCTTCAGAAACATCGTGGAAACACTGGTCTTAAAAACGTCAACTGCCCGGTAACGTCTGAAGTAGAGATGCAACGGTGCAGGTGGCTCACGGTACGGCCCGTACCTCGGTTTTTGTGTCATGGTTTCGGTACGGATTCTGTATCGTTTCAGACCACCCGCTACCCGCGATCGCAAGATACCGAGTTTGCGGAAAGTGCAACTCGCATGTCGGCTGGATGTCAAGCATGTCAAGCTGGAAAAGGTTGGATACGGGAATTTATTTCTGATATGTCTGAAACTGTTGGTGGTCGAGGAGGGACGGGAACATTAATTGTTCGTGATCTTTAAATACGCATCCAATGATTCGTTCTGCGGTATTTTAAAAAAGCACATCAGCTGCGCCAAGACGCACAACTGGTAACAACTGGATCTTACGCAGGTAAGATCGCGGGTCTATGAGCTGCAGCCAACCGGCCAAAGTCTGATCGGTCACTGTGAGGGAGAAGAGGCGAGTGGACGTTGACATGCCTGTTGGCTAAAAGGCACGCACGCTCATGTGCAAGTCCAATGCAAAGTTATTGGAACATAAATACCGCGGGACATAAAAGCGTACCGAACGGTTCGGTATTTGCATACCGTTGCATCCCTTGTCTGCAGTCTGTCAGATCTGCTGTGATGGACGTCAGCTAACTTCCTGTCTCACAGTTCATAAACACCTCGTTTCAACGGCGGCGGCGTCCAAACAAAAAAACACGAGTTTCATGTGACAGTGGCCACAGTTGCATGATGTTTTTTCATTCAGAATTAATTATTCCGAATTAAATAATTCAGAATTAAACTAATTTCCTTCGAGTTTACATGGAAAAAGTAATTCCGAATTGAGGCTTACATGGAAAACACGTTTGATCAGCTTTATCCAATTCCGCTTAAGGTCTGGGGGTGGGGAAGGGTTCTGATTGGATAGGGGGGCGGACGTCTTTACGTATTTACGTCTACCGGAAGAAAACAAACTTACTCGATTAGCAACAACATGGAGGACTACATTATTAGCATCCTTTTTGGATTTGTTTTGATTTTATTTTTGAAGCAGCAGCACGACAACATCATGTCGATGACTTTCTTTCGAAAACAAGCCCAGCGCGGAATATAAGCATCATCGCAACAGACGGGAAAGAGAACTAGCATGCGCCGAAAGACCGGAATTAATTTAAAGCGGAATGAGTGTATAGATGACCGCGGAATTATTCTATTCGGATTTAAAATCAGAATAAACCAGCCACTTACTTCAGAATTAAGTTTAATTCGGAATGGACATTTTCATTCGGAATTAGGTGTTTACATGGTAATTTTTATTCGGATTTAATTTTAATTCTGAATTAAAGAGGAATTAAACTTCCCATGTAAACGCACTAAGTAAAGCTGTTTAGAAATCTATTTTTTCCCGCAAACACAGCGGGAGGAGCACCATGGAGCAGATAAACGGGAAAGCAAACACCTTTCCCTCTCTGATCGTAACCCCCGCAGTTTCTCCTCACATCCCTCCCTCCCTCCCTCCTCCTGCGCTAAACCAGAGAGAATCTGGGTGAGGTGTCAGGCCAATGTACTGCTGCAAACAAAAGCCGCCCTGTCCACCCCAGACCCAGATGTTCCTTATTGATCCCCCTGTGGATTTGTCTGAAAGTAACCGCTCCAGAATTCTCCTCTCACTCTCCTACATGCCGACGCCGCCTGGACGCTGTAACGCGACGTGCTCTGTTAAAAAGGAAATAAAAGTTGGGAGCGCTGTTTTTCCCTCTGAAGAGTGCAATGCAACAACTAGTTAAGTGCTGCAGCCCCCAACACCCCACCACCACCACCACAGCCCTTCATTTCCTCCCTCCCGTCCAGTTTGCCTTCCTTGACGGCCCCCGATGGCTGCTCCTGGTTAATGAAAACGCCGAAAATCGCGATATATTGCCAAATCGATTTTTTTTTTCACACCCCTACTGGCAAGCCTCTCAAACATTTTTGTAAAGCTATCAAACAAACATGTTTGATATCTCACATCAACTCAAATAAGGTGCATTACTTATGCTTATAAAATACTTATAAAATAAAGGCTCCTTTAACTGATGGAAATACATGCAACTAAAAAAGATTTACATTTAAAAGGATTTTGGCTTGTGGTTCCATTTAAAAAATTAATACCTTTAATTAAAGTAAATGAGGTTCAGTATTTTTTTTTTTTTATCTCATGGAAGCTTTAGATGAGAGATGAGAGAGAGGAGAGGGGAGACTGCTGCTGGCCTGCGCACGTTAGCATTAGCTCACGTTAGCGCGATTTCAAAACTCCATGGAAGCGATTGTTATGTTGTAGGTGGCTGATCAGGTTTGACGTATTAAAGCTTGTGCTTCCCTCCTCGTAGAATTCGCTTGGAGGATTCATCACAAATAACCACCAAACTATCTTCTTCTGAAATTTTAAAGAAGTTCCACACCGCCATGTTTGTTGTGATCAGTACGCTGTGCTGCAGGCTGCATTCAAGGTGTAACGTAAATTCGAAATAAAAGTTGGGAGCGCTGTTTTTCCCTCTGAAGAGTGCAATGCAACAACCAGTTAAGTGCTTGCCCCCCCACCACCACCACCACCCCGTCCCTCCCGTCCAGTTCGCCTTCCTTGACGGCCCCCGATGGCTGCTGCTCCTGGTTAATAATGTAGCGCGTCTCGGTGTCTGGTGTTGCGACGGGTTGCCGTGGCACCGCGGAGAAGCTGCCTACCTTTCCGGGAGAGACGCTGCAACTGGTTGCCAAGGAGCTGGTTTCAGGGAGGAGGAGAGGAAAAAAATAAAATAAAAAAAGGTCTGGCAGAGACAGAGTGAAAGGGAAAGACAAAGAGAGTGAGTCGGGAGTAAAGGTACGCTGAGCGAGGCGAGCTCTTACCAGGCATGGACTGGCCATCGGGCGTACCGGGCAATGCCCGGTGGGCCGACGCACATCTGTGGGCCGGCCCAGGTCTGTCATAAAAAAAAAAAAAAAAAAATTATATAGTTTTTATTGACCGCGACGGTAACGGACTGGTACTCGGCTCATAAAAATCTCCGAGGGGGGGGGGACGGGGGACGACGACGACACACACTCAACAAACTCAAGAAAGAGACACTGACAGGTAATCAGACAAGCGCTCCAGTGCTGCGCTGATGTCAACGCAGTATGTCCCCGGTGTATGGAGGGCCGCCAGGGACCAAAAATGCCCGGGCCATTTTTTGGTCCCAGTCCAGCCCTGGCTCTTACTCAACTATTACTCACTACTCTCAAATCTTGCACGTGTCCACAAAGTACAGTAGAATAAAAAAAAGAAAGAAAATGGAAGCTTTATTCTGAGCGCATAACGACACGAGAAGCTCGGTCAGGCTTGACAGGTTTTTGTTGCAATGTGGGCTGCAACGTGGAGACGGGTAGATCTGCAGCGTCGATCACGCACATGAAATAAAAAGAATAGATTAAGACGCGCGGGCCGGGCGAGATCACATTTGCATGTGCAGCACGGATGCTCAGGTCTCCCGCTCAACTTTTGTCTGCGAATTCTCGCTTTTCATGGAAGAAGAGGAACGCAATTAAGTCTTCAGAGGTGTAGTTTGCAGATTGTGTTGTGGGTGGAACATGCCATTCACAGGCTTCACAGTGGATATTTATGTCATTACAAGCAGAGGCACGGTTGCCGGAGGAATTGATGGATTGTGCTGCTTGTCAGTGTTTCAGAAGCGACGAACGCATGCGGATTCGCATGTACAGAACGCCACAAAACGCCTCAAATGTATGTAAAAAGCCGCCTTTACGCCTTCGAGCCTCGGCGCAAAATTTTTGCGGTGGTTAATCTGATTCTGCAGAAAGGGTAACGCAGGCAGGGTTGTGTCAGAGATGTCTCTTTTCACCAGCGAAGCTGCTCCTACATCAATGAGATTGTCTTTATCTGCCTGCTTGCAGCTTGGGCTCAGATTCTGCCCTCTATATACGGGTGCCGGGCTGTGGGAGGCATGTGGGCGAAGGTGCGTGGCATCCGGCCTAATGCACAGCCTGGAGAGAAATACCGACGCTTCGTATTCACTGTGACTCCAACACCACCACAGTTGAGGCTCACACATTTGAGAAGGAGATTTTCAGTGAATGAGTCACAGGTTTGAGAGATATTCCCTGGGACACGGACTTCTAATTTGGTTTTTCGGTGTGAAATGAAAAAGAGTCGCATAGGAGAGAATCGGTGTCGCGTCGTCAGCCCGGTGACGCTCAGCTCAACGCGAAGGCGGCGTTTTGTGGACATCTTGCCGCAGAGGCGCTCCTCCTCAGAGTAGGGATGGAACGGTTACCGTTATTACGATAGAGCGCAGTAAAATTTAACGCGATAACGATTACCGTTTATGTATATATAATATATATATATATATATATATATATATATATATATATATATATTCTTCTATCAATGATCCTGTCTGCAGAGCACTTGTTTACATTTAATGATAATATGTACAAGCAACTTGAAGGAGCTAAGGCTAATGCTTCAAGCTACTGAGATGTTTGACCAATAGTAACCTGGGTGACGCGCTTCGCTAACTCACATTTCGTAAACGTTACCAGTGCGTGTTGGAACGATGTTCTTCTGATGCAGTTAAAATATTAATTTATTCCATTAACTGATCCGACAACCATAACGCCGGCAGTTAGCGCCACAGCGGTCGAAAACCTTTTGCCCTTCCGGGTCAAAAGGATACTTTCCGGGATACTTTTGATTTATACTAGTGCGGTCTCCACTATGTTATTCCACGCCACAACGCAAGAGGGACAATCACGAACTAGCTAAACTTACTAAACGTATCTCTTGTGTTTTTCCACTTCCTCACCGTCTCGGCCATATCCAGACCCACATTAATCGCTATCTCCCTCCATGAATTACTAGAATATGTGCTGTCTTTGTAGTGTGGAGAATGAGAATCGTACAGATGTGGGTACTTCCTCATTTCTTCAATGACGGGCTCTTTTCTATGCGGATGTAGAATTGACCAATCAGAGGCCTCCTTTCTCTCCTCTCTGCGACACAATTTTGGGTAGGTACACCAGAGTGTCTGCGTAGAGTGGGGGGGGGCATCTCTGCGTTGTCTGTGCAGGTGACGCAGACGACCTGACGTTCGAGTATAAATCAGGCTTAACCAATAACAGGCAGCTACCTTTATACCTGACCCTCAGGTAACAACACAGCGACACCCACAGACACACAGAGTGAACTACAATTCAGAACAACATATTTGACTCCTTTACAACTGTTTCTTTATTTGCAAATTTATACGTATTTTAGCTTAAAGTCCAAAGTTTATTTCTTTTGAAATTGCTCTATAATTTTTGTTCCTGATAATTGTTTGCATATTTTGACCTACTATGGTTGTTAAAGTGTTTTATTTAAATTTGCACCAGACAAATAAGCTTTGTTCCTGTTATTTATTTTTTTCATTTAAAATAAAACCTCTGTGCCAGTTGTTTGCCTTTTTAATGTGAAAGTTTCATTTTGATAAGATTTTGGCTTCTGATGTTTCAGTATGACAAGAAATTCACAAGATTTTGTGAAATTATTTAAATGTATGTGTTTTTTTAGACATTTGTACAGCAATGAAGAATATCGTGATAATATCGTAAACCGTGATAATTTGGTCAGTATAATCGAGACATCAAATTTTCCATGTCGTTCCATCCCTACCTCAGAGCCCGGAGGTGCCTCGTGTGTTTGACTCAGGATATTTCCCGCTGCAGCACATTCCTCTGGTGTTCCATTATTCTGGACGGGTCCCTGCCCCCTTCCTGCCAGAGCCCTCCCACAAACACGCGTCCAGCCCTGGAGTCCTCTCTCCGCGGGGGGCATTCCAGACACGTTAGCTTTCCGAGCCTTCCTCCACATGTGCGCGCGCACACACACAAACAAGCGCACCGTTACCCTTGCCCTAAAAATAGGGGAGGAAAAATTCACTTCTGCTCGAGCCACTAAACGGGGATCTGGTTACCCGAGTTGTGTTTGTCTGTTTAGTTTTCTGCTGGATGCAGAATAATACCTGAAGTGGAGATCCGTGGCCCCTTGGCTTTTTTTCATTCGCGAGACAAGCAAAGATGTGAAAGATGCGCTCGTTACTTCATGAGAATTTCGCTGCTCTGACAGCAATAAAAACACAGATCTCAGCAGGAGGTCCCTCTTCCTCGCAGGAAGGCTTATTTCTCATCCTACCACTTGTCTGCTTGTTTACATGTCGCGACGCAGCTGTGGAAAGTGATTTAAGTACGTTCCGTGTGGTATTTTAGTTTTGTTTTTTTTATGCCGCTTCACGTTCAGAATTTACTACATTTCAAAGAGAGAGAAATTTTACACTTAGACAGCTTTGGGACCTGGTAATAAAACGCTTTCAAAGCATAACACGTAGCCGGGGTTACGGTCATTAAGGCCATTGAGAAATGAACGATTTCACTGCTCCGTACTCAGAACGGTATATTACATAGTAAATAACGGCTGCACAGCTATAAATCTGTTCTCCTAATCCTGTTAAAGCTGCTCTCATCAGCTCTGCAGGTTTTCCAGAGTTGATGCAGCAGGTATGAAGCTCAGAGCTTCTACTTCAGTCGGAATCATACGTCGGACATTTCACAAAAAATAATAAGTTCAGACCTCCACCTGCAGAAAACCTAAATGGTTTCCTTTCAGGAAACACTCAGACAATGCAAAGAGATAGATAGATAGATAGATAGATAGATAGATAGATAGATAGATAGATAGATAGATAGATAGATAGATAGATAGATAGATAGATAGATAGATAGATACTGTATTTTCTGGACTATAAAGCGCACCTGAATATAAGCCGCACCCACTAAAATTTAAACAAAACATATATTTTGTCACATATAAGCCACACCGGACTATAAGCCGTCGGTATCCAGGCTGAGAAATAAGATATTTACATGGACAGATTTTGTACCATAAGTGTTTATTCACATACCTGAACTGATTGTTTCTGAACAGAACCTGTAACACGGCAGTAAAAGTGCTGATCAAACAAAACAGAAAAGTCATTGATGGTTTTATTCATTTTCCCTCCTGTACACTAAAACCAAGTTGCTTTATTTTTCCTCCTCCTGTGTACTGAAACCCCCCCACACAGCAAAGACATCCGGAACCGACCCACGAAACGGTCCACTTGCACTCAGTGCCGGATCCGCTTTGGAGCCGGATCGTGGACCTGCTGGCTCCACGCTGCGTCCGGTCCGCATCTGTGATTAAAACATTACCTCTGTGGCGGGTCCACTCAGAACCCTGAAATCCACTGAGGAACCAACAAACTGATAAATCCAGGTGTGTCTGAGTAGCTACAATGGCAGACACACCTGGATTAATCAGTTTGTCCAATAATAACAGGTATTGATGCTCACAAAATGAATGTAGAGTAGCATAGCCAACATAGGCTACTGAACAAAAACAGAATAGCTTTAAACTACTTGGTTTGTTTTTTGGTTTTTGCACTTCCTGCTAGAGCGCCCCCTGAGGGCTGAAGAAAAATTCATAGAAAAGCTGCATCTCTGTATAAGCCTCATGGTTTAAAGCGTGGGACAAAAGTAGCGGCTCATAGTCCAGAAAATACGGTAGATTTTTTGTCGTCCCTCATCGTCTGAAACAAACTGACAAATATGAGATTTTATAAGCTCAGATTTACTGACAGCTGCTGATTTATCCCTCACTTGACCTCCTAAATGAGGCCTGTTTCCTTGACTCGGTTCACCAGAGAACAAAACGTTGATTGAAAACATTTGGGAAGGGTTTTTTTTATTTTTTTTTTTTTTTCATCATAAGTGGGAGATATTGTGTTGAAACAGCTCTCCACCTCATGTTTCCGAGCAGTTTCACGCTGTCAGCTCCCATCAGTCACCGCGGTGACCGGGGTTCACCGGCGCTGGTTGAGATAGTTGGTATCTGTTTACGCCCAGACGGAGCCAATCAATAAAATACTAACTAAACTTTCTCAAACTTTTTTTTTTTTTTTTTTGGAGTTAATAAGAAACAATAAATCAGGAAATTCTTTCCACTCACCGTTTTTTTTTTTTTTTTTTTTTTTTTCACGTCCTCCCTCTGGCCCGTCTGGGGACGAGGACACACCTGACGGCTGATATGTGTTGTGACAGACTCTGGAGCTGTTCCCGCCTGAACTCTGCACATCAATTATTCAGTTCGATCACCTCTCCTCCACACTGTCTCCATCTTTAAGTTTCTTCATGCAGTACAGGGACCTGCACCGCCGAGGGGGGTGGAGGCTGGTGGGGAGGGGGGGGTTAGCCTTGTACGTAGCCTGACTGGAGCCAGAAGAGGCCTGGAACAGGAGTGTTCATTAAAGTCGCCCCAAGAGCTGAGGCATAGGAGAGGATAACAAGACCCAAGGGTGGCTGGTCTGCCCCTGTCCTCTCAAAGACCATAATGTATTCCCCTTCATACAGACAGTCTAGTTTGTCTGCAGAAATGTTCATGCACACCTTTACTGAAACACCGAGGCTTTATCTGCTGGTGTCTGAAATAGGTTTGAGTCGGTTTGCTGTTTAATTTCAAACCTCCGTCAGCTGATGATCCAGTAAAAGAAAGAACAAAGTCGTAACAGGATGTTTTTTGTTCTGCTCCGGTCTTGATTGTGATGAAGCAGAAAAATAATAATTTCAAGGCTAGAAAATCCATTAAGTTTCTCTCTTCAGATAAGAGGAGACTCACTTTCTGCAACCGTCTGTGTGACGAATGCGCCGCCTGCAAGCAACCGAGCTCTGCGACGAGGCAAAGCACCTGGAGCTCACCTAACCCTAACCCCTAACCCCTAACCCATAACCCTAACCCCTAACCCCTAACCCCTAACCCCTAACCCCTAACCCCTAACCCCTAACCCCTAACCCCAAACCCTAACCCTAACCCTAACCCCTAACCCTAACACCTAACCCTAACCCTAACCCCTAACCCTTAATCTAACCCTAACCCGTAACCCCTAACCCTAACCCCTAACCCCTAACCCCTAACCCCTAACCCCTAACCCTAACCCCTAACCCTAACCCTAACCTAACCCTAACCCCTAACCCTAACCCTAACCCTAACCCCTAACCCCCAACCCCTAACCCTAACCCCTAACCCTAACCCTAACCCTAACCCCTAAACCCCTAACCCCTAACCCTAACCCTAACCCCTAACCCCTAACCCTAACCCCTAACCCCTAACCCCTAACCCTAACCCTAACCCCTAACCCCTAACCCTAACCCTAACCCCCTAACCCCTAACCCCTAACCCCTAACCCCTAACCCCTAACCCCTAACCCTAACCCCTAACCCCCTAACCCTAACCCTAACCCCTAACCCCTAACCCTAACCCCTAACCCTTAACCCTAACCCCTAACCCTAACCCTAACCCTAACCCTTAATCCTAACCCCTAACCCTAACCCTAAACCTAACCCTAACCCTAACCCCTAACCCTTAACCTAACCCTAAGGTAGGAGACTCGCATCCTGCAAGACAACACACTAAACCAGGGAGGTCAAACTCAACTGCACCGGGGGCCAAAATTCAAAACCCACTTTAGGTCATGGGCCGAACAGGATAAACATTTATTAAACACACTTAAACTAAATGTTTTTGGAACATAAATATGAATAAAAACAGACAGAAATATTATTCTGTTATAAACCTAAACCCTAAATAACTTATATTTAATATTTTGCTCTCCATTAAAATATCTTGTTAAATGATACAAGTTAGAAATATGAGCAACTTAACAGTAAAATAACATTCAAATTCCTTTGCTCCTTATGTCAATGTATATAAAAAATAAACTTTTAAATATCCCAAAAGATTTTGCTCTCCTTAAAAATATCTCCTGTCAAAATTATACAAGTTAGAAATATGAACTTGCTAGAAAACCTAGAAAAATGTCTTTTCCCGTCATTGTCCCGTGCATCGATTTAATGTCCATTACTTCTGTTACGCGCAAATTGGAGTCCACTCCACGGATGAAGCTTGAAACTAGACTTGAATGACGCGGGAAGTGTGCGGCAAGGCCGCTGAAGCGTTGCATTTTGGGATCTGTAGTTCTGTGCAGTATTGTTTTAATCAGCGCTTCATATCAACGGGCCATTAATCGATAATGTAAAATGATCTCGCGGTGCCGGATGTGGCCCGCGGGCCTTGAGTTTGACACGTGTGCACTAAACCGTTGCTTTACCTCAACGAGCGGCCAAGTAACCAGCAGACTTAAGTAGCTGCAAGAAAAAAAAAATACAAAAATTAATAAATAAAAAATATATATAATATATATGTGTGTGTGCTTTGTTTTTTTTAAATGGGTCACACGACCTCTTAATAAGACAAGAACACAAACAAGTCATTTCACTGAGCAAAGAGTTGCAGCAGCAGTTATACAGTAAAAGGAAGAAAATGTGAATTTGTTAAACCGTTCGAGCGAATAAACAGATTCAAAAATAAACCCAAAGCAACTTTATGATCCCCTGAACGAGCTTAATCCAGGCTCTTTACAGCTAATGGCAGACCCGTTGCTCCACCAGCGCCGGGTCAGAAACGCCAACCGCACCTTCACGTCTGGGTCGGTTCTGCGATGGCCACGTCACGAAAAAAGATCTGGTTCGGCTCAACTTCAAGTTCTCTGCAGGAAACTTCCTACCTGCGACTGTCCTCGACAGGAACCCGCTCGAGGAAGTGAAAAATGTCACGTAACGGGTTTTTAATCCAGCGCGTGACTGTTGGGTATCCAGTAACTCTCACCTTCATGAGCGAAGCATTTTAAAGAGACCATAACTGACTGAACGACTCCCAGAGGAGGCTGCTCCGCCGCCGTTACGTGTCCCGGAGGTCTCCGAGAGTTAACTGCTGCTGGTTTTCCCCCGTCGGCCCGCTCGGCCCGTCGGACCCCCACGCCAGGGCTTTCCAGAAAGACCCCCAAGCGATCTCACAGTCGGCCGGGACCGAGCAGCGAGCTGAAATTAAAGCTGTTTCACTGCGGTTAGTTAAATAGTTGGACGGTGAGAGCATGAGGTGGCGACGAGTCAAGGCCGTCTGGGCTGCAGAGTGGAAATATCTCAAAAGGCCAAACGGACTGGGAAGGAGCGACGGGAACACGCTCGCTTACGGAGGGGAGGAAACTATTACCGTGACCTGGTTAGAAAGTTTCTGTGGAGGAGAAGCTGCGAATCAGACACGGGTGCATTCGATGGTGCAGCAAATCTATTAGAGCAGGGGTGTCAGACTCATTTCCACTGAGGGCCACATCAGCATCATGGTGGCCCTCGAAGGGCCAGATTGGCAGCATGAATGTAACAAAATGCAATGAAAATCAAAATATATTAAACTACACCTTATTATATTGTTAAATAACTGTTTCTGTATTTATTATCTATTAAAGTTTCAAACACTCAGAGTATCCATTACCTTGGTTTCAGAAGCGGAAGCGATTCTTTGTTTTCCTTGTAGGCTAGATTTAGCGTACTCAGCTCTTATTATATTCTTTCATGACTGACACCGCCTCATAACACAAAAGACATACTGTTTTTTCCCCTTGAGGTACAAACTTGTATTCGTTTTCCCGTCGTTCATGAAGCTGTCTACCTTGTGCATCAATTTCTCTTTTCTTGGGCATATTGGGGTTAGCTTGTAGAGGTTTTCCTGAAGTCCATAAGTTCTGAAAATCGTCTTGATGTCTTGTTCACAGTGGCTGCGGTTACATGATGTTTTTTAATTCGGAATTAATAATTAGGAATTAAATAATTCCGAATTAAACTATTTTCCTTCGAGTTTACATGGAAATAGTAATTCCGAATTAAGGTTTACATGGAAAACACGTTTGTTCGGCTTTATCCAACTCCGCTTTAGGTCTGGGGGTTGGGAAGGATTCTGATTGGATAGGGGGGGTGGACGTCTTTACATCTACCGGAAGAAAACAAACTTAGCTAACTCGGTTAGCAACAACATTTCACTTATTTTTGACCTGGGTGGCGTCTCTATCTGCGAAACCTCCTTCATTTAACCTGGCCGCTTTGAAAAGCTCACAATTTTTACGTTTCCTGCCATCTGTTCTTTTAATTATTTCCAGTTCCTCCAAGCTATTTATTAAATAAATCATCTCTGCTCTTGAACGCCGTTTACTGCGTGCTGCCGTTTTGAAAACAAGCCCAGCGCGGAATATAAGCATCATCGTGACAGACGGGCAAGAGAACGAGCATGCGCAGAAAGACGGGATTAATTTAAAGAGGAATGAGTGTTTACATGACCGCGGAATTACTTAATGCGGAATTAAAATGGGAATAAACCAGCCACTTACTTCGGAATTAAGTTTAATTCGGAATTGACATTTTCATATGGAATTAAGTGTTTACATGGTAACTTTTATTCTGATTTAACTTTAATTCTGAATTAAAGAGGAATTAAACTTCCCATGTAAACGCACCCATCGAGCTACTGTTAACGTTGTGGGTGATGACGAAATGCATTGTGGGAGATGTAGTTTATTGTCAATATGCGCTTTAGAGTGGTGTTAGCTTATTTTAAGTCTTAAAATTGAAGCCAATAATGCACATGCTCTCGAGGGCCACATACAGTGAAGTGGCGGGCCACATTTGGCCCGCGGGCCTTGTGTTTGACACATGTGTGTCACCGCCTGCTGCTGCTGCAGCACAGCAGGAAGGAATGCATTACATAAGATGATAAGACACTCAGAAAGCCAAACAACTACTGAGAGGCCGAATACAACCGAAAAGAGGAAAACAGCCGAACACACCTTCAGTCTTGACTTTTCCAGCCGACCCATCTGATCTATCAGTCAGAGGACGGGACGACGGCTTTAACTGGCTGCTAGTAACATGTGCTTTCAGCTTTTACTGAGACTAAGGTGGCCTACGGCCGGACTGCAGCAACAGACTTGGAAATGTTTGGAGAATTATGTAACCGTTCAGCATAAATCCGGGCAAAGGAGCAGGGGGAGGACCTGCGAGGTCCCTCTACCCCCCCCGTGACCCGCCGGGTTTCACCGAACGTCCCGCCCACATTCTTGAGCCGCTGCTCACTGATGTTTTTGAGGAAAGTCTGTGCACTTTTCATGAAACATTAAGATAAGACTCAGACCATATCGAACCTGTCAGCGGCAGGTTTTCCTGACGGATGACTCCGTCTTTCTTCGTGACTTCGTATTTCTTGAGCTTTTATGCCATCTGGACGCCGCACAAAAGAAATATTTTTTTTCCTAACGTTTCCAGGCTGCAGTGAACTGGCTATACGTGACGACTGGACCGGAGGAGAGAGAGAGAGTAAGAGGGACCTCCGAGCCAAGTTCCTTTAAATCCGCGGGGGTTTCATGCAGCGTATGGATCAGTCCTCCAAGAGGAGCCGGAGCCAAGACATCTGTGTGACTAGCAGAGGCTGATTCCTTCAACCAGAACACTGGGAATAGGAAAACCCGGGATTATCCAGTCACACTGCATACCACAGGCACATATTTAAAGATCTGCTGCTCTCAAGTCTCGCAAGAAAACGTCTAATGCGCGTTCGTCCGCAATGCTAACATTTCACTTAGCCCGGTCATTTTCACGGAGCAGCAGTCATGTGACGCGACACCAACCATGTATTTGTTAATATTCAAACCTCGCCGCAGATTACGGTTAAAAGAGAGAGAAACCAGCGTTGGTTTGGACGGGACTCAAACCTGGTTGGAGCCCACTCATCAACTCCTCCCTCCACTTATTCTTTCATTCCTGAACACGGTACGACTGTGCAGTCTCACTTCTGAGATGCAAAAAAAATGAGGGAAGCTCCAAGTTGCAAAGGAGACGTAAGATGTGCTTAAAAAAAAATTTGATCTCCTTGAGAACCCGTGAATGGAAAACTCATGCAATACGTGCAAGCAAACTCAAGGTTCTGTAGGTCCAAAAATGAGAACAAGAAAGAAACAAAAAACATAAAAGTATCTAGAACAATAGAAACCAAGATGTACCGATTCTGGTGGCAATAATGTGATGCAGGCGTGTAAACTGGTCACATGGCCGCCTCTCCCAGGAGCAGGTCGGACCTCCGTTCTCCTCCAGAACCGCCTCAATTCTTGGTGTCATAGGTTCAACCAGCTGTTGGAAACATTCCTCGGAGGTTCTGGTCCATGTTGTCATGACAGCATCACCAGCTGCTGCTCATCCATGATGAGAACCGGACTTTGGACTCACTGTTTCCAGAAACCAGTTAGAGATGATCATGGTGCTGGAAGTATCCATCAGAAGATTGTCCACTGTGGTCATGAAGGGATGGAGATGGTCAGGTAGATCCTCAGGTAGGTTGTGGTGGTTAAACCAGGATCAGCTGGTACTGAGAACATCTCCTCCAGCAGCAGCCTGAACCATTGGTGGACCAGGATGGATCCATGGTTCTCATGTTGGTTCCATCTGGATGTTGCAGCTGAAATCCAGACTCCTCAGACCAGACAACGTTCTTCCAGTCTTCTGTGGTCCAGTTCTGGTTCCTGTCAGGTTTCCTGTTTTCAGCTGACAGCAGTGACACCTGCTGTGGTCCTTCAGCAGCTGGAGAACATCTGCTTCAAGGTTCAGAGATGGAGTTCTGCAGACCTCGGTTGAGTTTCCTGTCGTCTTTCCATCATCTCCAATCAGTCTGTCCATCCTCCTCTGACCTCTGACATCAACAGCTGGATATCTTCTCTTTCTGGAACCATCCTCTGGAAACCCTGGAGATGGTTGTGGAGAAGATCCCAGTAGACCAGCAGTTCCTGGAACCCTCAGACCAGCAACCAGAACACGTTCAGAGTCTCTTCAGTCCTCTTTCTGGTCTGAACTGGACCACGTCTACATGGA
Organism: Hirundichthys speculiger; assembly: GCA_018398805.1. Classification (NCBI taxonomy): domain Eukaryota; kingdom Metazoa; phylum Chordata; class Actinopteri; order Beloniformes; family Exocoetidae; genus Hirundichthys; species Hirundichthys speculiger. The sequence continues at coordinate 927,474 of JAGFBZ010000955.1, forward strand.
TAAATGTGATTGGCTGATTATATATTTGTGTTAACATGCGTGGGCCCGGGTGCGCCCCTGCTGGTGGGCTGGGTGCGCCTCCCGGGGGGGTCTTCGTGGGGGGGGGGGGGGGGGGGGGATGTTGGCTTGCTGCGGGCTGGTGCATGGTGGCATGCGGCCGTTCTGGCGCGTCCTTCTGGTGCGGGCTGCTTCCCCTCGTTTGTCACCGCTGTTGTGCTGCGGGCGGGCGGCGGGCGGGGGGTGGTGGGTGTCCCGGCTCACCTGGGGGGGGTCGCGCCTCCCTGGTTTCCCCCTCCTTCCCTCTCTCTATCTCGCCTGCCTCCCCCTTCCCCCTTCTGCCATCGGTTGGTGGGGGCGGGGGAGCTCGGCTGTTCCTGGGCTGCATGGGGTGACAGCTACCGGGTCTGCATTTTCTGCGGTGCTGCTGCTGTGGGCCGGGGCCTGGTGGGTGTGGGGGCCTGGGGGGTGGGCGGGCCTCGTGGTGGTTCTGGCCTTCTGGGTGCCCTGCCTGGCCCTCCTGTCAGTGGACGTATGCGTGGGGGGTGTTTGCCCCTTGACCTCTTCTCACCCGCGGGAGGATTTGAGACGGATTAAGATAAGGAGAGTGGTGATGATAATGGTGATGACAGCTTCCTTGGTACATGTGAGTGAGCACGGACACATTTATGCTTTACACCCCTCCCCCAACACCCCCCCTCAACTGTCAACACAATCAATCAATAATGTTTACATCAATCCTCCACATACAGGTCTATAGCTCAGTAGAAGGTGTTCATCCAGTCTTCTTGTTAGTAGTTTCTGCTTCCTACATATTATCTTTTAAGTTTGTTCACGGTCACAACACAATCCACTACACCAGTGGTGCGCAAACTGTGGTACGCGTACCACTGGTGGTACGCCAGCGCTCTCTGGTGGTACGCGGGGGGAACGTCATGACTTGTCAATACATGACAATGGATTATACATACAACGTTTCAAATGAAATTCAGTTAACAATAAATAACCACAATAAGGAATAAACATCTCTCGTGTGTGTAAAGCTAATTGAGAAGGCATACAGTCATGGAAAAAAATTATTAGACCACCATTTTTTCTTCACTTTCTTGTTCATTTTAATACCTGGTACCACTAAACATCATCATGTCACTAAAACAGACAGAAAAGAAAACACTGAATGCATAAAAGCAGTGTTTTTGGCAGTACAACGCCATAGCTATTGATGTAAAAACTTAAGTGATTTAGGTTATAATCAAGAAAACCATGGAAAATGGTAAGATATCAGCTCTTAAATAAAACTCTTATGAGCAATCTTTGTGGTTATTGTTATGTTTGTCCAAACAAATGTACCTTTAGTTGTACCAGGCATTAAAATGAACAAGAAACTGAAGAAAACAAGGATGGTCTAATAATTTTTTTCCATGACTGTATATGGCTATATTTTTTAAAATTGGTCATCATGGTGGTACTTACAGAGCTCAACAGTTTCTCAGGTGGTACGCAGCATTAAAAGTTTGAGAACCACTGCACTACACAACACCCCCTCACACTTCACAACAAATTTTGCAATTTGAAAAGCCAGGCAGACAGTTTTTTTTTAAGCCCTTCCTGGGAAACGTCATTGTTTTGCCTTGCGGACCTATTGCACGCCCTGGAGCGAGACCATCCGAGTGCTCCGTGTCAAATTCATACAGCGGTTTGAAAAATGTAACCAAACAAGCCGGCGCCGTTAGAAACACACACAAATCCATAGCTGTGAGATGGATGCTGTCGTAGGCAGGCTTTTATAATAGTGTCAGGAATAGCAGTGGAAAAGGGAGCACTCAGTGACAGACTATCTCCCCTTTTACTGTACTAATGTACTCTGTGTGGAGGTTCTCATTATCCACCATCCACCGCGCTCCCGGTCGGTGGGGTCTCTGAGCTTTGGCTCCCAGTCCCACTTGCCCGAGGGTAAAAGGATGGTGATGGAGATGACAAGAGAGCAGGGCTCAACCGGCTCACCGCATTATGCTTCACACTCTCGCAATAATGCTGCAAAAGAAGATGGTTTCATCACCGCTCGGCTACAACGTCCAGCCTTCTCCTGGTCTCAACTTTTACGGGGTGAAACAAAGCAAAGATTTACAGTCGTCACGGTGACGGGCGGCTGCTGGGAGTCACACCAAACAGCTCGTCGATTTGTTATAAAGATTTGTATGGAGTCCCGTTTGAGTCATAATTCAATGAATAAATGAGTCTATTATTATGAAACAATTCCCATTATTATGATAATGGTTTCCCTTTTCATAAGAATGAGCTTTTATATAATAATGGCTTTGTTTTTCATAAGAATGATTTGTGTGTCAATCACAGCAGAGAGGGCGGAGCCATTTATGTGATTGGCTGCTCTTTCATTCAGGCATAAGCAACAGAACAGTGAATATCGATAGTGGGCGAGAGGTGCAATGTATATACTCCAGGCCAGTAGGTGGCAGAATGCACCTCAGTTTACGGTTAAAAGTTGACGTCGACTAAGACAGTGATTCCCAAAGTGCGGGCCGCGGCCCCCGAGTGGGCCGTCGCGGTACTGCAGGTGGGCCGTGAGAGGTCATTAAAATCCTCGATCTTTTAAAATATGTTTTTAATTACTGTAAAATATTAACGACATGATTTAAAAACATTAATAAGTAACAAAACAAACCAGTTAAGTGTTATACTACTGTCATCTTAACTTAATATGACAAGTGTCACCTGATTTGTTGACCCCTTACATTAATGTCAGAACGTAGCTTCTAGTCTTGGATGTTGATCACAGTTGTGATTAAAGGTTTCGGTGGGCTGCGGAGATTTTTCACATTTCAAATTGGCCCAATTTGATATTCTGAAGTTTGGGAATGGCTGGTCTAAGAAATGTCAAGGTTTCCCGTAGCTCAGTCCAAGCTGCCATAGCTACAATCGGACTAGGAGCGCACCTTGATGACACCACGGCCCGCTGCTAACGGGACCTCACGGCCAAAACTAGTCGATGTCAGAGCGTAGAATGGAGAAGGATCAGCCAATGAGCGTGCAGGTCAACCACTGGTCCCGCCCACTGGCAAAATGTCATTATTATGTAAAAGCTCATTCTTGTGAAAAACGAAGCAATTATGAAAAAACTCATTCTTAGATTTAAAAAAAAGCCATTCTGAAATAAACTATTACAGTGATTCATCTGTGTTTCCTCCTCTGACCTGGAGATATCTCACTTGATTCATCATTATGGAGATATACTGGTTTTTTAACGGCTGTTAACTGGTTTGAACGGCTGTTAACGGGAGTTAGCACACTGGGACATGAAAAGGAGCGCTGGACGCCGGCAGCTCCTCAAGTACACCAGACTGGACTGTACTGAAACCTGAATTTCCCTCCTTGGGGGATCAATAAAGTATATTTGAATTTGAAACAGAAAGACCACAGTTTAGGCTTTGTCTTGTGTCACCGCGGTGTCCCGCTCAGGGTTTCCGTTGTCCGGTAATTGCCGGCCTTTGTCCGGTAAAATATGCCGAAGTCCGGTATTTTATAATCTCTCCGGTCAAAATGTCCGGTGATTTTGATTCAACAGCTGCTCACTTCAGTGCTGCGAAAATGCGTAAAAAGTAAACTGTCATACACCAGAACTAGGTGAAGGGATTTCCCCCTGTTTGTTTTCAGTTTTTATTCCGTTTTATTTTCAAACGCATATAGCAAACGGACAAGTTGGCAGCATGGCCACGTTATTAAAATGCTATTTGCCACTCCAGATGTGTTTTTTTATTTGTTTGCAAATTGTTTTATCTTCTGCAATATTTGCAATATGTTTTTCAATAAAAATACTATTAAATGACTTGCATTGATGTCGTACTACTGCATACGATTTATTTTTAACCTCAATAAATTCATATTAGCCTATGTGACCGGAATTTCAAAAATTTGTCTGGTAAATTGAAAACCTGCCGGTCACATTGTCCGGTGCCAATTTTTTCTAGCGGAAACACTGGTCTCGCTACTTTTTTGCAATGTTTAAACATATTTTAAACATTATTTGGGGGGGGGGGTCCCCATTAACCGCAAAAACTAAGGGAATTACTGTATGCATTGAACTATGATTAAATAATAATAAAAATAGATTTCATAATAATTACATTTTTCATAATAATAGGGAAATATTTAATAATAATAAACATGTATTTCATAATAATGGATACGTATTTCATAATAATAGACTCATTTATTCATTGAGTAATTTCCCTAACGGGGCTCCATAGATCTCAACTTTTACGGGGTGAGACAAGGCAAAGATTTACAGTCGTGGCGGGAACGGGCGGCTGCTGGGAGTCACATCAAACAGCTCGTCGTGCACAGAGAGATTTGAGGGTGGACATGGAGGATTGGCTTAATTCTGCAAACAGCGAGGCGGACCCGGATTACAGAAAGTATGCGCGTCCGTGGCGGGAGTTGGTGTCCGTGGAAGAGCTCTGGAGGGCTCGCGCTCACAAACGCGTGACCTCCCGTGTCCTAGAATGCTGCCTCCACCCAACCACACGTACACGTACACACACATACACACACACGTCCTCCAACCTAGACGGGCCAGGTTGCCAGAGCTACACAAACTCCCACCCATTAGCGGCAGGAATCCAGGATAACCATGGCAACCGGTCTCTCACCCCCGGGGAGACGAGCAGCAGAACTGAAAGGCTCCATTCAATTTCCACATCCCGGCACAGCGCACACAAAAGGGACGCGCACGCGCTCCCCTTCACGCGGCAACACACACTCACACACAGACGTGGACGCGTCCAACGCAAACGCACCGGCTCCAGCAGCCTCGCAGTCACTCCCCCCCCCCCCCCCCCCCCCCCCCCCCCCCCCCCCCCCCCGCCGGGGCTGAGTGGGAGACCACACACTACAATCCTCTCACCCACCGTCCTCGAGCGCGCGCGCGCAGCGCACCGGCGGAGCAGTAATTACGCCTCACTCATTGTGATCAGACAGACTTTTCGAGAAAAGCTGTCACTTCATTGTTTTTTCCCGCGGTGATGACGTTTCTCCCCCCCGGAGAGGCGCGAAGCATCCCTGCATCCCCGCACGCGCGCGCATTTTGTCTACCACCTTTGTGGCACGACAGGTACGAAGAGGCGGAGCTCGCTGTCACGCGCGGAAACGTGAACAGGTGTTAATTTCTACTCATAATATCTTCCTACCAGAGTTGACTGCGCATGCGTACAGCAGCAACTTCAGAAGGCCATAATAATCTGCTGCCTGACTGTTATCGCGGAAGAGAAAAGGTTAGTTTCTTGTATTTTTAATACTTTCTATGGACAGTATTTACTGCATATAGGTTTGAGGGACATATCAAATGCTCCCAATGCCTAACATTTAATATTTTCTATGGACACTTTTTATATTACATAGTAGTGCTGGGCGATATGGAAAAAAATCATATATCACGATATGGACTATTTTATATCACGATAACGATGTATATCACGATATACCATAATAAAGTATGGTACTTTATTATGGTAACTTTTCAGTTATTCTCTGAAAAGTTTGACAAAAATTTCATTCCTTACTTTTCAATTTTATTTTGAAAGGACATTTAGCTGAACTGTCACAAACATACATTTTAGTGCAGCAAAAACAGGTAGGTACAGAGGTACAGTAGCTTTCACATTTTTTTAAAAGTGCACAACAGTTTCTGAGAGGAAAAACACATTTTTGCCCTGAAGTTCAGCTATAAAAAATAAACAAATTATTTTTCAACTTTCTGAAATCTGTAACCTTGTAGTGCAAAGTTTGCAAACCAATATAAAGTGTCTAAAGTAAACATCAGGGTTGAAGAGAACTCTGTTTAAGGCATTAACCATGAATAAAAGTGCAAACATAAAAGGCTACTTTGTAGAAGTAGATATTATTCTATTAAATTTATCGTTGCAGGTTATTTAATTACATATTTGCTGTAATAATTGATAAAATTAGGTTAGAAACGATAGAAATTATAAAAGAGAAATGGCACGATACACACTATTCTATCATCCCCACGATATGTATCGTCATATTGCCCAGAACTATTGCGTAGGTTATTGGAGGACTTGGAGGACTTTTTTCTTCACCTTAAATTATATTAGGAGATAAAACGATAAAATATCAACTTTTTTTTTAACTCTAGTGTACATTCATCTAATCAATCCTCTTCTACCACCCACTTTTCTATCCACCCTTTCCCTTATATTCATCTTCATAATACGGATTCATAATCCGCTTATCCGGATAATTATGATTATTAAATGTGTATAATAACATGCTACCACCCAAAACACAGGAGAGCACATATATGTTGTTACAATGTAGGAAAAAATTACAGATGAGGAAGAAATTTAGAAGTATCTCTCTGTCAAACAGAGACATAAAAACGAGGTAATGGATAGTAAAGTCTCGTTATGTGATATTAGCGGGAAAGTGCCGTCGGTTCACCGGCTGATGGGGACGCAGTTATGACTGCTGATGAAAGCGCACATCCCACTTGAACGAGCGCAGCGGGTTCTCCGTTTCAAACGGCGGCGCGCGCGCACTCGGCGAGTTTAACCGCGAGACAGAGGGGGGGGGAAAGGTTAATGACGCACGGTGGGAAATCAACCTTTAAGCGTCAGAGATGTGGCATCACAGAAACTGCAGAGGTGTGAGAGAGAGTGACAAGGAAAATGGAGAAAAATGAAAGGTAGATGTGACTGACAGCTCAGAAACGCAGCGGGTTGATTATCTCCCGCTCACGTCGGAACCACGCAGACCATTAGAGGAGAGGCCGGCTTGGATCAGCCTGGAAATTATCTATTCAAGAAGAGCTTGAGTGGCAAGCGATGGAGCACTCGGCCTTTTTACTTTGTAATCTTGGCTGGCGGGAAAGTGGGGAGGTGAGGACGTGGGAGGATGGACGGACAGGTGGGAGCGCTGGCAGAGGAATGAGGTCAGAGCATGTTAGAAAAGGGCGTGGTGTTGTTTTTGAGGAACAATGTGGGAGGGAGGCAGAGATCTGGAACTAGAAGAGGATGGGGGGGGGGGGCTGGCACCAAAGCTGGGTGCGCCCAGGGCCGCGCAAGTACAGCTGTCTCCCCTCCCAGTGTCAGCTCAGCATAATAAAACCCAGTGTGCTCGTGTGTGTGCGCGCAGCAACAGCTGGGCGGGTTGGTTAGGAGAAAAAAGTTAACAAGGAAGGAGGAAAATCTCTGCCTGAAACTTAACAAATCCGGGGACATCATTCCTATGGAGCCCCGTTTGGGTCGTAATTCAATGAATAAATGAGTCTGTTTTTATGAAATACAGGCGTTTATTATTATTAAATATTTCCCATTTTTATGATAATGGTTTCGTTTTTCATAAGAATTAGCTTTTACATAATAAAATGATTCCTTTCCACTTCGAGGTTTGAGTACCGCGGTTTTAGTGCTTCGCGGATTTTTTTTTCAGAAATATATAATATAATTAAAAAAAATAGTAAAAATCCTGAAAACATCACAGGATATTGTGCGCGTTCTCTCACAGTGAAGAAATGCGTTGAGCCAGCCTGGCCCCTTTAAGAAGGTGGCCTTATGGGTAATGATGTGGCCTTATGGGTAATGTAGTGTGTGTGTCGTGGGATGGCAGAAGAAAACAGAGTTAGATGAAAAGTGTAGTGAGCATCAACAGCAGCCCAGCGTGTATAGATTTACATTCTCTGTTAACCGACAGGAGCCCAACAAATACAACCTGTGTGATGTTACAAGTTCCTGCAGTGACAGAATAAAGTGCTTGTTCCATGCAGAGAAAACTGGACTGTTTCTTTTGTTGTTGTTAGCGTGTTAGCCGCTAATTACGAGCCAAAAATAGCACAATACCTGCGGTTTCTTTACTACGGTTCAGAGACCAGAGGCTGTGAAGGTAACAGAAAGACCACAGTTGAGCCTTTGTCTTGTTTTGCTACTTTTTTGGGGTTTTTAAACATATTTTAAAAACATTATTTAGTCTCGGGGGGCTCCGGCTCCAGATCACAGATTTTGATTGTCGTGGAATTAAAGTTAAAGCCGAATAAAAGTTACCATGTAAACACTTAATTCCATATGAAAATGTCAATTCCGAATTAAACTTAATTCCGAAGTAAGTGGCTGGTTTATTCCCATTTTAATTCTGCATTAAGTAATTCCGCGGTCATGTATACACTCATTCCTCTTTAAATGAATTCCCGTCTTTCTGCGCATGCTAGTTCTCTTGCCCGTCTGTCGCGATGACGCTTATATTCTGCGCTGGGCTTGTTTTCAAAACGGCAGCACGCAGTAAACGGTGTTCAAGGGCAGAGACGATTTTTCAAAGCGGCCAGGTTAAATGAAGGAGGTTTCGCAGATAGAGACGCCACCCAGGTCAAAAATAAGTGGAATGTTGTTGCTAACCGAGTTAGCTAAGTTTGTTTTCTTCCGGTAGACGTAAAGACGTCCGCCCCCCTATCCAATCAGAACCCTTCCCAACCCCCGGAGTTGGATAAAGCCGAACAAACGTGTTTTCCATGTAAACCTCAATTCGGAATTACTATTTCCATGTAAACTCGAAGGAAAATAGTTTAATTCGGAATTATTTAATTCCTAATTATTATTTCCGAATTAAAAAACATCATGTAACCGCAGCCATTCTTAGATTAAAAAAAGCCATTATGAAAAAAAACTATTATGCATTAAACTAAGATTAAATAATAATAAAAATATATTTCATAATAATTACATTTTTTTCATAATAATGGGAAGTATTTCATAATAATACACATATATTTCATAATAATGCATACGTATTTCATAATATTAGACTCATTTATTCATTGAATTATGCCCCAAATGGGGCTCCATACATTCCGGCATCAGCAACGGTGGTGTCTCTCATTTCTGTTCGGTCCGTTGCCATCGCAGAGTTTTCGAAGGCTTACGTCAGAGTGAGTCCAGAGTGCGGTGAGTCATTCGGATCCAGGCTCTGCCCACCACCTTCTCTTTGTGTTTGTGTCATCCGTGGCCTTATGTAAAGGTAACAGCAGAGCAATGATGTCAGACGCTCCGTCCTCGTGTCACGCCCAGTCCCTTATCGCTGATACCGCACACCCAGATCTCCCGGGGGCTCGACCCCGGACGCTCTCAGGATGGAGTCGGGCCCGGGACCGTCTCGGCTGTAATCTGGACCTGTGTAGGAGGATATCTGCCTCTCTGACTCATCCCACGTCTGTCTGACTGCCCCCTCCTTTCTGGCCCAGGCCGGCACTTTTGTTGTGTCTTTCTCCTCCTCTGATGCCTGTGTTTTTCCCCGACTCGTCGCTGAGGTGATTCGGGCCAGGCGTGCAGCCCCCTGGATGATGTGATCAGAAGGGGCTCAGGGCTCAAATACTCTGTTGACTCCAGTCACCTGGGACTTTGGTCACATTTGTTTCCTCCAGATGGGAGGGAAAACAAAAAAAACAAACAACCCTGTTAGATCTTCAGACGTGTTACTTACGGCATGTGAACGCCACTTCTATTTAGCCTTGTTTTTAAATGTGTCAGGAATGGTTTAAAGTGCATGTTTCTGAACATACATATACATCTGTGATCCCCCCCCCTCCACTGCGTCGTGGGATATTAACCGTCTTCTTCCGGCCTCCAGAGGCTCCACAGATGAAAGCAGCGTTTTGATCAGGTAAGCCAGGCGTTATTCCCCAGCATGTGCTGCGGCTGGCCCTGGAGGATTTCTGACAGCGCACGTGTGTGTGTGTGTTGCATGCAACTCTGGGACAAGGAGAAGAAGTGTGGCTTACATCAAGAAAGAAGTGAGGAGCGTTTAGCCACGAAGGCACGTCACACATAGGAGAACGACTCCAGCCGGTCTTTACTGACCGACCTGCTCTCGATGGAAGAAAACCGACGGAAGTTTATTTCCATGTTGATTCTGTGGTTCGACGTCCACAACAAGAACAGAGGGACACCCGGTTACGTACCGTACCGTACCGTCTTCTTCCGCTTATCCGAGGTTGGGTCGCGGGGGCATCAGCCGGAGTAAGGAAGCCCAGACCCCCCTCTCCCCGGCCACTTCCTCCAGCTCCTCTGGGGGGATCCCGAGGCGTTCCCAGGCCAGCCGAGAGACATAGTCCCTCCAGCGTGTCCTGGGTCTTCCCCGGGGTCTCCTCCCAGTGGGCCGTGCCCGGAACACCTCACCAGGGAGGCGTCCAGGAGGCATCCTAACCAGATGCCCGAGCCACCTCATCTGGCTCCTCTCGATGCGGAGGAGCAGCGGTTCTACTCTGAGCCCCTCCCGGATGACCGAGCTTCTCACCCTATCTCTAAGGGAGAGCCCGGCCACCCTGCGAAGGAAGCTCATTTCAGCCGCTTGTATCCGCGATCTTGTTCTTTCGGTCACTACCCAAAGCTCATGACCATAGGTGAGGGTGGGAACGTAGATCGACCAGTAAATCGAGAGCTTCGCCTTCCGACTCAGCTCCTCTCTTCACCACAACAGACCGGCGCAGCACCCGCATCACTGCAGATGCCGCACCGATCCGTCTGTCGATCTCCCGCTCCATCCTTCCCTCACTCGTGAACAAGATCCCGAGATACTTAAACTCCTCCACTTGGGGAAGGACCTCATCCCCAACCCGGAGAGGGCACTCCACCCTTTTCCGGCTGAGGACCATGGTCTCGGATTTGGAGGTGCTGATTCTCATCCCAGCCGCTTCACAACCGGCTGCGAATCGCTCCAGCGAGAGTTGTAGATCACGGCTCGATGAAGCCAACAGAACCACATCATCTGCAAATAGCAGAGACCCAATCCTGAGGCCACCGAACCGGATCCCCTCGACACCTCGACTGCGCCTAGAAATTCTGTCCATAAAAGTAATGAACAGAATCGGTGACAAAGGGCAGCCTTGGCGGAGTCCAACCCTCACTGGAAACCAATCCGACTTACTGCCGGCAATGCGGACCAAACTCGGCACCGGTCGTACAGGGACCGGACAGCCCGTATAAGGGAGTCCGGCACCCCATACTCCCGAAGCACCCCCCACAGGAATCCCCGGGGAACACGGTCGAACGCCTTCTCCAAGTCCACAAAACACATGTAGACTGGTTGGGCGAACTCCCATGCCCCCTCCAAGACCCTGAAGAGGGTGTAGAGCTGGTCCACCGTTCCACGGCCGGGACGAAAACCACACTGCTCACCCGGTTACGAACGCCTATATATCTCTGCGGTGATTAGGGTTGGGCATCGTTTCGATTTTAACAATCCAGATTCCGATTCTCTGTTTCGATTCCTGTTCAAAACGATTCTCGTTTCCGATTCTTTGATGTGTAGGTCAACAGATCGTGACTTAACTAACAGTAGAATTTTTTTTCATTAAAAAAAACTGACACATTTACACAGGCGACAGGCCATTTTTATTCTTACACTTGCTTGCATGCACATATGCACACACAGAATTCACTTACATGTAACCCACATGGTTACTAAACCAGTAATTGTAGTTTAGATGGAATACCCCAGTTTGCCCACTGGTCGCGCCCCCCATCAGTAATCACGAACGCATTGAACGTGATCCAGACGTGACCTGTGCGGGATCACAGTCTGCCCCGCCCGCCATCTTAGACCAAGATGAGACACCAAGCTGAGACACCAAGCTGAGACACCAAGCAGAGCGGTCGCACATGAACCGAGCTGAACAACTGAGGAAGAGTCGATTTGAGTGTGCGTGGAGGAGAGGGAAGCCGAGTTTCGTTCGTGCTAAGTCCCTTGAGAACTCCGGTAAGAGAAATGCTATGTTGATGAGCAAGCCTCAGGCTAGTTGTTGTTATTAGCATGATGTGAGAAAGTTCCAGTGACTGAAGTATGTTCATAAAAACCAGTCGGAGTCCATGCTATGTTTTGTTAAAGTTTAAACCTACTCTGGTATCTGCTGTATCAATGTGTGTTTTGAAAACGAGCTGTTAAAAGATCGCTAACGACCTAGCGCGAAGCTAAGCTAATCGCGGCTAACCGCCGCTATGCTAATTCTGCGTGTTACCTGCTAAAGGTGATGTAAATGCTAATTGTGGAGCTATCCAAGCCAATGTGCTACTAGCTGGTTAAGTTAATGAGCCTGTACTGTGACTCATGATGAGAAATAGAGACAGCTATGGTACAGAAATGTGGGTAATTGATACCAGGGTATGTTAATTATTTTTTCTGGTGAATGAATGTATTGAGTGTTTTTTGCACCAATGATGGTCTAATATGTAAGAATTTATACTGTCAGAGTTTATACTATAACTTTTGGTTAAAAACAGATAAATAGCTATGGTTAAAAGATAAATACTGTTGTTAAAATGTAAATGTTGATTTATAGAGCTGTTTATAAATATAAATAGGGCTTTATTAAAATAAATAAGGTAATTTATGTTGAAATATAAGTTCATGATAAACAATAGTCATGGTAAAAAAATACTTATACTGTACTGTAAAAAATATGCAGTCTTATTTAAAGCATTTAATTGCAGTGTATCCTTTATTTGGGTATATATGTGGAAGAATTAGAGTGAAAAGTGAAAGTAAAAAGATGTCAATGGAATAGAAAGTGATGATTATTTGTTCTACACTCTCTGTGTAGACTGGTTTTTGTGCTTTGATGGATTAGGACTTCAGATCCAGAATTCCGAGCCCAAGGGTTCGGTGGCGAGCCGTCCAACGAGAGAGATTCAGACGGAACGGGTCCCAGCCTGGCCAGCTGTTGACCCAATCCGAGGAAATCCAGACATCAACTCAATTCACACAGATAAGAACACGTACACAAATCTGCCCGGGTAGTAATTGAACATTTGGACTGAACACTACACAGAACATAAACACAATTGAACTTTGAACTCTGACCTTCAATTTAAGAAGGATGGACAATTTTCTTTGAACTTTTTTTAATTTTTATTATTATTTTTTTTAAACACAAAGAGCTCTATTTTTTTGTATTCTTTTGTTTCATTTATTGCAATGTTTACCGTTGTGACAATAAATTGTTTCACTACTACCAACTCTTTCGAACCTAGAGAAATGTAGTGTTATTGTTGTTACTAGCCAGTTAGACTACAGGCGCTACATACAGCCTAAATGTTAAACAACTTACAGTTGGCAGTTGGCCTCCAAAATACATTTTGCCCAACAAAAAACCAAATCAACAGTTTTTCTTTAGGAATATGACCATATCTGCTCTTTCAGAAACAGACACATAAACACATACAAAAACATAACCTCTTTGGCGGAGGTAAAAATTGTTTGTTTACCTGGGTTGCTGGGTTACGCTCATACAGACAAGGGCCCTCCTAGCCAATGGGATGCCAGGAAGATGCTAGCCGATAGCCAATGGCAGAGCAGCTACAAGTATGTTTACGTTCGGTAAACTCTGGGAGCTGCGAGTAGCAGCGCTACTATATTTTTGCCTTTCGTATCCTGAAATTTCTTTCGTAATTAGAGGCAATATTTTCCCGTTAACTGAAAACTTCGTATGTAGAGACGTTTGTAAGTAGAGATACCACTGTATATGAGAAGGCAAGAGTTTCTGGATGGAGACGGACTCTGTTGCAGTCGAAGAAGCAACGGGAGCAACGCAGTGAATTAAATACGGAACACTCGTTTATTTTTCTGATGCCATGCAGGTGAAGGTGTTTTGCCATATTAGTCGTGCTCCCTCCTTTGGCAGTAACACGCTTCCCGCAGGTGTTTCACTGCGCCAGGTAGCCGTCATTTCCAGACTGAAATGCAGCCAAACTCGAGAGCGGCGTCTCTTGGGATCCATGTTGTAGCGAGTGAAGTCCCGTCGGCGACGGACGTGACGTCAACACTAGCGCGGAGTTGAGTACGCCGGGCGGAGTAACATCAACAAACTAGTGCAGTCAATCAAAACAATACAAAAAAATAATAATTAGCGCGGACATTTAGGACCTGTAAAAAGGAATCAAAATTCAAAAATCTTCTAAACGATTCCAGAACCGGACTTTAGAAACTAAATTCCTACTTGGAATCGTTTTTCGGTGCCCAACGCTAGCGGTGATGTCCAAGCGAACCCTCGCTGTGTGGACAGTTCACGTCATCCGTCTCAGAGGCAGAAGAGACGAGGACGGAGCACCGAGAGTCAGAGCAGCCGGCGCGTCCGACAGACTGGAAAAGAGAAGGGAAAAAACATGGCGAGATACCGAGGCCCGACCGAAGTGAGACAGGCAGCGAGGACGTGTGCTCGTGTGTGTTCCCGTCCTCGGGGGAGGACGGCTCCTCTCTCTGGACCACACTGAGCCCCACCTGAGTCCCACTCCCACCCCTGCAGCTGTTTCCCCTCGCTAACTACCTCCAGAACGAGCTCCCGGCCTCCACCCTCCTGCATCCGAAGGCCCGGTGCCACTCACACAGACCCGGGGGGGGGCTTGACATGGAGCCCATTTGTGGACAGCACCGGTGAAAGGCTGAGCTGCAGCACAGACATCACATGACCCGTGATGTTCTGCGCTGACGGCCGCAGCCATGTGTTTTCAACTGACTCCACTCCAGCGCTCAGATTGCATCATGAGCAGCTGAAATTCCCATATAAGGCAGGAGGACCCTTTTCTAATCTCCTTCCTCTTCTCCTTTTCTGCTCCCTCTCTTCTGCCCCTTCGCTTCTTCACAGCAGCGAGCTCGCGCCGTTCCCCTTTTAGCCGAGACTGTGGCCCGTAACCCTGACACACACACACACACGCCCACGCTCACGACTAATGAAGGTCTGCCTGAGAACAACAGTCTTGTGCAATATCCTGATGTTTCTCTCCCGGTTATAGCGCGGACATGGCCCTGCCGGGGGGGGGGGGGGGGTGCCACCATGACCCAGTGCTGCCGTGAATGTTGTGAGGACATTGTCCTGGGGCTGAAATAAGTCATCCCAGAAAGTTGCCTCAAATACGAGAAAGTTTTAACACACATGTGGCCCGCTACGTCACTGTATGTGGCCCTCGAGAGCTTGTGCATTATTGGCTTAAATTTTAAACCAATATTTTAAGACTTAAAATAAGCTTAGGGCACTTTAAAGTGCATATTGACAATAAACTACACCTCCCATCATGCATTTTATTATTACCCACAATGAAAACGGTAGCTACGAGCAAGATGACTTTTCAGAACTGATGGATTTAAGAAAAACCTCTACAAACTAGTGCTGGGCGATATGGAAAAAAATCATATATCACGATATGGACTATTTTATATCACGATAACGATATATATCACGATATACCATAATAAAGTATGTTTTCAGTTATTCTCTGAAAAGTTTGACAAAAATTTCATTGCTTACTTTTCAACTTTATTTTGAAAGGACATTTAGCTGAACTGTCACAAACATACATTTTAGTGCAGCAAAAACAGGTAGGTACAGAGGTACAGTAGCTTTCACATTTTTTTTTAAAGTGCACAACAGTTTCTGAGAGGAAAAACACATTTTTGCACTGATGTTCAGCTATAAAAATTAAACACAAACTATTTTTCAACTTTCTGAAATCTGTAACCTTGTAGTGCAAAGTTTGCAAACCAATATAAAGTGTCTAAAGTAAACATCAGGGTTGAAGAGAACTCTGTTTAAGGCATTAACCATGAATAAAAGTGCAAACATAAAAGGCTACTTTGTAGAAGTAGATATGATTCTATCAAATTTATCGTTGCAGGTTATTTAAATACATATTCGCTGTAATAATTGATAAAATTAGGTTAGAAACGATAGAAGAGAAATGGCACGATACACACTTTTCTATCGTCCCCACGATATATATCGTCATATCGCCCAGCACTACTACAAACTAACCCCAACATGTCCAAGAAAAGAAGAATTGATGCACAAGGAAAGACAGTTTGAACGATGGGAAAACAATTAGTATAAACAATTAATATTAGAATCAGTTTGTATCTCAAGGTGAAATAACAGTGTGTCTTTTGTGTTATGAGGCGGGTGTCAGTCGTGAAAGAGTTTAATCTACGTCGGCATTTTGACAGCAAACATGGAGCTAAGTATGCTAAATTTAGCCCGCAAGAAAAACAAAGAACCGCTTCCGCTTCTGAAACCAAGGTATTGGATACTCTTACAACCACAAACTCTGAATTTAATATAATGATAAGTTAAATATTTGAAACTTGAATACATAATACAGAAACAGTTATTTAACAATATACTAAAGTGTAGTTTGATATATTTTGATTTACATTGCATTTTATTACGTTCATGCTGCCAATCTGGCCCCTCGAGGGCAACCGTGATGCTGATGTGGCCCCTCAGTGAAAACGAGTCTTGACACCCCTGATTTAACAGGTTCTATTTCCTCAAACAGGCAGACGCAGAAATATAAATGAACCCTCCCTGATGATTTAAATGTTGCTGAAAGTTCTAAAACCCACCTCTTCAGTGGTAATGATTGATGATCGACCGCCGACGGTGGTCTCTCTGTGCCAGTGTAAAAGGAATGTGTTTAACGGGACCCCAGGGGGGGGGGGGGGGCGACCGCTGCAAGCTTGTAGATGCAAAGGCCACAAAGTCAGACGGGTCTTTATGAGCAGTGCAGAAGCCCAGCTGCAGATTCCAGACTTTAACGCTGCTCTGGAGCTGCAGACGGACGCGACAGAAGCTGATGAAGACGCTGATAAAGGAGCAGAGCAACCCGGGAGTCCCGCAGAATAAAACCTTAAAACCCCAGACGTCCTGACAGAACAGCGACAGTGGGATCTTTCCGGACATCAGAGCTGCAGCGTACCGTCGTACCATCATAAGCTCATTATCAAACCTTAAAAAAATCCAAAGGGAGGGATGATGAGAGTGGGAAGCAGAGTGGGAGGCAGAGATCGGTTGAAGGATGAAGATAGCGAAGATGGAGAGGGGAAGAAAAAAAACACAAACAAGGCCGATAAGACCTTCGGCAGAGGAAGTGTTGTTCTTTGCCTATTCCCTGTGGAAACCAAGAATCCCACTCCCCCCCCCCCCACCGCTGCAGGATGTGTCCTCGTGTGGGAATACACCAGGAATGTGGCCCCTTTTGTTTAGTGAGCGATAGGCTCCTGGTTGGCGGTCATTTGTGTGTCTTACGTGTGACGAGCTGCAGGCCCTCCGAGCCGAGATCCTCCCAGGAAAAACGACGACTGGGCGTGTGGCGACTGTCTTTCAAAGCCTCTCCTCGGTCAGTGCTCATCTTCTTCACGACGTTCACGTTGAACAGGAGCTAAGAAGGACTCCACATCAGCAGGCTGAGTTTGGCTCCAGAGCTGTCAGATCAAGTCGAAGGCTGCTCCTTGACGCCGCCCATCACGGTCCAGACGCGCCGTCTTGGTCTGATTTTCAGCTTCCTGTTATTCACCACTAAAGTTCATGTTATGTTGAGCAGTGTCAAAGTATTACGATCATACAACTGAATCATTTTTGGCAGAATGAGGTGATTCATAGATGACTTGAAGAGTACAAGGAGACAGAAACACAAAAAAGGACGAAGAAAAGACTGGCAGAGTTGTTTTAAAATAAAAAATCACACAGCAGATGTTCTAATCATTAATAAGGTTAACTGGGAACAGATTAGTAATGGGTTGTGTTTGAGAGAAGCTGAGGCCTTCAGGAGTAAAGTTATCCGTCCTGTGAAAGACTTAGTGCTGGGCGGTATACCGGTTCATACCGGTGTTTATTTTACTTATGATATGAATTTTTCATATACCGTAATACCGGTGAGTATGTACTGTAGCGTACACAACGTTGGGAACGCCGCGTAGTGGAATGTAAGTGCCGCAGAACATTGTTTGACAGGGGACTGTTTAGCAGTTGCACTGGAGGCACAACACGCTGCTAGTTTATGGTTAAACGGTGATGGCTGAAAACAGAGAAAGTCCCGAAGTGGAAGCTCCAGAACGGCAACGTGAGACTGAGGAACTTCTTCCTAAACGAGGAGCCGTGTCTGTCGCATGGAAGTTATTTGGATTTAAAAAAGACGACGTCCAACAAACTACAATAATCTGCAAATGTTGCCGAGCTAAAGTTGTAGCTGCGGGAGGCAACAATATTCACTCGTGACAGTAAAAAAGGTCATTCTGAGCCAATTTACTGCAGCAATTCCTCTCTAAATGATTAGAAAATGTGGTTAACACCCAGTTGTGCCTTCAAAAAAAAAATACAGTGTTATACCATGAAACCATTATAATTTTGAAAAATGCCGTGATATACATTTTTGTCATACCGCCCAGCACTAGAAAGACTGTTGGAAAATAGTTCAACACATTGATTAAAACTCCGTGTTCAGAGGGATCATCATGACACGTTTGGCACCAGTTTTACACCGGATGTCCTTCGTGACGCAGCCAGGATTCAAACCTGAATGTGGACAACCTTCAGGACATTTTTTACTGTTATTTTAGTCCCCAAACAGAAGGACTGACTCCCTCTGACCCATCCGCGGTTCTACGTTCGGTCCAGCACACTCAAGGACTTTGCTCTCAAAGTTTTTTTTTTCATAATGTTAGGGCTGGAAAAGTTAACGCGTTATTATCGCATTAACTCATTAATTTATTAACGCCGACATTTATTTTATCGCACGTTAACGCATGTTGCTCACATGCTTTTGTTTTGAAAAGTCTGTTACTGGCTGCTGCGGAACCGGAAAAGAGTTGGCAGGTAAACAATGCAGAAAAGCTAAAACAGACATAGAGAACGGTAAAAATCCGTGAACTTTACAGTTCAGGTAGCAACTCAGGTAGCAATATTAACAATTCTGTCTGAAAAAAAAAATCTGGACTGCAACAAAACTTCCATGTCATTCCTCCATGTTACATCAGATCTGCTCCATGTGTTCACTGTCCTACTGTTCTCTAGCTGGTTACTGCAGTGCGGCTCCATCTAGTGGCACAGATGTGTAATGACAACAGAAAGTCCAGTCCTCGATAATAAAACAAATTCAGTTCTGTGGCCTGTTTTTTCATTTCATATTTTTGATCCAAGTCTAAAATTGAAATATAAAAAAACAGGCATTTTTTCATTTTTTGTGTTAGATTAAAAACCGAAAAACGTAATAAAATTAAAATTAAAATAAAAAATTAAAATAAAAATTTTGATTGACAATTGAAAATGGAAAAAATGAATGATACATGGATTGGTAAAGTTACTGAACTTTAACATGGACATTTTAATTTTAAAGTTCTCCCAGACAGAGGATTAAACAGAAACAAGGTTATTTGTAACAACTGACAAGTTGAACTCCCCGTTAAAAGTTTCTGCTGTTACCTCAGAAATGACCTGTTTTAATGTTCTGATTGTGCTGAGCCACAATCATTTTGTTGGAATTTGTTTGTAGACTTTTTTTTATTAAAAAAAAAAAAACAGGATGACATTAATGCCCTGGTAGTGGCAATAAGCTTTATTTTATTTTACATTTTTTAAGATGAGATTTAAACAATATGTGTTACAGACAAGTGCTGATGTTAAGTGTTTGAATCAACAAATGTTATGGCACTTTAGTTCATATGGCAGCAGAACATTTAAATTAAAGTGCATTTTACACTACTTTTGAATTCATTATTTGATTTTGCGTATACAATGCGATTAATTGTGATTAATCAGGAAAATTATGTGATTAATTGCGATTAAAATTTGAATTGTTGCCCAGCCCTACATAATGTATTTGAATTTGTGGTTTCTTCTTAACCATGATGCACCTGACATGAACTGGTGTCACATGACAAAGTGAATCATGGACTGAGTTAACTTTGAAATGAGTGCAGATATTATCTAATACCAAATCTTTATGGCATATTAGATCAAACAGAATAAAATCGGAGGTCTCGACTACGATTTAGGCGTCCAAATGCAGTTAATGCAGATCGGCACAGTCATCATCTCAGTCCTGGACTCGATGCTGGGCGTCCGTGACTGCGTCATTACCGCTGGACAAATTGTACGGGTTTTGGAGCTTTAGGGGACAACGGCACATCACCAGACGACTTCCTTTACCGCCGCCACCACAGTGCAGCGAGTCCAGGGTTCCAGGAGCCGAACGGACCTTTCAAAGCTGTCCTCCGTCGACCAGATGTGGAACGTGACACCAGACTGTTGAACAACTCCAGAGATCCATCTCCTCAGCTCCAAGACACAATTTCAGCTGGAATATTTATGTTAGTTTGGGTTTTTTTTTTTTTTTTTTTTTACATATATGCCATTTATATATTTACATTTGATGCACTGTTTTATTTTTTTATCTCATTCACTATTTGACAAATAATTCAGAAATGCACACCGGATTCAAAGAAACGCTCCGTGCTTCCTTTTGCAGAAGCTCAGTTTCTCCGAGGATTTTTGTGTAGTCGTCTTCGCCCGAGGCCTCGACGAAAGAACAAGGCATGAGAAGGGTTTTAAATAGATTCCCTAAAACCGCCTGAGCTTACCTTGGCCTTTTACGCAATAATACGTTTACGCACACAGAACATTTCCGCTGGAGGCTACATCCTACACTCGGAGCGCTGAAGGAACATGCGAGAGCTCAGTGGGCAGGAGAGACAATCGGACATGAGTAGACAGAAAACAAGGCAAGGTGAGCTTTATTGAAGCATTCATGACAGTTTCTTTGCGTTCGTGGAGCCCTCATGTTGGCAGTTTTAACACAGTGATACAAGCACCACCCAGCAGTCAGGAATCAGAGCACCTGATGTGAAATAAAGACGCATCACCGACCACCAAACCAGGTGCTAAATACAGTCGATTTACACAGTAAAGGCCATCTGAAAGGCTTTGGCACGAAACAAGATCGTGTAATAACGAGGAAAAGCAAGCACAGTCGTTTATATGTCAAGTTTTTACTACCAGTATTTGGTAACGTTTCAAGTTTTTGTCTTCACAGAAACCAAAAAATCTGTAGTGAAAAAAAGGATCATGAAATACAATCTGGTTAATTCATTCATCAATTTGAAAAAATAACAAAAAAACACAACTTTGGTTCAATGGTCTGTTACTAAGACGCACAAATACTGCAGCACGGCAAAACACAGGCAAGAGCTGTTTCACTGCATCCCGTGTGACTCAGCAGATTTGAAAATGAGCTGCTTGACGCGTCTCGCACGCTGGATCCCTGCAGGTCAGAGGTCACTCTGTCTCTACTGCGCATTAAAGGTTTGGTGCTCAGTCCAAAAGTGACAGCATTTCACGTTATCGTTGATTGACAGGCCACGTTTAGGTCTCAGCCCCTCGGATCCCCCGCGTGAATTACCGTATTTTCCGGACAATAAGCCGCTACTTTTGTCCCACGCTTTAAACCATGAGGCTTATACAGAGATGTGGCTTTTCTATGAATTTTTCTTCAGCCCTCAGGGGGCGCTCTAGCAGGAAGTGCAAAAACCAAAAAACAAACCAAGTAGATAAAGGCTATTCTGTTTTTAAGTAGCCTATGTTAGCTATGCTACTCTACATTCATTTTGTGAGCATCAATACTTATTATTATTGGACAAACTGATTCAATAAATTTGTCCAGTCAGTTTCTTGGTTCCTCAGCAGATTTCAGGGTTCTGAGCGGACTTTTCTGTTTTGTTTGATCAGCACTTTTACTGCTGTGTTACAGTTTCTGTTCAGAAACAATCAGTTCAGGTATGTGAATAAACACTTATGGTAAAATCTTTGGAAGTAAATATCTTATTTCTCAGCCAGGATACCAGCGGCTTATAGTCCGGTGCGGCTTATATGTGACAAAATATATATTTCATTTGAATTTTAGTGGGTGCGGCTTATATTCAGGTGCGCTTTATAGTCCAGAAAATACGGTAGCTGCTGAGCTTCAATGAACACGGACGACAAGTGCAGCAAACCACAAGTTTAAGACTTTTTGCACACACGTGTGTCAAACACAGCTCGCCTCCCAGCATGGGTGGACCGACGAACGGCGCCGTGTCTGTTGTGATAGCGGTCGCCTCGATGCGAATGTGGGGCTGTTTTCTGAAAGATCAGGGCTGCTCCGCCTTCGATAAAAAGCAGCAGTGAGTCAGACCGGAGGTGGGAGGAAACAAAACTGTCGAGGGAGCCGGGGACGCTCTTTCAACTCATATAAACTGTCAGTCTGTGCGTGTGCGTGTGCTGTTTATAATAGCCAGAATCAGACGAGCGTCGTCATCACTGAAAGGGAAACCCGAGTGTCTCTAAGTCCTTTTATTTCCCCTTCTGTCTCGCTCTTTACTCAGACACTTGAGTTTCCCTTGAAACCTACAATTGGACACATGACAAACAGCATTGTGTAATTTCATCTGAAATACTGAGCCAGGCGACACTAATTACTTTTATTTCAAAGCTAAAGTATAGAGGACGTTGCCAGCTCTGTCAACCCTGTTAAAAACTGACTTTCTGGACAGAGTTACCGTATTTTCCGGACTATAAGCCGCTACTTTTGTCCCACGCTTTAACCATGAGGTTTATACAGAAATGCAGCTTTTCTATTCATTTTTCTTCAGCCCTCAGGGGGCACTCTAGCAGGAAGTGCAAAAACCAAAAAAAAACAAACCAAGTAGTTAAAGGCTATTCTGTTTTTGTTAAGTAGCCTATGTTGGCTATGCTACTCTACATTCATTTTGTGAGCATCAATACCTGTTATTATTGGACAAACTGATTAATCCAGGTATGTCTGACCGTTGTAGCTACTCGGACACACCTGGATTTGTCAGTTTGTTGGTTCCCCAGCAGATTTCAGGGTTCTGAGCGGACCCGCCGCAGAGGTAAGGTTTTAATCGCAGATGCAGACCGGACGCAGCGTGGAGCCAGCAGGTCCGCGATCCGGCTCCAAACGGATCCGGCACTGAGTGCAAGTGGACCCCGATACAAGTCCGTTTTGTGAGTTTGTTCAGGATGTCTTTGCTGTGTGGGGGGGTTTCAGTACACAGGAGGAGGAAAAATCAGTTCAGGTATATGAATAAACACTTATGGTACAAAATCTTTCGATGTAAATATCTTATTTCTCAGCGTGGATAGCGGCGGCTTTTAGTCCGGTGTGGTTTATATGTGACAAAATATATATTTAGTTTATATGTTAATGGGTGCGGCTTATATTCAGGTGCGGCTTATAGTCCAGAAAATACGGCATGTGCATTCGGATTGCTCCTGCACCTCAGCGTGTTTATTCTGCGGCTCCGGGGGAGCGCTAGCTCCGCCGCAGAGTCTGAAGGTGGTGCTGAAAAAGAGGCGCCTGTGCGACCAGTCACACAGGAAACCGAAGAGGCAGACGACCTCACATCCTGCCTGAGCTGAGGAAGAAGCGCTTCCGCCTCGAAGAGCAGCGAAAAAAAAAAAAAATGTGAGTGCTGAAGATCTCTCGCTGAGCGGAGAGAACGTCGGATGGGAGTCGGCGGCAAAACGTTCGCCCAGATGGGAAGAGCGCCGTCGCGGCGACCTCTGGAAGGGAATCACATTCACGAAAGTTTCAAACGAGCAAAGCGTGATAACAAAGCGCCGTGGCGAGCCACCATCACAGACACTGGTTCAGAAACAAAAAAGAGAGAGAAAGCAGTCCAGTCCAGGATCAGACAGGATCAGTAATGGCTGTAGGTCGACCCTGAGGTCCAAAGGATTGTTTGCCAACAGGCACCTTCTGTTGACGACTCAGACAGTCAGTAAACACGTCAAGGCGGCGCTCAAAAAAAAAGCTTTGCAGAGGCAGACGTTTGTGACCTGCGTCAATCTAAAAAAAAAAAAAAAAAAAAGAAAGAAAAATCCCCTGTGATTTAGTGACAAAGATCAGAGAGGCGAGGGTTGACGTTCCTCAGAACTGGCAGTGAAACAGACGAGACGACGGCTTTCACCTACTGTGGAAACTCTGCTAATAGACATGAAAGCGTCTTCCCACCGCTGATCTGTCTGCCGACAAACATCACGTAGACGTTTCCCCGTACGGTCCGTCCGTCTGCACGGATCACACGTCTACAAAGTGCCCTAGGAGAACGAGAACGCAGCGGCCGTCCCTGCAGTCTTCATTTGTCAAACTTGGTGTCTGGTTCACCCCCCCCCCCCCTCCCCTCCCCTCCCACCCCCCCACCCTCCCCACGGTTAACCATCAGGGCTTCTTGGCTGCGGTTTTGGCTTTCCCGTTGGGTCCTGTTTTGATCTGGGTCATCTCCACATCTGTCAAGGCGTCGGGGGGAAGGCACGAGCGCATGCGTTCGACGGTCCGCTGGTAGGCCGTCCTCTCCTGCTCCAGGGAGCGAATCACGTGCTTCATCTTGCTCTCCCGCGAGAGGAAGCTCTCCATGCTTGTCTCCAGTGTCTGGATCTTCTGCCGGGCAGCCTGAAGGACACAGAGTTGCACCTCAGTCACCGGTATTTATGCACAGAGGGGGGGGGGGAACAGAGGAGCTGCTAACTGCTAACTAAGCTGCTAACACCAGGACCAGGTCTCTGCGTTAGAATATGAATCACATTTGGTTCTTACTAAGAAAAAAAAGAAGCATTTAGAAGCATTAGATATTTTTTCTTGTTTTAATAATTACTTTCTTATTTTAAGTCTTCAATTTATCAGTATAATCTTATATCACAGTGGTGCGCAAACTGTGGAACGCGTACCACTGCGCCCTCTGGTGGTACGCGGGGGAAACGTCATGACTTGTCAATCCATGACAATGCATTATAAATACGTTTCAAATTAAATTCAGGTAACAATAAATAACCACAATGAGGAATAAATATCTCTCCTGTGTGTTTAAAGCTAATTGAAAGGCATATATGGCTATATTTTAAAATTGGTCATCATGGTGGTACTCGGAGAGCTGAATAGTTTCACAGGTGGTACGCGGAATTAAAAGTTTGAGAACCACTGTTATGTCAAGGAAAACTTAACTTTTTTGTTGTTTTTTCTCCTCCTCATCTCCTCTCCTCATCAAAATAAAAATTGTTTTAAGATTCAATAACAAACTATACTTTTTCTTAAATCTAGAAACAAGTGTTCCTACAATCTTAATTTAAGAAATCTTACCAAGTGAAATTATCTTGCTGCATGGACAGATTTTTTTTTTTACTTGTTTTGAGTACTTTTTTCCTTAGTTGTAGTGTTTTTATCTTGTTTGAAGACCCCCTTTTTTTGGCAGTGCACTTCTTAAATGTGGCAGTTATCTAAGTGCAGGAATGTAAAAACTTTCCTGTGAGATACAAAAGTGGCGTCAGACCGTCAGGTGCATCGGGTATGTGACTCTGCCGGTCCTCGTCCACAGATTCACGCTCCGCTGAGATGATAAGGGCTATCTGGAGAGCGTGCGCCTCACTGGCTTTTGTCCTGGTTCCACATTTACATTGTGTTTTTAACTTGTATTTTAGTGCCATCTACAGGCGGGCTGAGAAACTACCACTGACTGGTGCTCAAATGGTTACTCACACAAGGACTCTGCATGCTGACATTGTTTCAGCGATTCATGGATACCGACTGAATCTTTCCATCTCCTCCTTACCTGAAGTTTTTCCAGCAGGTCCATGTTCTGTTTCTTCAGCTGCGCGTTCGTCTTCTCCAGTTTGTCCAGGCGGTCGGAGTCGTCGGGCAGCGGCCCGGCGTCCAACATCTCGTCCTGCAGGACGTGGTACTCCACTTCGTAGGCGTGCAGCTGCTTTGAGATGTCCATCTCGACGACCTGGCGGAGGGAAAGCGACGCAGCGGGGGGTCAGTGACTAGGAACGGAGGGTCATTTCGCTAGTTGTGTTATTTACAGAGCGTCACGTACAGGAGAGAAGGGAAAAAAAATCGATTTTAAGATACTTTTACTTGTTTTTAAATGTCTTAATGGTCTTATCTATCTGACCTTGTTTCATATCAACACTCACGGACCCTGAGGTCCTCCGGTTCTGGCCTTTTAACTATTTTCACAACGGGCTTCACAATTGACACAAGTCACTGTGAGATTTACGCACAAAGTAGCAGCTCCACTTGTATTGTTGTGTGCAGTCATCTCCCGTTACTTCCCTTTCTGTACCTTGGCGATGGTCTGCTCCATCTGCGCCTGTGTGAGCGTGGGGAGCGTCGTTTTCAGATAGTCCACGATGCTCTCGAAGCTGTCACACTCGACTATCTCCCCCTCATGGCTGCTCAGCAGGCAGAGGGCCACCTTGAAGATCACCTCGGTCCCCTGGACGAACACGAAATCTGAAAGAAACCACGGGGGAAAGCAGAGGCATCAGGCGGACTGAGACGTGGGGCGTTTGTCCGCGATGCCATCTGGTTCCAGAGAAATACCGAAGATGCGGGACACGAAGCCGAGCGGGAACTGCGAGGCGAAGAGGGTGAGGAACCACGGCGCCGCGTAGAGGCTCGGGCAGATCTCGTGCTCCTCGAAGTGATTGTACAGGTCGCGGTGGTAGTCGTGCAGCAGCCTGGAGAGCTGGTACATCTGAATCTGGGATACAGCAAACAGACAACAGGTCAAAACACGAAGTGTCGAAACAAACTGGTCTGTCTGGATCTGTGGGGGGGGACAGAGTGTCTCTGAGCACATTAGCTGACAAATGAGGCTTTATCCGAGCGCACGGCTGGTAAAGTGTTGCCTGTGCTATTTTAGGGACTTGTTCAGACAAGTATCAAGGCCACACTTTTGATGAGCCATGCTGACTCTAAGAATATATTACAGCGTACGGCAGACAGAAAAGAGAAGCAGAAGTTAGCTCGGGCTAAAATTAGACCGTTATTGCTCTTACAATTTCCTGACAGTTACAAAGTAGACAAGGATTACCTTTACTTCCTCGTGAACCACAAAAAAAAAAAATGGCACAAACACCTCTTAACGTGGGCAAAGCTTGAGTGAGTCCTAAAAGAGCAGAGCTGCAGTGAAGAGAGAAACAGTAAGGCTGCCGCTTGGCTAAACGGTTACCTGCAGCAGATTAAACATTACCACGCCTGCTGATGCTTCAGCTGATCTGAGGTCAGCTGATGTTTAACTCCGCTAACAGAGCAGGTGTGGTTTCGCAGAGAGGTGGAGACGCGACGCCGGGATCGGCTGCAGCCAGCGACCGTTAAAAAGGCTGAATAACGTCCCGTGTGCAGAAGATTCAGGTTTGCATGAAGTTAAAGGTTCCAGGTTCAGAGGGACGTTTACATGCATTTAGCTGTTTTCTACAGAGTCACAGCTGATACTGAAAAAAAACTCCACTTTTACAAAGACGTTGAAATGACGGCGAGATGTCTGAGGAGATATCGAACAGAGGCATCGTTACTGATCTGTTGCACGATCTCTGAGAGTCTGTGGTAGAGGTCTTCACGGGTCCACTTTCATGGACCCGAACCTGAATGGACCCGTGAAAATTCGACCCGAAAGTCCGGGAGTCAGAACCCGAATGGACCCGCAATATTTGGACCCGGAACCGACCTGACCCGAGTCTTTAGTTTCCGACCACGAACCGAACCAAGTTACCCAAATAGAACCGAGACAATCCAGCCCATAGTTGCTCATGTTAAAAGTTGTCTAGCGTTGAATAAAACTTGATTTTCTTACCTAAAGTTGTCTTCTTCTACCCGGTTCAGTTGCTACATAGGCTACGTGATGTAAACAACAATAAATCCACGTTGTTATTTTCTTTGTGGATACAGATGCTATTGGTAGCAACTGCTAACGCTAATAGCCTACACCGGTCAGGACGTGTGGTGAACATATTCTCTCATCCAACGTTGTCATGTTGGTGATCCGTTGTGCTTTACAGCTGCCGGGCAAACCGCTAATAACACGCTACGGTAACATGATTGTTTCATGATAAATACGCTACGTTAATGAATAATTAATTAAACTGCCCCGAGTCCTGACATTGGCTGCCACCGCCAATATCTTTACCTCTCTCGAGTAAACGCGGACCCAGCCTGTCAGAGAGCACCGACCGGACCTGAGAATAACTGTACCGATTCCGACCCGAACCCGGAGTCACGTCTTTTGAATGGACCCAAGACCCGTCTGAACCCTGAGGACCATAAACATTCAGAAGAGATCTTCAGCCTTGCCCCCCCGCATACATGAGTCCATGCTGCAGCTGGATCCCCTGTGTTCTGATAACGGCCGATCCTTCAGTGCACCGACCTGTAGCGAGACCATGTCGGGTCTGTACTGCCGCCTGATGCCCAGGTCGTACATCAGGAACTTCAGCATGTCAAAGGCCTGTTCCTCGCTCATGTGGAGCAGCAGCACTCCGGCCACGAAGCTGATTCCCTGGCAGTAGCCGACCTGCGAGGCACCAAACCAGAGCTGGCGTGACACGAGACAAGACTTTGTGACCGGCAACACGTCATCAAAGCAAAGAGGACTGCGGCGCACCTCTGTGTCCAGCAGAGAGTAGGCCTTCAGGAGGTTGTAGAGGGACAGCTGCCCGGCGCCGAGCTGGGCTGAGAAGTACTGGTGGGTGGGGAAGGTCCGGCCTGAGGAGAGACGGGAGCTTTTCACTCAAAATGAAAAAAGTAGGGCTGTTAACGCGTTATTATTTATTAACGCCGACAGTTAGTTTATCACGCGTTAACGCATGGTGCTCACATGCTTTTGTTTTGAAAAGTGCTGCGGAACTGGAAAACAGTAAACATAAGGAAAAGCTAAAACAGACATGGAGAACGGTAAAAATCCGTGAACTTTACAGTTCAGGTAGCAACTTAGGTTGCAATATTAACAATTCTGTCTGAAAAAAAAAAATTCTGGACCGCATCATTCCTCCATGTTCCATCAGATCTGCTCCATGTGTTCACTGTCCTGCTGTTCTCTAGCTGGTTACTTCAGTGCGGCTCCATCTAGTGGCACAGATGTGTAACGACAACAGAAAGTCCAGTCCTCGATTATAAAAAAAAAAAATCAGTTCTGTGGCCCCTTTTTAAATTTCGTACTTTTGATCCAAGTCTAAAATTGAAATATAAAAAAAACAGGCTTTTTTTTTTTTCGTTTTTTTGTGTTAGATTAAAAAACAAAAAACATAATAAAATGTCACTTTTTTTAATTTTTTTTTTAATTTTTGATTGACAATTGAAAATTGAAAGAATGAATGATAAATGGATTGATAAAGTTACTGAACTTTAACATGGACATTTTCATTTTAAAGTTCTCCCAGACGGAGGATTCAACAGAAACAAGGTTATTTGTATCAACTGACAAGTTGAACTCCCCGTTAAAAGTTTCTGCTGTTACCTCAGAAATTACCTGTTTTAATGTTCTGATTGTCCTGAGCCACAATCATTTTGTTGGATTTTGTTAGTAGACTTTTTTATATTTTTTATAAAAACAGGATGACATTAATGCCCTGGCAGTGGCAATAAGCTTTATTTTATTTTACATTTTTTTAAGATGAGATTTACACTAAATATGCGTTACTGACAAGTGCTGATGTTAAAAGTGTTTGAACAACAAATGTTATGAAACTTTAGTTCACATGGCAGCAGAACATTTAAATAAAAGTGACCTTTACACTACTTTTGAATTCATAATTTGATTTCGCGTATACAATGCGATTAATCAGGGAAATCATGCGATTAATCGCGATTAAAATTTTTAACCGTTGCCCAACCCTAGAAAAAACGTATTGCAGAAGTTCAATAACTCTACAATCAGTTGCAGCCTTATAGACAGAGTGGTCAGATAAATAACACGATTCTTTGGAGTCGATAATTCACTGTGCAGCTTTTGCTAACGGTGCAGCTTTTGCTAACGGTGCAGCTTCTGCTGACGGATCCACTCCCAGCTCAGGTCCCGACCCGTTTTCAGTCTGCCTGAGACACATTCCAGGTAACACTCCCTAATCCGACCTTCTCTGAACGGTTAGACCTGCCCGTCCTTTAACGCTGACATTATTCCTGGTAACTCTCAGCTCACTGTCAGGTAAATCTAGCGTACCGCAACACATCCTGCTCATCGTTGTTCTCCGTCTCCGGCGGCTGGAGGGACTTTCTGACAGTTCGGACCAAATATCGCTCTCGTGTTATTCATTTGTGAAGCTTTATTGCTTCCCAACTACCTCACACGTGCTCTCTGATGGGAGCTACAGTCTGCTCAGCTACATCTGCTACGTGCAGATCTTTTGGCCCTCAGGTTGCTTCTCTTCAGAGATCCTATCTCCGTCTGAATAAAGCCAGAGACCAAACTGACGGCGCCCACCTAGGTCCACCAGAATAGCGTGCTGCTGCCCGGTGAGCTGCTTGAGCAGGTCGTAGTAGGGCGTGTCCGGGGCGTGCTGGCGCTGGGGCAGCCGGTGCTGCAGCCGGTGCTGATGGGACAGGAGCAGCCACACCTCGCCGCGCCTGCTCTTTGGGACGCCTGGACACGAGATCAAAGGTGCATCTATGTTTGCATTTGTTCTGCATCTGTTTTCCGTTGTCGTTCTGTCTGTCCCAGTTATTTCACACATCTCTTACCTTGGCAGACTGCGTGATATATTTCCTCCTTGTCCTGCGGGTTGGTCGTCCTGCCCGGGGCCGTCAGTTTTTTCTCCCACAGCGCCTGCGCTTCCTTGGAGCTCTGGCTCACCTCCTGGTAGTCCAGCTTCATCTTGCGGATGTGCAGCTCATCTCGGCTCGCTGGAGACCACCGGAGCAGAAACAGACAGGGGGGGACACGCTGAACGACACTGAACGGACACTGAACGGAGCGAGATTTTCCCGCCGCGACAGACGACACAGAGCAGCCAAAGCAGACGGCAGTGTCTCTGACTTCTGGGAGTCAGAGTGAGATACTCTCGGATGCAGGACCTGGAAACCTTTAAGCTGCTCACGCCAGTTTATCACGGAAAGACACGACAGCAACAATGACACCAGACGTCCAGCCTCATGAGGCTGAAGGCTTGGAGCGTCGACAGAGCGGCGGCACGTACGAAAGGACAGGAGAAAGACAAGACACACCGTGTGAAGCGTGACCTCTCATTAACATGTGGGACAAGAGGAAGCTGAACCGAACGACCACAACAGCCAGCCACCGAAATCATGCAAAACCTCCGCCTGGATCCCCAGAAGTCCTCGTACGTGGCTTCTTACCTTCTATTGAAAACAGTTACTGACGGCTACGCTCTCACACCGGCAATGATGTCACGGCGGCAGACAGAGAGAAAGAGACACGTTGGTGTTCAGAAACGCTTCACACACCAGGGGCTTCCTCTGCCTTTTTTTTTTCTGTTTCCTTGTTTTCACAGTCATCGTGTTCATGAAATACACTTTTACAGTGATCCCTTATTTTTTGCGGTTGCCCCCCGAGCCTAAATAATGTGTTTAAAATATGCTTGAAAAACTGCAAAAAAAGTAGCGAAACAAGACAAAGGCTCAACTGTGGTCTTTCTGTTTCCTTCACAGCCTCTGGTCTCTGAACCGTAGTAAAGAAACTGCTGGTATTGTTCTATTTTTGGCTCATAATTAGTGGCTAACATGCTAACAACAACAAAAGAAAAAGTCCTGGTTTCTCTGCATGGAACGGGAACTTTATTCTGGCACTGCAGGAACTTGTAACATCACACAGGTTGTATTGTTGGGCTCCTGTCGGTTAACAGAGAATGTAAATCTATACACGCTGGGCTGCTGTTGATGCTCACTACACTTTTCATCTAACCCCGTTTTCATTCTGCCGTCCCACGACACACACACTACATTACCCATAAGGCCACCTTCTTAAAGGGGCCAGGCTGGCTCACAACATTTCTTCCCTGTGAGAGAATGCACACAACATCCTGTGATGTTTCTGCGATTTTTATATATTTTTTAAATTATATTATATATTTCTGAAAAATCTGCGAATAACTAACTTAAGTAGCGGAACTTAAAGCGCGAATTGGAGAGGGATCACTTTTTTTTTTTTTTGTCTATGATTTGAGCCAGACATCCACAGAATTACACACATGAGACGCTTTTACTTCATTTTATAACCGGGTTTCTTGATGTGGGGCGGTTATAAAAAGCCACAGCCTGAGCCTCTAAAAGGTGAGACTTTCTGAATTTCGCCACGTGCACTTTTAAACTGCTGTTTCTGCACATCTTGCGACAGCAAAACTTGTGACCCGTCTTTGCCCCAGACCCCCGGACTCATACGGCAACGCCGGCCACTCAAAATAAACAGAGATGACACCTTAAAGAGCCCCGACCCTGCGAGCCGTCGACCCTGTCCAGACTTTAAACGCTGGACCAACAGACGAGTGGGACAGTTGCTCTCGTGACAAATGCCTCGACTGGTGGTTAAATTTAGATATAACGCAGAGTGTCATCACATTTGCAAAGTGGCCTCGCGGGGGGGTTCCTGAGTGCGAGCAGCAAAAGCTGCAGAGAACATCCAAGCAAACTTCCTGGTAAACAACGAGTCACGTGACGGAGAAGCGGCTGGTCTCAGGCGTCATGCTTCATGCTACTCACCCTCCAGCCTCTGGTTCTCCTTCTCCATGCGCAGCAGCAGAATCTGCTGATGTATGGCCGTTTTCCAGAGAGCGCGGTAGTCGGCGCCCGTCCTCCTCGGCCTCCCGTCGGGCAGCCGGTCTCGCGCCGGGGACAGAAGACGCCTCAGGGGGTCCAGACTTGAGTCCGACAAACAAGGAGATAAAGGCAGCAGCTCCGTGGCATCAGAGGGATCTAAGAAAGAGGTAAATGTGAAGAAACAATCATTATGTTATAAAAAAAAACCCATCTATAACTTCACAGGCTCGTGTGTTATAATCTATTACAGCTCTACTGCAGAGAAAACCCGGGTTTTATGGGAAGTTTTGCTCCAGAGTTAACTCTCTCTCTGCTCTTATCTTATCAAAACAGTTTCTATCTGCGCCTGTGGCCAGGATAAAAAAAAAAGAAGGTCTAACTATCTGACAGCTCCTAAACAGCACACAGAGCTATCAGCTCAGCGGTGAACAAACCGAAGCGTTTCAGAGATAAAGAAACGTGTTGTTTTCAGGAATGACGGCGGGCTGAAAGCTGGACTTATGATCCTGAGATACAGAGATAAATCAGTTGGATCAGCCTTTCTCAACCTTTTTTCAGTCACGACACCTTTCAAAAGTGAATAAAATCTCACGACACCCCAGAGTAAAATATAATCCAAAGCCACACTGCATCGCTCCGACTGTAAATGCATACGTCCCGTTTATTTAGTTTAAATAACCTGAACAGGATAACTGCACCAGAGTAGGCCTCAGCAGGAAAGCTTCTTTTCATCCGTGATGTGCTTGCTTCCATCCATCATCCTTGTATTGCCTCTTTTTAGCCTTATCGCTAGCAGCTAGTTTTGGTACCTATGGAGCAGATTCAGAGCTGGTGGATGAAGGCTTGATGAAGAAGTCGGCTCCTATGTGATGTTCCGTTCCTGTGGGGCTTTTCTTTTTAGAAAACAATCCATGATGCTGCTAAAAAGTTCTCTTTGCTATCTGTGAAATAAATTTCCAGCGGTTAAATGATATGACGTTAGCTAACTGGGCAGTCACGTTGACCTTACGCTGACCCCGTACTGACGTTGTTAACATTGGGAAATGGGCATGTGAGACATATTTTTATTATTCATTTCATGTCCAATTATGTATCTTATTTATTTATTCATTCATTCATAGGTTAAAAGTATGTATTTATGTATGCATTCATATACTTATACAGTGGTACCTCTACTTACGAAATTAATTGGTTCAGGAAGTAGTTTCGTAACGTGAAAATTTCATAAGTAGAGAAATTGTAAATGTAAATTTCCTAATCTGTTCCAAGCCCCCCAAATTTTTAACTTTTTTTTTTTTTATAAATTGTAAATAATACATGAAATGACATAAAAACCTGTAAGAAATACATGTTAGAACTAGAAAAGCACTCAGAGAGCGCAGACCTCCACTAAACGCAACAATTATCGAAAATTTGAAAGTGATCCAGAATCCAGGATTTCTTCCGGATCACACCCAAAATGAAATCAGTTCTTCCTTTTCAAATTTCTGACAATTCCTGAAAATTTCATCAAAATCCATCCATAACTTTTTGAGTTATCTTGTACACAAACAAACAGACAGCTAAACACTCACAAAAACATAACCTCCTTGGTGGAGGTAAAAATAGTTTGTTTACCTGGGTTGCTGGGGCCCTCCTAGCCAATGGGATGCCAGGAAGATGCTAAGCGATAGCCAATGGCAGAGCAGCTACAAGTATGTTTACGTTCAGTAAACTCTGGGAGCTGCGAGTAGCAGCGCTACTGTATTTTTGTCTTTCGTATCCTGAAATTTCTTTCGTAACTAGAGGCAATATTTTCACGTTGAGGCGTTTCATAACCTGAAAATTTCGTATGTAGAAACATTCGTAAGTAGAGGTACCACTGTATATGAAATATCAGAATAGGTCATTTTTTTTGACGACACCCCGGTTCAGAAAGGCTGATTCTACAGCGTCCTTGCCTGCAGCTCGTCACCAGCGACCCTGTGGATTATTCATGGAGCAGCCGTGCATGTTACCAGACCTGTGTGCTGCATGGATGCGGGTGGCTTGTTCATGGGCGACGCGACCCTCAGGAAGATCTTCTGCCTCCAGGAGACCCTGCGGGGGGTCTGAGGGGGGCCTCCGCTCAAAGAGTCGCTGCTGCAGCCGGACAGGGTCCTCTTCCGGCCTTCGCCATTGCTACAAGAGAGGACAGACGCGTCAGGGCCATCTGGCGACGGAGCCGGGTGTCAAGTTGCACCGACACCGACGCTCCTCTCGCACCCGTCTACAAATGCAGCCCAGACTCCCTTCAGCACACAGACACATGAGAGAAAACGTTATGGACCGGTGAAGAATGGAATAAGCAGCTGCGCGCTGATTCCAACTGTCCGTGTTAATAAAGCGTCAGTTTGCAGCCACGGCAGAGGTGCATGCACGGCCGTCCTCTCTGCAAGAGAAGGTGCTCGTTAAACTGGTTAATTAGTTATGTGTCAGCTTTTCAGCCATTAACATCCGTGTCTGTGACGACCCAACAAATGAAGGTGAGAACCGGCCGCGACGTTGAAAATCTGACCGACGACGAATCAGGAACTGGAAGCTCCTCCCTCTTTGGTGATGCGGCTGTTCTGCTCGTTTACACGCCACATCTGGACACATTCATCTGGACGAAACAACCAAACGAGCTCCTCGTCTCTCCCGACGTGATCCGTGGCACAGAAACTGCTCATGGATGTGTTCAGGTACAAACGGTTTTTAAGATTTATAGTAATTCACCTGTTAGGTGACTTTAAACATCTCATCTTTCATCACCTGAGTGTTGCTTTGCTCAGATTCATTATTAACCAGAGGTACTGGTTTAAATTCAGAACCACCCATCACAGCCATCATCCTGCCCTGCTGATGATCAACCACCCCCACAGCATGATAACACCACTGTCGTGCTTCACTGTGGCCACAGATTTACATTAAAAAAATATATATATACTATTCAAATAATAATAAATAGTATACATATATTTACATTAAAATATATATATAGATTATCTATTATTATTTGAATACGTCAAACCCAAGGTTTGTAGAGGTTCTTGGTGTCCGTTGTTCTGCGTCCTTGGTAGTGTTAGAGACTTAATAATAATAATAATAATAATAATTAGGGATGTCCGATAATATCGGCCCACCGATATTATCAGCCCCAATATTGGCATAAAAATGTAGTATCGGTGAATATCGGTATCGGGTTTTTTTTTTTTTTTTGTTTTTTTTCACAGACAATGTGTTAATTCCACGACAGGAGATATGTGATGTTACCTAAAATTAGTTTTGAGGAAAAATAGCCCGCATATATCGGTATCGGTAGATATCGGTATCGGAAATTGAGAGTTGGACAATATCGGCATATCGGATATCGGCAAAAAAGCCAATATCGGACATCCCTAATAATAATAATAATAATGCTAACTGGAACCATGTGACACTCATGTTACATACATGGGAGGGGCTTATTAACTCAACTAATTAAAGGGCTTCTAAAGATTTTAATTACTGGCTTCATTGCCAGTGAGGTGAATTGATTCTTCTGAAGAGTCAAAAAAGATGATTGAATCAGTTTGCAATGTTTTGTGTTATTACACAAGTTAAAAAAAGAATCCATTTAAACGATAAAGGTTGTAAAGAGCAGAAAGGACCACGGAGGAGGGAAGTCTGCGGCACCGTCAGAACCAGGACACTCGGACCGGATAAGTTCGGACGCGCTGTCTGTCGGAGGGGAAACTCTTCGTGGTTACAGCGGTCAGTCAGCTTGGTCAGCACACGAGTCTGTCGGATCATGTGGCCAACGAAAAACAGGAAGTGACCCTGGACGTTGGGACTAATTTCACTGATTCAGCCCTCACAGCCTTTTTTTCCTCAACATGCTCTGCTGCTGCGTGTTTGTGCTCCATTTTATAAACGGCCAAACTTCTTAAAATGTGTTTGCATATTCAGATGGAAATCCCAACGGGTGCAGACTTTTTTTTAGGAGGGTGATTTTTAAACCTCTGATTAATTCTCTGGGCCACATGTGCCGAAAACAAAAAACTAGGGCTGGACAAGTTAACATCATTATCGCGTTATTATCGTGTTATTATCACGTTATCGCGCTAACTCATTAATTTATTAACGCCGACATTTATTTTATCGCGTTAACGCATGTTGCTCTCATGCTTTTGTTTTGAAAAGTCTGTTACTGGCTGCTGCGGAACCAGAAGACAATTAGCAGGAAACATGCGGAAAAGCTAAAACAGACATGGAGAACGGTAAAAATCTGTGAACTTTACAGTTCAGGTAGCAACTCTGGTAGCAATAATAACAATTCTGTCGAAAAAAAAATTCTGGACTGCAACAAAACTTTGTGGTCATTCCTCCATGTTCCATCAGATCTGCTCCATGTGTTCACTGTCCTGCTGTTCTCTAGCTGGTTACTGCAGTGCGGCTCCATCTAGTGGCACAGATGTGTAATGACAACAGAAAGTCTGTTCCTTGATTATAAAACAAATTCAGTTCTGTGGCCCATTTTTTAATTTCGTATTTTTGATTCAAGTCTAAAATTGAAATATAAAAAAACAGACTTTTTTTTTCATTTTTTGTGTTAGATTAAAAAACGAAAAACGTAATAAAATGTCACTTTTTAATTTTTTTTTTAAAAATTTTGATTGACAATTAAAAATGGAAAGAATGAATGATACTCAGGTTGATAAAGTTACTGAACTTCAACATGGACATTTTCATTTTAAAGTTCTCCCAGACGGAGGATTCAGCAGAAACAAGGTTATTTGTAACAACTGATAAGTTGAACTCCCCGTTAAAAGTTTCTGCTGTTACCTCAGAAATTACCTGTTTTAATGTTCTGATTGTGCTGAGACACAATCATTTTGTTGGATTTTGTTTGTAGACTTTTTTTTTATTTTTTATAAAAACAGGATGACATTAATGCCCTGGCAGTGGCCATAAGCTTTATTTTATTTTACATTTTTTAAGATGAGATTTACACTAAATATGTGTTACTGACAAGTGCTGATGTTAAAAGTGTTTGAACAACAAATGTTATGACACTTTAGTTCATATGGCAGCAGAACATTTAAATAAAAGTGCACTTTACACTACTTTTGAATTCATTATTTGATTTTGCGTGTACGATGCGATTAATCGTGATTAATCAGGGCAATAATGTGATTAATCACGATTAAAAATATTAATCGTTGCCCAGCCCTACTAAAAAACCTAAACAAACTGTCTTCTGCTGTCGGTGCAGCACGAAGGCAGATGGATCCGATCAAAGAGAGAAAATCAACAGTCCAGGTCTGCATCATATTTATAATGGAAATGTTCCACCCAGACACCTGTGAAGACGCCACTGACGGAGAAATCCACGGTTTTTTTCACCACGTCAACCAGCCAACATTAACAGCCAACGTGCACGGATGAAAACTGTGGTTAATAAGGAGCTTGATGAGGAATCTGGCGTGCAGAAAAAGCTTCAAACGCACATGCGAAGACGACGGTAGAAAAGGTGTATCAGCATCCCCCTCTACTTCTGAGCAAAACAGGAAGAGGGCGGGCTCAGCCGCAGAGCTGACGGGCGGAGAGAGAGAGAGAGAGAGAGATGGCTGGAAAACGGCTGTTGTGCTTAGACGGCAAAGAAAGAGGACGACAAAGCTGGATGTTAAAAGGTCTCCACAGCCAACACGTACATGGCTACTGCCATCCCAGCAAAAAAAAAAAAAAAAAAAAAAAAAAAAAAAAATCAGTTGGCCCCTCCCACCCATCTCATCTCATCCCCCATGTCAAGTCCCTGGCTGGTGTGTTTCAATCTATGCAAGGGGGGTCACCTGAGCGCCCCCTCTCACCTCTTGAGGCTCCCACTGTCCGCCAAGGAGCTCAGCGAGCCCAGGGAGCCCTGGTAAAAGCTTTTCAGGAAAGTGGGAGCAGAGAAGGAGGAGGGGAGGCCGAAGGAGGACTCGCTCTCCGAAACGCTGCGCGTTCTGGACGGGCGACTGGACGGGCCGAACACATGTAGACGCCCCACAAAATAAAAACAAAAAACGTTACACAAAGAAAAGAGCTTCTGGTGAGGAACTCATGAGGGATCAGAACAGTGACAGGAAACTTATACTGGTATTGTTCAGTCGAGCAGGAGGTGAAGGGATCTTTGGACCAATCAAAGTGCTTCAAACAGATTACATTGTGTCTCTCTCGCTAAATATTTAGTTAGAGGTAAGATGATTGAGACAAAAAGCAACGGTTAGCCTTTTAGCCATATCTTCAAGCAAAACAGAAAAGCTCAGTCCAAAAGGAAAAACAAAAAAGGAGCAAAAGATGAACTAACCCTGCAACTCCTGCGAGATTAACCACTGAGATGCAGCGAACACTCCTTTAACCTGATTGGTTCATGAAGGAGAGCGTACCTGCCCTGCAGCAGCTCCGGGTTGACGGACTGCTGCCGGCTGAGCGGCGCCTGCTTGCTCTGGTTGCCCAGCTGGTTGTCAAAGGAGATGCGCTTCCTCACCGGCGGGTGGCTGAAGGTGTGGGCGCGCCGACGGAACTGCTGGCCGGACTCCGGGTCGTCCTCAGGGAAGGCGGGCGGAGAGCCTGGAGGGGAATGACCGGGGGATTCCTCATCCTGCTGAGAGGGGAGGGGGGGAGGGGGGGAGGAAAAGGATCCACGTGGATGTTTAAACGCACGGCGATTACGCATTCATGCAAAACAGCGTGTAGTCACGTGCAGGCTGATTGTCTCAAATCTCTGGAAACTATTCCAGACAGTCAAAAACCAAATAAAATGTAATTAAAGTTGCACATCTGCACTCACCTACTCCATCCAGCACCACAGCGGCTTCTGCTCAGCGTTTCCACACGCCTGCCGGTACAACTCCCACATCCATTGTATTCTAATGGACGACGTCCTATGACTCCCAGCATCACACACTATTGGTGGGGAGGACCGGTCTCCCCCAGTCTCCTCCCATCGCGCTCTCACAGACCTCCCCCTTCACGT
The DNA here is from genome assembly GCA_018398805.1 of Hirundichthys speculiger. Classification (NCBI taxonomy): domain Eukaryota; kingdom Metazoa; phylum Chordata; class Actinopteri; order Beloniformes; family Exocoetidae; genus Hirundichthys; species Hirundichthys speculiger. Next base: position 966,849 of record JAGFBZ010000955.1, read on the forward strand.
TTTTTGACGTGGAAATAAAAACACTCGATAAAACTGACAGATCTGCCGCCGCCGCTGTCAGAAGGAGGACGGGCGTCCAGCTCACACGACGGGCGGCCTCAAACACGTAAATGCTGCTGTCAGGCGTGAGATTCGCGCTCATTCGACGTCCTCCCGAGTCACATGACGAGAGGACGACGGCAGACACAGAGCTGGACATCCTGAGAGGCGTTTCCTGCCTGCCGGGACATCACATCCTGACTGGACCGCAACGAGACGGCTCACTTAATCTCAACACAAACAGGTCCGACGGAGACTCGGCTGCCACAGACGCGTCTTTATCGCGCAGACAACCGTTTAGGAGACAGCATCTGCGTGCAGCTCATTAGGTGAAATTATCTTTGCGACTGTAACTGTGATTAATTGATTCCAGCTACCAGCAGCTGCAGAAATGAGCGCCGGTCTGATACAAAGAGAGCGTGTGATCTCAGTGAGGCTTCTCACCGCCTGAAGAGCGGCATGAATGATTTACTTCACTTAGCGGCTCTTATTTCCAGTAAATCTGATCCGATCTATTTGTTGCAACGTGAAAAAGAGGTCATATGACAGTTTCTACTCAGAGTCTGCCAACATGAGTCTTAATTTATTTTTTTCTTTATCTCAGCGAGGCACATGTCCTTCTGGGGGAGTCCAATGTAAATAGGGGGGGGGTCATGCTTTGTGAACAACACACATTTAAAGGAAACTCCACCAACACATCTGTTGGAAGGAACAATAGCAAGAAGGAAAGAAAGAAAAACGTGATCACTGACTCAGGGCCCGTTTTCAAGGCCACGCTGGGTTCTGAACGAGTCCGATTGTGTGTCGGCTACGTGCAGAGCTGACGGTGCTGCAGCACCTGCCGTCCCGCTGATGGAGGACCCTCAACGTCATCGCCAGCGGCGATCGCAAATAGGGTTGGGAATCGAGAACCGGTTCCTGTAGAGAACCGGTTCCGTGTGTTTCAATTCCATTTAATCTTTTGGCAGTTTATCCAGCGATTCTCTTATCGATTCCAACCAGCACGAATCTCACGTAATTTACGCAAGTTACGCACAGTCAATTCCAGAAAGCACTTACATGATTAAGTTACGTCGGTTTAGCAGGCGCATTGCAGTTGTAAACAACAATGGCGCCCACCAGGTTCAAACGCTCCAAAGTTTGGCTTCACTTCACCAAAGAAAGATGGCAACAAGGCAACTAGCAGTCATTGTAAAGTGGAGATAACAGCGTCGGGAGGGAACACGGCTAACATGCAGAAACATTTGAACACACAACATGCGATAACGAGTGTCGTGTTTTTGACGCTTCGGACTGATGGATCTCAACCCAGCAGCAGTAGCCAAGCTAAGATCACCTCTGGTAACTCTGGTAAGTAGCTATCCCGCTGCCTATATGCTTCTTTGTAACACGCTATAACATTAACGCTATGCTATTAAACGAATGCCTTCTGCATTACATTCAGAAGATGACCGTGACGAGAGAGAGAGTCTGGCTGGTTCAGAGGCTGGAAGACATGATTATTTTTCTGCAAAAGAATTATTAATTCTTCATAGTATTTGCAGATTTGTACTATGCACTTTTCCGTTGTATTTGATAGTATTTATCTTTATTATTATTTTTGAGTGCTTAGTGAGCTGATATATCCTTTTAAAAAGGAGATTTTTTTTATTTCTATTAGGAAAAATCTGTTTGTAAAATGTTACACATTCTTGTGTATTTGCACAGTTACATATTACAACAGTTAACATGTTATCCAGGCTTTGGGCCTCTTTTGACCTCGCTGTTGAGTTTGTAAGGTCGTGACTTCTAAGTAAAAACATTGATGCTAATAAAACTGTTTGTTCTCTTTTTTTCCCCAAATTAGAATCGATAAGAGAATTGATAAATAATTGAATCGGTAAACAGTATCGATAATGGAATCGGAATCAATTCCCATCCCTGATCGCAAACCTGCTCCACATTCTGCACAGCAGTAACAAAGCGGCTCCAGCGGTTCTTTCTGTCAACACTTTTGTAACCTACATTCCCAGTTTAACACGTTCAGCATCTTTGGCAAATGCGGCTTCGGCGTGAAACTACGTGGGAACAAACCGGCGCAGATTTGCGCCTCTATCTGAAAGGAGCGAATTCAACGCGGCAGCAAAGGTGCAACTGGTTAAAAAAAAATAAAAGCTCTGGGGACTCTCATGTTCGTCTTGAAGGACACTTACTCTTTCGAAACTGCTCATGCTCCCCATGCTGCCCAGGCGGCCGCGCATTCGGCTGGCACCCTGGTGGAAGAGGAGATGGCACAACGTGAAAGGAGATACTAAGCACAGATACGACAATTAAAACAAAATGAGCAGAACTGAAAAAGAAAGCACAGTGAAAGAATAATAATATACAGTGAACCCTTGCCACTTCGCGGTTTAAGGTCCGCGGTTTTAGTTATTCGCGGATTTTTCAGAAATATATAATATCATTTTAAAAAATGTAAAAAAAATCATGGATACATCACAGGATGTTGTGTGCGTTCTCTCACAGTGAAGAAGTGCTGTGAGCCAGCCTGGCCCCTTTAAGAAGGTGGCCTTATGGGTAATGGTGTGGTCTTATGGGTAATGTAGTGTGTGTGTCGTGGGACGGCAGAAGAAAACGAAGTTAGATGAAAAGTGTAGTGAGCATCAACAGCAGCCCAGCGTGTATAGATTTACATTCTCTGTTAACCGACAGGAGCCCAACAATACAACCTGTGTGATGTTACAAGTTCCTGCAGTGCCAGAATAAAGTTCCCGTTCCATGCAGAGAAAACTGGACTTTTTATTTTGTTGTTGTTAGCGTGTTAGCCGCTAATTACGAGCCAAAAATAGCACAATACCAGCGATTTGTTTACTACGGTTCAGAGAACAGACGTTGTGAAGGTAACAGAAAGACCACTGTTGAGCCTTTGTCTTGTTTCGATGCTTTTTTTGTGTTTTTAAACATATTTTAAACACATTATTTAGTCTCGGGGGGCTCCGGCTCCAGTTGGTGGATTTTGATTTACGCGGGGGGGGGGGCGCCGGTCCCCATTAACCACAAAAAAAATAAGGGATGACTGTATGAGAAAATCCTAAAGGGAAAAATGCTTCCAGAGTTGATGAGATTTGGAGTATCATTGTGCAGCTTAGTCCCTGAGACGATAGCAGATGGCAGCAGAGATCTCAGGAATTATTCTGCTGTCTCACTGACAGATATGGGTCAATCCAAATCCCCTGGACCACGGTGACACAGAAACAGAGACCGAGCAGCGGAGGTGAGCAGCGGAGGTGAGCAGCACGGTGGCGATACTCTGTCAGGTGGGCAGAAGTGGGCGTACACCAGGGGCAGATCACGTCACAGGTTTGAAAAAAATAAAGATATAACAACTCATCTCAGAGCCCCACCCTTGAAAAGATGTTCTCCAGGGAGCTGGTGAGGGACGTGCGAGCTTTATTCTTGAGAATGTCGAGCTTGAAGCGACTGCTGGTGGCCGCGCCGTCTCCCGCCGCCGCCGAGCTGCTTCCTGCAGTCTGACACACAACAGCGACGGGCATGAGAGGGGAAGAAAAGAAAAAAGAGAAAATGAAATAACTGCTGAAATCATCAGTAAATGAGATTGCAGAAGCTGTCGCGTCAAGGCCAAAGAGCAGCAGACCACATGTCCGAGACTGGAAGAGCCCCGAGACGAGGCCGGAGCAGAAGAGGAACTGCTCTCTGGATTTCTGTCGTTTTAGTGATAAAGTTTAACACACACGACCGCGGTAACCCACAACCTTCAAACTTTAAATGTCACGTCGCCCCGAGCATCGCGAGGAATCTAACAGCGCTTCGTTTGAGGCTTTAGGTCGAAAGAACACACACTGAGGTGATTCATTTTACATTTGCTCTTCTTCAAACGGCAGAACATTTCTCCAGGGAGGAAGTTTTCCTGACCGGCCGTGTCCAGTTCAGCTGGGCCAGAGAGCGCAGAGATGCCACGGTTCTAATGGTTCTAATGGTTCTAATGGTTTCTGCACCGGCACCGTTAAACACAAAAAAACCCTTTAAATGGTCTCCGTTCTTGCGTCAGACCTTTTACATCACGTGTCAAACACAAGGCCCGCAAGCCAAATGTGGCCCGTCACGTCATTTTATGTGGCCCTCGAGCGCTTGGGCATTATTGGCTTAAATTTTAAACCAATATTTTAAGACTAAAAATAAGCTTAAACCGCTTTAAAGCGCATATTAATGATAAACTACATCTCCCATCATGCATTTTTTTGGTTACCCACAACGATAACGGTAGCCAGGGCTGTCGCAAGGGGGGGCGGGGCCCGGGGCAGACTTGAGATGCGAGGCCCTTTTCAGGATAACCTATTGACCTATTGGTCAAGTGTGAGGCCCGTCATAGGTACGTCACAGCGCGGGGCCCTGGGCGGCCGCCCCCTTTAAACTTCCTACTACTACTTTACATGGGAATTAAACTTCCCATATAAACGCACTAAGTATGTCTTTTGTGTTATGAGGCGGGTGTCAGTCGTGAAAGAGTTTAATCTACGGTGGCATTTTGACAGCAAACACGGAGCTAAGTATGCTAAATTTAGCCAGCAAGAAAAACAAAGAACCGCTTCCACTTCTGAAACCAAGGTAATGGATACTCTAACAACGACAAACCCTGAGTTTCATATAATAATGACTTAAATGGTTGAAACTTGAATACATAATACATACAGAAACTATTATTTAACATTATAATAAGGTGTAGTTTAGTTTATTTTGCTTTACATTGCATTTTGTTACATTCATGCTGTCAATCTGGTCCTTCGAGGGAAACCATGATGCTGATGTGGCCCCTCAGTGGAAATGAGTCTGACACCCCTGTTTTACATGCACCAGGCCCTTAAAGGTGGGGTCTCACCTGAGGGGCCTCTCCGATGTGGAGGTGGGACTTCTGCTTGGCCTCACACAGCTGCCGTAGATGAAGAATCACCAGCTCATTCTCCTCTTGGTCTGACTCGGGCTTTAGTCTCTGCAGAAAACACACACAGACCATAAATAAACCCAACCCCAACCAAAACCACAACCCCTAACCCCTAACCCTAACCCCAACCCCAACTCCAAACCCAACCATAACCCCAACCCCTAACCCTAACACCAACCCCTAACCCTAACCCCAATCCAAACCCAAAAACCCCAACCCCTAAAACCCAACCCCAACCCTAACCCCAACCCAACCAACCCCAACCCCAAACCCCTAACCCTAACCCCAAACCCCAACCCCAACCCAACCCCTAACCCCTAACCCCTAACCCCAACCCCCAACCCCAACCCCTAACCCCAAACCCCAACCCCAACCCAACCCCAACCCCCCTAACCCCAACCCCTAACCCCTAACCCCAACCCAACAACCCCTAACCCGAACCCCAAACCCTAACCCCTAACCCCAAACCACAACCCCTAACCCCTAACCCCAACCCCAACCCCTAACCCCAACCCCAACCCCAACCCTGACCCTAAAGCAACCAGCAGCCCCTCCCATCGCCCAAAGCTTCAAAGAGGAGCCACAACTCACTTGGACTCGCTCAAAAATCTCAACCTGCTCGTTGTCAGTCAGCTGGGAGAGATATTTCTGGATGGCCAGCTTTGCTCTCGGCGGGTAGAGACCTGGAAGCAGAAGAGGGACTCTGAGAAACACGCCGGGCGCGACTATGTTCGCCAGGTAAGGGCGAGGGAGCTCCGCTCGCCGGGTTTACCCTCGATCCTCTCGCAGAGCTTGTGCAGGTCGTGCATGGGGCAGGCTTCACACAGCTGGATCTGGGTCTTGTTGCTCTGCAAGGGCCGCTGCGGTGCTGAAGGCCTGCTTGAGGGTGAGCATCACCTCGTCCACCTGTCACACACCGAGGGGAGACAAGCTCGTCAACCTGTCGTGCTTTCTCTGACGGTCGCTTTCACCCACGTCGCCGGCGCAAACTCACCAAGGATTCGCTCGCGCACTGGAAAACGTAGCAGGCGTACTGGCTGGGGCCGGGCTCCGACTGGTCCCGGCAGATGAACCCGAAATGGTCCGTCTGCTTGACGCCCTGTGAAGGTCAGAGGCGAGGCAGACGTGAGGGGAAGTGAGATTACTTTCGAAGCTCTGCGCTCAGTCCAGATCCACAAATCAATAGTAATAAAAATACGAGTGCAGCTAAGAGCAACACATGACACCGTAATGGCTCCTCGTGTTCTCGGTTTTCGTTTCAGCTGTAACAGCCAGCGCTTCTCTGCTACATAACACTTTTGAGCAGCGTCTGTTTATCCAGACTTGGCAGGAGGACAGCATTAAAAAAGAATCTCATTTCTGCTCTGCTTATAAAAAGATAAATTGTAACCGATTGAGGGATTCAGCACAAAAGTCTTGCTGGGCTTCGGTTTGTTGACGGCGCCATTTCTCAGAGTTGATCCTCCGGTTCGGACCGGAGCAGAGACGAAAGGCTCTCATCTGAAAAACAAGCCCACCTGACAGCAGGACGAGATGTCTTTAAAGTTCTTCTCCAGCACCACGGTTTTGCTGTCGGGGCTTATGAGGTTCACTTCAAAACGTCCGACCTGCGACGCACAAAAGCGCACCGTCAGACAGATTCACGCACGTGCAGATATGTTAAAAGATATTCACACAAAGCATTATTGAGTTTCTCATCACTGACATAACATAAAACATAAAAACACATCTATGTATGCCCCAAATCAAGGCCAGCAAGCTCACATCAATGATTTCTCCCAGAATGCACTGCTGCGTATGCATCATATTGAGCGCAGTGCTCTAGTTTTTTAAAATCAGCCTCGTGAGGAAGCGGGCTCGCCGTGGCCGGCCCACGCCTCCGTCCACGTATTTTTAATAAAGTATGGGCCGCCGTTTTCACGGAGGAGAAGAGCTGCAGTCTGGGATTAAACACCGGAGTTACTAGGGATGCACGATTAACTGTTTTTCTAAACCGATACCGATAACCGATAACTTTCAGCTCCTAAAGGCCGATACCGATAACACACACATATACCTAAGATCATTACATCAATACTATGAACAAAATCAAAAAATAGTTTTGACTCTTTAAATGAACAGATATTTATTTTTTTCAATGAAAAATTATTGACAAGCCTCTCAAACATTTTCATAAAGCTATCAAACAAACCTATTTGATATCTCACATTAACTTAAATAAGGTTCATTACTGACTGATAAAAAAAAACCAAGGCTCCTTGAACTGATGGAAATACATGCATCAGAATTAGTAACTGAAAAAAATGCATTCCTAAATGACAATAAAAAATAATGCACAGTGCATAAGTTAGACTTGTCTGTGTAAATAAACTGAAAAAGTGCACGCCATAGTAACAAAAAAATAACGTTTAAAGGATTTTGGCTTGTGGTTCCATTCAAATGAATGCATTTAATTAAAGTAAATGAGGTTTAGTAATTTTTTTTTTTTTTTTTTTTAAATCTCATGGAAGCTTTAGATGAGAGAGATAATGGCGATGAGGGGAGAGGAAGAGGGGAGCGGAGGGGTTGACTTGCTGCTGGCTAGCTCACGTTAGCTCATGTTACCTCACGTTAGCGCGATTTCTAAACTCCATGGAAGCGACGGTTATGTTTCAGGTGGCTGATCAGGTTTGACGTATTAAAGCTTGTGCTATTTTTCCCTCCTTCGCTTGGAGCATTTGTCACAAATAACCAGCAAACTATCTTCTTCTGAAAAATGTTAAACGAAGTTCCATACCATCGCCGCCATGTTTTATTTTTTTCAGAGCACTGTTCCGCAATGCTGCATTCAAGGTGTAAACATAAATTCCTCCGTTCCCTCGTTTGCTCGTCGTTCTTTCGGCCTTTTCTGTTTTTTCTATTTTGTATGTGTAACATGTGGGAAAATACTGAGAATATCAATTAAAGTCAGCAACTACCGAAATTATGACCGAGTTAACGAGTTGTTTTCTGGCATGAGGGGGTATTCTTGATTTTACTTATTGAGTAATCGTTTTTCTGATTATGCCGACGTCACTTGAACATAACATTCACTGTCGTCATTCAAGGCTCAGAGGGAGCGAGGCACTGCCGTGTTGACAAAAATATATATGTTATCGGGGCTATTCGTCATGATATCGGAGTTATCGGGATGACATCATAATTTCCTGTTGATAGTTATCGGGTCGATAATTATCGTGCATCCCTAGGAATTACCGTCTCATTGACTGAAGCGTGTGTCCATCACGACCACCAGTCAGGTGCGTAAAAGTGATTAGTGACCCGGTGAAGCCGAGCCACGCAAAATTGGGTCCTAATTTCGCTGATCTCACCGAATGCCGAGCTGAGACAGTTGGCACCTGACGGTCACCTTCCCCCTCGTTTCCCCCACCTGGAAGAGCATGGTGCGGTTCTTGTCCGAATCAGACGGCTGGACGTTGTTGGGCGCGCTGGCGTGCCTGCGGCGCGTGGGGCCCATGATGGCGCCTTCCCCGGGCTTCCTCTGCAGGCTTCCTGCCAGGCTGCTGCAGCGCGTGCGGAACTCCTGCGGCTCCTCGAACCCGGAGTCCTCCAGGATGCATTCTGGGAAGGCTCCCCGCAGGCTGCTCTGACTGGTGCCGCCGGACACACCTGTCCCGGACACGCCAAAGACACGCCAATCGCTGAAACTCTTTATAGCAAGAAGGTCTTGTTATTTAACCAGGAAGGTGTGATTTTTACCTCCACCTGCGATCGGGTCCTCCACCCCAGCACCTTCGGGGTTCTCTTTGGTCTTATTCAGAGCAGAGGAGAGAGGGTCTCCTTCTTCCCCCATCAGGAACTCCACAGGGGCGCTCTCTGTGGACCCTCGCTGACCGTTGAGGAGACGCAAGCGCTTCCGCTCGATCTCATGCTGGCGAAACTTGTCGATGCAGTCATCGATGAGGGTAGTCGGAGCCTTTTTGTGGCCAACTGTCACCTGGAAGTCATCGAATCCCAACCACGTTAATCTGAGCGTTTAATTGGATAAAAAGCGTGCATCGTTTTAGGACTACCTTGCCACAGTAAAGCACTTCAAACTTCTGCGAGTTGTAGAAGGCTTCGTCGGCTTCCTGTTTAGGCCTGGCATCTTCCTTTAGGGCCGATTTGGACATCTGGCGAATGCTGCTGATGACCTCTGGGACCTAGGAGGAAGGATGGTGAAATGAGGGGATGTGATGACTGTTGGAGGAAAGGAAGTCAAGATAAACAACAGCGCAACACGAGGCCGTACAGCACCAGTGGCAGGTTTGGAGACGGCTACATATCAAAGACAAATGAATATCATGAAGAAATCGTGCCACGTAGGGATGCACGATAACTGTTTTTTAAAATTGATACCCCTAACTTTCAGCTCCTAAAGGCCGATATCGATAACCGATAACACACACATATACCTAAGATCATCAATACTATGAACAAAACCAAAAATAGTTTGGACTCTTTAAATGAACAGATATTTATTTTTTCCATTAAAAAACAACTGGCAAGCCTCTTAAACATTTTAGTAAAGCTATCAAACAAACCTATTTGATATCTCACATTAACTTAAATAAGGTTCATTACTGACTGATATAAAAAATAAAGGCTCCTTTAACTGATGGAAATACATGCATCAGAATTACAAACTGAAAAGGATTTACATTTAAAGTATTTTGACTTGTGGTTCCATTTAAATTAATACCTTTAATTAAAGTAAATGGGGTTCAGTGATTTTTTTGTTTTTTTTATCTCACGGAAGCTTTAGATGAGAGAGATGAGGGAGAGGAGAGACTGCTGCTGGCTTGCGCATGTTAGCATTAGCTTGCGTTAGCGAAATTTCAAAACTCCTTGGAAGTGATTGTTATGTTGTAGGTGGCCGATCGGGTTTTACGTATTAAAGCTTGTGCTTCCCTCCTCGTAGAATTTGCTCGGAGGATTTGTCACAAATAACCACCAAACTATCTTCTTCTGAAACTTTAACAAAGTTCCACGCCACCATGTTTGTTGTGATCAGCGCAATGCAGGCTGCATTCAGAGTGTAACGTAAATTCCTCCGTTCCCTCGTTTGCTGGTCGTTCTTTCGGCCTTTTCTATTTTTTTCTTTTTTATGTGTAACATGTGGGGAAATACTGCGAATATCGATTCAAATTAGCAACTACTAAAATTATGACCGACTTAACAAGTTGTTTTCTGGCATGAGGGGGTATTCTTGATTTTCCTGATTGAGAAATTGTTTTTCTGATAATGCTGACGTCACTTGAACATAACATTCACTGCCGGTCATTCAAGACTCAGAGGGAGCGAGGCACTGCCGTGTTGACAAATATATATGTTATCGGGGCTATTGGTCGTGATATCGGACTTATCGGAATGACGTCATAATTTCCTGTTATCGGCCCGATAGTTATCGTGCACCCATAGTGCCACGGCTCCATTTTCACACTGCTTTCACAGCTCCGTTCAGAGGAGGACATTTTTAGGGAGCGGAGACTCGACTCGTCCCCGCCTCTCGTCCCGGTGGGCTGCGCATCTCTCAGAGGGGAACATAATGACTTTTGTTCTCGTGAGAGAACATCAGTTTCAGCCTCACTTGAAGGGACACTCGCTAACGAAGGGCCGTCTAGCTGCAGTGGGAACCAACCGCAGTGAGTTCCTGGTCAGATGACTGCACGCCGCTCACGGCGCCGCGACACGTGTCAGCAACGACAGCACCGCCTCACCGAGCTGAAGCAGACACCAGGAGGCTGAGGAAGACGGTGTCACATCATCGTCTTCAGCTTCAGGACTCTGAACCACGTCCGCTGTGGCTCTGTGAGACAGTCTCATCGATGTCCATGTGTGACGTAGGGCTGTAAAGTGATATGAAGCTGAAACAGTCCAAGGTCACTTTGGGTGGTTTTCGCCGGTTGTAGGGAAGGAAGACTGAGAGAGCAAGACGACACTTCCTGAACGTAATCAAATTAAGGAACAGCTATTGTGTAACGCAGTCCGTTAACTTTATATCCACCTGCGTCTGCTTGGATTTATGTCCTAGTTTCACCTACAGCAACATCCCTGATAAAATCCCCAGATTTTGCATTGTGCAAAAACCTTCCTGCATTAAGTGCACAATTTTCCTTCAGAAGCTGTAGGATACCGACAGCAATTCCTGACATGCAAACTGTGGAGCAGCGATGTTGATAATCTACACCAGTGATGGGAGTCATGTGACAAAACAACGTTAATCAGAGGTGTGACCAGAAAGGGGAGCGAAACGTGAAGAGAATGGCAGTGAATAAAGTTAAATATCCTTAGAAAGTCAGCTCCTGGATGACGTACAAACTTGGAGATCAAACATATACAGTGATCCCTTATTTTTCACGGTTAATGTGGACCGGCGCCCCCCCCCAGTGAGAATCAAAATCCGCTAACTGCAGCTGGAGCCCCCCGAGCCTAAATAATGTGTTTAAAATATGTTTAAAAACTGCAAAGTAGCAAGACACTGCAGCGAAACAAGACAAAGCCTCAACTGTGGTCTTTCACAGTAGAGGTCTTAACTGGTCCACTTTCATGGACCCGAACCCGAATGGACCCGTGAAAATTCGACCCAAAACCGACCCGACCCGAGCTATTATCATAAGCCAGGGAGCCCGAGCCCGAATGGACCCGCAATGTTTGGACCTGGAACCGACCCGACCCGAGTCTTTAGTTTCCGATTGCTAACTGAACCGAGTTACCCGAATAGAACCGAGACAATCCAGCCCATAGTTGCTCATGTTAAAAGTTGTCTAGCGTTGAATAAAACTTGATTTTCTTACCTAAAGTTGTCTTCTTCTACCCGGTTCAGTTGCTACATAGGCTACGTGATGTAAACAACAATAAATCCACGTCGTTATTTTCTTTGTGGATACAGATGCTATTGGTAGCAACTGCTAACGCTAATAGCCTACACCGGTCACGACGTGTCGTGAATATGTTCTCTCATCCAACGTTGTCATGTTGGTGATCCGTTGTGCTTTACAGCTGTCCGGGCAAACCGCTAATAACACGCTACGGCGACACGATGGTTTCATGACAAACACGCCACGTTAATGAATAATTAATTAAACTGCCCCGAGTCCTGACATTAGGCTGCCACCGCCAATATCTTTACCTCTCTCTAGTAAACGCAGGACCCAGCCTGTCAGAGAGCACCGACCGGACCCGAGACTAACTGTACCGATTCCGACCCGAACCCGGAGTCACGTCTTTAGAATGGACCCGAGGTCCCGATTCGGGTCGGGTTGGAACCTCTGGTTTTCGGGTTGTTCCGAAGACCTCTACTTCACAGCCTCTGGTCTCTGAACCGTAGTAAAGAAACCGCTCATTCATCTAACATCTTTTTTATTCTGCCATCCCATGACACACACACTACATTACCCATAAGGCCACACCATTACCCATAAGGCCACCTTCTTAAAGGGGCCAGGCTGGCTCACAACATTTCTTTGCTGCAAGAGAACGTGCACAACATCCTGTGATGTTTCCGCAATTTTTTCTTGATTAAAAAAAATATATATATATTTCTTAAAAAAAAATCCGCGAATAGCTAAACCACGGAACTTAAAGCACAAATTGGCGAGGGATCACTGTATCTGCATTGTTACTCGTGTGGCGTCGTGAAGCTATTTTAGAGTCCCATTTTCCTCGTGCCTGCCCTCCCAGTGGCTGAGCCGACTCTGGCTGGTGACGGGGGGGCTTTATTAAGACGAGGAAGAGCGGGGGCCGGGGGGGGGGAGGTGCTTGGTCATTCATGCTTACTCAGAAAGCTCCTCACAGGAACTCTGACCGCCGGGTTTGGTTTTCCAGCCGTGTGCCGGCTTATCCGTCGGGTATCCTTGAGAGCAGCTTTCAAACTGTCAAAGCAGCTTCCCTCAAATGAAGGTGACCCGGGTCGAACACTGACGGCGCACGGCATCGAACTGGAGGCCTTTGTGGGAAAAAGCAGCGCTGCAATGTTAGCAGTATGAGACCAGGGTGTTTCAGAGGCCTTCGAACTGAGATTCACAGCTGCACAGTCTCATCAACACAGAGGGGAAAAGAGAAAGGCCAAACCATTTTAAGGAACTGCTACATTATGCATGAGCAAGACGACGCCACAACACCATTTGGTCTGATTAATTATTTGTCGCAGAAGGTGCTTCCTCCCCAGGAGGGGCTGCTGGGTAACACGGGAAGCTAGTGGATCTTTCACTGAAGCTCCTCTTCGAGTTAGAAACCGAAGCGGCACAAAGGAACGTTTTTTTATTTTCAGCCTGGTCTCATGCTTCCCGAGCAGAAATCTCTTACACCGTTTTAACTTTCACCGGACTCTTTCTGGGTTTATCAAACAGTATCGGTGTCAGCGGGTGCGGACGGGGCGCGCCAACACAAACGCCAGCAGCCGGGCGCAGCTTTAAAGCTTAGGAGAAAGCAAACATTGGGATTGTAATCTCAGCCAGAGGGAGTCCTGAACGCTCCACGGCTACGGCTCGCTGTTGTTCCACCAGATCACAAGGCGGCCAAAACACAACCCCTGGGCCCAATGCCCCCCCACCACCACTACCACCACCAGACTGTCTGATCCAGCAAATCCAGTTTGGTGAAGATTCTTCAGGTGGCTGAAAAATGGTCATTTAACTTGACAACAGCGAAGAAAAAGGGTCTGCATTCAGACTGAATGTGGAGCTTTGTCAGTTTTGTCGATTTGGCAATATATCGCAATTTTCGGCCGCCCAATATAATATCGATTTTTCAGCTACTAATATCGAATTTTTTTAGGAAAATACTTAAATGTGCAAAAACACTAATAATAAACAACAAATAGGTTGTTTTGAAGCAAATAGTTTTGACTCAATATCATCTGATGAACATATACAGCAACTTGATTTTTCATCGCTACTTTTAATTTTGATATTAACTGGGTAGAATATCGCAATATATCGTGATATCGCGACAATATCGTATGGTGACCCATGTATCATGATACATATCCTATTGGGAGGTCCTTGCCAATACTCACCCCTAGTACTGTCGGGTCAGTAACAGGCTGGTAACAGGTTGGTAACGGGTTGGTAACGGGCCCATAGAAGAAATGCTTCAGATGCTTGATATCCTTTATTTCTCATAAATATTGATTCACTGATAGCAGTGAATCAATATTTTGGATCAGTGAGTATTCTCACAATAACACCAACATGTCATCGATGCAAAAAGCAGAAAAAGAAAAGTTTTCCAAACAATATAAATGAATATATGCCGGCTGGTAATCCCAAGTAAATGATCCGACGTGCGGCCCCCTGTAACTGGTTCTGTTGTGTGTTGGTCCCCACTGACCGAGATAATCCTGCATGCCGGACCATAAGCAACCGTGGATTTAAAGATAAGAGCAGTTCTGCAGAACCTGCAATTAGCTGTGGAGGAAACGACACACGCTTAGACACTAACGTCTTATTAACAGAAACCGAGGCTGCACACATGTGGTTTCTGGGTTAAAAGAAAGGTTCTGTTGTGCTAAATCTGCAGATGTATTCTCATCTTTTCTGCACAAGTTAACTAAAACCTGCAAACAACAACAAAAAAAATCACAAATATGCTAAATGAAAACAGTAAAACATGTAATAAGCCGCGTGCTCACTGCAGAGCAACCATGAAATAACATTTATTTTCTCCTTTGCTGCTCCGAGCCTCAACAATGTTTAACGAGCCAACGAAGTTAAAGCGAGTATGAATCATGGAAGGTCAAACATCTGCAGCGAGGACAAACTAAGCAATTAAAGCAAACACAGTTCATGTTCCAACATAAAACAAAGAGGCCTTCAGGTTACTTTAAGAAGAGGAGGTGAGAGTTCACAGCGGCAGTAGTCAACATGCCCTTCCTGTTTGTACACAAATGTTCCATCTATAAATGGCTCCGTGTAAATAATGGCAGCTAATTATACAAACCCATTTCGTCCACAGTTAAACAGGCTCGAACCACCACGCAACTAAAAAAAAAATACAAAAAAGTCACATATAACAAAAGAGTGAATGTGCTGGGGCCTGTAACAAAGAAGCAACGCCATTAACAAGGCATCAAAATCTATTTGCATGTGTAACAACGGGACGTGCACGAGAACAAATGCACGTGTTCATGGTGTAGGAGCTTCCACAGACGGTTACAACAACCAGGTAGGAATCTGTGGTATTTAGTTTCCTGCTCGGCGAGAAACGTGACCGGGCCGGCTCCTCAACGTGCTGCGAGAAGGAGAAAGTCAGGCAGCGAAAGCGTCAGTCGGGCCCTCCGGGTCCGGGCGCAGAAACGTCCGGCGACCCGGTTCTGCTCCTGTCACTGAATGACGAAGGGCACCTGCAGGGCAGCAGAGGGTCTCCACGGCGACCCTGTTCCAAGCTCAGGGCAGCGGGTTAAAATAGAGACGCACGTGCTTTGTGCTGGGAAGGTTCTGACCGCGTCCCGGTGGCTTGATAATGACACGACGGTGTTAAATTTAAAGCCGCTGCCGCCAGAATCTCGCTGACAATCACAGCCTGTAAGCAGGCGAAAGGTTAAACCGTCTGCTCCGTGTTATTTTGGAAAATGTGAAGCGGGGACCTTAAACTACAACCCTTTCTGAATAATTACTGGCAGCTGGATCTTTACACACTCAGACTTCATGTTCACGATTCTGCTTTCTTCGACTTTCTTCACAACAGCACTGAGTCCGCGCTGTTGAAAGTGCATAATGACATTGCCCTTTCCAATCAAATGTCCCGTTGTTTTAGTTTTGTTAGACCTGACAGCAGCATTCGATACAGTGGATCATTCAATCCTCTTAATCAGTGTCTCGTCTTAATCAGTGTGCTGGTATTAGTGGTACAGCGCTGAAATGGTTTGAATCGTACCTGACAAACAGAAGTTTTTCTGTAATTATTGGCGACCTGGTGTGCCCCAAGGCTCCATACCGGGCCCATTATTGTTTTGTGTGTTTCATTGTCTTCAGCTTACCCAGAATGCCGCTGCATGCTTTTTAACCAACACTCAACGTCAGGAACACATCACCCTAGTTTTATTTGCTCTTCACTGGCTTCTTGTTTCTTTTAGAATTGATTTTAAATTGTTAATCTTTGTTTTTAAAGCCCTTAATGGCCTTGCCCCTCCTTATTTATGTGAAAAAGTGCGTGTTCAGAACCCTATTAGACCCTTACGGTCCTCAAACCAGCTCTTGCTGGAAGTTCCCCAGACCCAGGACTAAATGTGCACCATCACTGACTTCGGGATTTTTAAATCCAGGCTTAAAACTTATTTATTTAGACTGGCTTTTAATACACAGTCATGATATGAGATATTAAAAAAAAAAAAAATTTTTCTAATTGTATTATTATGTCGAATTTAAATTGTTTTGTTTTGAATGTGGATTTTAATGGAAAGCACTTTGGTCACCTTGTGTGTTGTAAAGGGCTCTATAAATAAAAGTTAATTGATTGATTCACATTAGCGTTTTTTTCTTTCTTGGTGCGAACCAAATCTACCCGACTTCACTTGAACCCGTCGCTGAAACATCTGGAGAGTCTTCCATCGTAGCCGTTCACATCACCGCGTTGACACGCGCCTGGACTCCTTCAGCTTTACTCGACGTGTCGCTGTCAGGTCTCCGGCTAAGAATAGACCTGCGAACAAGTCTGCCAGCTAAAAATACAAAACACCGTTTGATGGCTTCTCTGAACGTGACTGGGGAAAAACAGCCAATTTCCACAACAGAAGTTGTGCCTCGATTCAACACGGGACATACAAGGCCGCGACGGGGCGTCGTAGGTGAGCGCGGGCGGACTAACCGGTGGATTCCACCTGCTCCTCGCACGAGCCACCAAACCGGTTCTGGTTGCGTAACACCAGAGGCTGAGGTGTGCCGGAGACGCCTCTGTGACCTCGGACTTCGGCTGGGAGGCCAGAAACTTTGAAGCCCGTCGACCCGTCTGCTCTCAGCTGTGCCCTGGAGCCCCCCCCCCCCACCCCCCCACCACCACCCCGCCACACCCCACATACCACTGGAAACACGACTCAACACAGGCGCAGCATGGATCAGAGCAAAAATGGGAGCATATCTGTTTCTGGTCATAATTCACGACGGTTTCCCGGGCCACCGGTGGGGGGGGGAAACACGAGCATGTGTGCGACCTCAAATCAGAGTTCAGGCAGAAGAAAGATTCATTTATGAAAACAAACACGCATTAAGAGCTTGTTATTTACAGCTACCGCACACGAGATCTCAGAGAAATCAGACCCCAGGGCCGCTGAGCCGCTGAGCCCAGGGCCTCAGATGTGCCTCACGACCCATGATGCCTTTCAGCAAAAACCAGAGAGAAAGACCGCACGCTGATTTCCAAACACCGACTCCCACGTTCCTGTTTCTTTCTTCCAACGTATTATTTTTTCCAGCTTATTACTCAAGACGGCCGTTCTGATCGGCGTGTAAATGTGCTGACTTGATCTTGCGCCTGTTCTGTTGTCAACACGGCTCGGTCACACGCGACAGCGACGACCACAGAATATTGAGACTTGCAACAAGCGTCGCAGAATAACATGCTACCAAATAAAAGGTCAATAATAGACCATCCATGCGTCTGAACGTGCGAGCTGATTGGCTGGCGCTCGCCAACTTTCACCAGGAGCTAAGAGAGAAAAGACAAACCAACGAGTCCACAGCTTGTGCAGACACGTGCACGCTCACAAACGCATGCACTCACTTATGCATGCGCTCACATTTATAGCTGCTGCCGCCAGAATCTCGCCGACAATCACAGCCTGTAAGCAGGCGAACGGTTAAACTGCTGCTGATGTTTGCTCCATGTGATTTTGGAAAATATATGGGAAACTACAACCCTTTCTGAGTACAGTGATCCCTTATTTTTGCGGTTAATGGGGACCGGCGCCCCTCCGCCGCAAAAATCAAAATCCGCGAACTGGAGCCCCCTGAGCCAAATAATGTGTTTAAAATATATTTAAAAACCCCCAAAAAGTAGCGAGGCACTGCAGCGAAACAAGACAAAGGCTCAACTGTGGTCTTTCTGTTACCTTCACAGCCTCTGGTCTCTGAACCGTAGTAAAGAAACCGCTGGTATTGTGCTATTTTTGGCTCGTAATTAGCGGCTAACACGCTAACAACAACAAAACAAAAAGTCTGGTTTTCTCTGCACGGAACGAGCAACTTTATTCTGGCGCTGCAGGAACTTGTAACATCACACAGGTTGTATTGTTGGGCTCCTGTCGGTTAACAGAGAATGTAAATCTATACACGCTGGGCTGCTGTTGATGCTCACTACACTTTTCATCTAACCCCGTTTTCATTCTGCCGTCCCATGAAACACACACTACATTACCCATAAGGCCACAGCATTACCCATAAGGCCACCTTCTTAAAGGGGCCGGGCTGGCTCACAACCAGTGTTGCCAGATGTACGATAATTATCCTACTGTACGATAATTTAACCCTTTGTACGATGCACGATCAATAATTGTAAAGAAAACCAAATGTACGATAATTTCGACTTTTCCATGAAACACCTGTTTAGCTATTTCAAATTAAAAGCATTTAAGCAACAAAAAGACAGGTTGCGTTTATTGTGAAGCGGCCACAGGAAGTGAAGTGTGTTCATGTGGTGTCACTTGTGAGTGCGAGTGGAAGGTGGCGATAGAGCGCCAAACCGGGAGGCTAACTACTGTAATGCTAATGCTAATGTAATGCTAATGCTAATGCTACTGTAATGCTAATGCGAAGAAGAAGAAGGTTCTGACAACTCCTGCCACTACAATAAAGACCAAACACAGCCAAAGCGCATGTAATCTTAGCTTGCGTCATGATTGGATTTAGCGTACGATAGTTTAGGCTAAAATACGATAATTTTGGGGTCTCTGTACGATAATCTGGCAACACTGTTTACAACATTTCTTTGCTGCGAGAGAATGCACACAACATCCTGTGATGTTTCCGCGATATTTTTCATGATTTTTTTTTTATTATATTATATATTTCTGAAAAATCCGCAAATAACTAAAACTGCGGAACTTAAAAGCATGAATTGGCGAGGGATCACTGTAGCTCTCAGCGAATACATGTATAACCTGCAGCTTTACTTCATCATTACGTCCTCCTGTTTTCAGTGGCAGCAAACGTCGGACCGGAGGCCCGACATCCGACCACCTCGCTTTCAGCTGCCATCTATAGATGTTAGCAGCACAAATTAGTGGTAAATGCTAACACCCTGGCACCGCTGTGGGAGCTTTCTGGTTTGACGCCAACAGAAAAAGGAGAAAGGGCCGTGACTGGACTTGTCAAGTAAAGCAGACGGCAAAAGAAAAAATTCCAACGTGGAGCTGAAGGCGGAATGAAAGAAACTATTTCCATCTTAATCGTTTGCTTTTCTTGGGAATGAAACGTGTTGCCTTAAGTTGCAACGTTCTGACCTTCAGGGCCACAAGCACTGATCTCCTGAAGAGATGGATAAGCGCTGCCAAAAATCCAGCGTGCTCAGTTTATCATCCCCCCACCAACCGCTGGCCTAAATACATAATACTCAAGCAACTACTCGCTGAAATAATACTCTGGTGTGTGAGTGTATGTGTGTGTGGGTGTGTGTGTGTGTGTGTGTGTGTGTGTGCCAGATTAAATGACATGGCTGTCACCTCGATCCTTTGTCTTCTGTTTACATTAAAACTAAACTCAGTCCATCATAACATTAAAACAAAAAACACTGATTTAAAGTTCTTTCAATCAATTCTGGAATATTAGGAAAAAAAAGACAATTTCAATCAGACTTTTGACTCCTAAAATTAGATCGTGCCATTTCTCTTCTATCGTTTCTAATCTAATTTTATCAATTATTACAGCAAATATGTAATTAAATAACCTGCAACGATAAATTTGATAGAAACATATCTACTTATACAAAGTAGCCTTTTATGTTTGCACTTTTATTCATGGTTAATGCCTTAAACAGAGTTCTCTTCAACTCTGATGTTTACTTTAGACACTTTATATTGGTTTGCAAACTTTGCACTTACAAGGTTACAGATTTCAGAAAGTTGAAAAATAATTTGTGTTTATTTTTTATAGCTGAACTTCAGTGCAAAAATGTGTTTTTCCTCTCAGAAACTGTTGTGCACTTTTAAAAAAAATGTGAAAGCTACTGTACCTCTGTACCTACCTGTTTTTGCTGCACTAAAATGTATGTTTGTGACAGTTCAGCTAAATGTCCTTTCAAAATAAGTAAGCAATGAAATTTTTGTCAAACTTTTCAGAGAATAACTGAAAACATACTTTATTATGGTATATCGTGATATATATCGTTATCGTGATATAAAATAGTCCATATCGTGATATATGATTTTTTTTCCATATCGCCCAGCACTACCTAAAATAATAACAAAAGTGCAGTAACTCGTGTTTTGCAGGACTTATTACCCAACTGAGCCCCTTCTTCTTATTTCTGGGGCCCAGACTTCCTCAGTCTGCTCCTTGGAAACTGCGCGCATTGCGTCATTGTGTGTGCGTCACGCGTCCGGCGGGGCCTAGTACCTACCTGGTTGGGGTCGCAGGCCTTGAAGACGTGACAGGACATGTCGGACTCCGGGTTGTCCGGCTGGCCCCGCAGCAGGTACGCGAAGTACGTCAGGTTGTTGCTGTTGTGGATGAAGCGCGAGATGAGCTGCGCCTTGTGCTCGAAGATGAACACGGACGCGTTGCTGCTGCCGGAGGGGACGCACCGGAGGAACGGGCAGTTGAGCAGCAGCTGGACCTCTCTGGGCTGCATCACGGGGCCGCAGCCGCCCCTCTCGCTCCTGCGGCGGATCTCGGCCACCAGCCACGGCAGCATGGGGAGCGTGGTGCGCCTGTCCAGCGAGCACCAGCCGATGTACGTCAGGGCGAAGCCCCTGTCCGCCTTCTCCCGCTCATCCTGGCTCTCCATGACGGGATTTCACCCGGAACTCTTCGACTATAAACGCTTCTTTGAGGGGGGGGGGGGGGGGGGGGGTATCGTGCTCGTCCCGGTCCCTGCAGCCCGCGGGTCCAGGCGCAGCTCCGATTAGTTTGCAACAGTTTCCATGTCGGTCCGCATCCGCGCTCCGGATCCGCTCGTGCAACGACGCGCTTTGGCTATGTGCACGACATGTGCTCAGCCCTCTCCCCTGTGGAAATGTTGGAACGGTCTCGTGCTGGTAGTTTCTCGTTGGTAAATTCACTTCTACCTGCGTCTGTGCGCCGCTGGCCTCCCCCGCGCTGTTGCACGTCTTCTCCGTGCGCGGCTATCCCGAGCAGGGCAAGCGGGCTAAAACGTGGCTCGGGATGGTTCCTGTGTAAACACAAGTCCCCCTGTACAAATCTGATTTCCCTGAGCGTCGCTCCAAAGCGCTCGCGCGTCGCTGCGCATTCGCACCGGAACCCCTTTGACGCGTAAATGACGCAGCTGGATGTTTTTCTTTCTCAAAAAAATATATGTATAGAAAAGAAAATACGTGAATAGCAGCTTGTTTATCGTCTTTAAGGGCTGTCTCTTATTTGTGGTCCTTTCTTCCACAACGCCTTGGAGGCGGAGCGGCTGTGCGCGCTGACGAACCCGCCCCAGCCTCCACATGTGCAGGAGGAGGGGGGGGGGGCGGGGTAAGTGTCAGCGCGGAGCCCCGCCCCTTATCCACAGATTCACGGGCACGTTAAACGGAAAGCGTTTCCCACGGCGCTCTGGAAAGTGTTTGCGCGTCTCTGAGGCACAAACGCTGCTGAAATCCGATCCGGTAAAAACCGAGAACGAGGAAGGGAATCTTTATAAAACACCGCAGTTGGAGGATCGTGTTCAGCAGCTCACAAAGGAGGCTCATCGGGTCATGTCACGGACTGTGATGCCCCGTGCGCGCGGGAGTTCCCATCCATCAAACTCCACAATTCCTAGAACTCCGCCTGTCCCAAAAATAGCGCCTTCGCCATATATAACCTCACCCCCCCCCCCCCCCCCCCCCCACAGGGAGAAGCTAACGGACCCTGCAGCGCACTGTTGGGATGCATTTGCACTACAAGAGTGTTTTAGTGAAGTAATACTGATTTCAATGATTTAGATCACATGTGTCAAACACGAGGCCTGCGGGCCAAATGTGGCCCGTCACGTCATTTTCTGAGGCCCTCGGGAGCTTGAGCATTATTGGCTTAAATTTTAAACCAATATTTTAAGACTTAAAAAAAGCTTACACCGGTTTAAAGCGCATATTGACAATAAACTACATCTCCCACAATGCATTTCGTCGTCACCCACAACAATAACAGTATCTCACCATGAGCAAGACATCAAGACGGTTTTCAGAACTGATTGACTTCAGAAAAACTTCTATAAACTAACCCCAACATGTCCAAGAAAAGAAAAATTAATGCACAAGGAAGACAGTTTCATGAACGACAGGAAAACAATTACAAGTTTGTATCTCAAGGTGAAAAACAGTTTGTCTTTTGTGTTATGAGGCGGGTGTCAGTCGTGAGAAGAGTACAATCTATGCCAGCATTTTGACAAGAAACAGGGAGCTAAGTATGCTAAATTTAGCCTGCAAGAAAAACAAAGAATCACTTCTGCTTCTGAAACCAAGGTAATGGATACTGTGAGTGATGTTTACAGAGTCCATTACCATGGCAACGGACTGTGTAAACATCACCTGTGCGAGAGTAGGTTTACGACCACAAACACTGAGTTTAATATAATAATGAGTTAAATATTTGAAGCTTTAATACATAATAAATACTGAAACCATTATTTAACATTATAATAAGGTGTAGTTTCATTTATTTTGATTTACATTGCATTTTGTTACATTCATGCTGTCAGTCTGGCCCTTCAACCATGATGCTGATGTGGCCCTCAGTGGAAATGAGTCTGACACCCCTGACTTAGATGCTCTGCTGTAAAAAAAAAAAAAACACATATAAAACCCAAAGGCCCCTTTAAAGGGGGCGCATGCATAATAACATTCTGTAATATTTACAGGAAGATGTGCCCCTAATTTTACCCCGATGGCTTTTAGACACGGGGCCAAGTGAGGCCAGCAATTCGGCAAATGCATGACCTTGCATGTACGAGGAGATGTCCTTTTCATGCACAAGCCATGTCCCCTTTGTTACCCGGTGGGGGGGGATTGTCGTCTTGCCAGAAATATTCCTTAGATCAGGGGTGTCTGTTTCATTTTCACTGAGGGCCACGTCAGCATCATGGTGGCCCTCGAAGGGCCAGATTGACAGCATGAATGTAACAAAATGCAATGTAAATCAAAATATATTAAACTACACTTTAGTGTATTGTTAAATAACGGTTCCTGTATTATGTATTCCAAGTTTAAAATATTTAACTTATATATGTTTTATATGTTTTTCTTGCAGGCTAAATTTAGCATACTTAGCTCCATGTTTGGTGTCAAAATGCCGACGTAGATTAAACTCTTTCACGACTGACACTCGCCTCATAACACAAAATACATACTGTTTTTTCACCTTGAGATACAAACTTGTAATTGTTTTCTCATGGTTCATTAAACTGTCTTCCTTCTGCATCAATTTTTCTTTTCTTGGACATGTTGGGGTTAGTTTGTAGAGGTTTTCCTTAAATCCATCAGTTCTGAAAAGTCGTCTTGCTCGTAGCTACCGTTTTCACTGTGGGTAATGATGAAATGCATGATGGGAGATGTAGTTTATTGTCAATATGCGCTTTAAAGCAGTGTAACCTTATTTTAAGTCTTAAAATATTGGTTTAAAATTTAAGCCAATAATGCACAAGTTCTCAAGGGCCACATTAAATGACGTAGCGCGCCACATTTGGCCCACGGGCCTTGTGTTTGACACATGTGTCTTAGAGAAAAGCCGGTACGTACGGGACTTCTGTCAGCCTGAGAACAGGCTGGGGTTTGAGAGGTTAAGTCCTAACCAAATAATTAAAACATCCCTCAAACGAATGCAGGAACAGTGAACTTTCAACCGCTCAATGCTATTCCAACTAAAAACTTCCCAAGATTACGTCCCCCAACAATCCTGTGTGTGGATACTTCTATCAGTTTTAAAAGATTTTCCAAATTAAAAGTGTACAGATGTGTCCAGCTGCTCAGTGTTGTGGAACCGAGAGCAAACAGGATGACAATTAAAGTTAACACTTAATTCTCCACCACTGAGGTGATTCAGTGAGATTAAAGTGCTGTTTAAATATTAGTACACAAGTATGATGAACAAAATGCTCCTAAAGGTACCCAGTATTTACAGAATTCACTGGGATGTTGGGTTTGAAGCATTAAGCCATCAGCAGACGATTAATTATAACCACGCAGCAAGTTGTATCATCAACCTTAAATTTAATACAAGTTGTTACTAATCCAGCATAATTACAGACATTTTGTAACAAATGTGTCACAATGAAGCACTTCACCCATAGTTTTAGTTAAGTTAGTGTGAATATACATTACATATCCCAGGAATTATAATGGGTGCGTTAACAGGGAGAAGCAGCATCATAATTGAAAGCAGCCTCGTTTCAGCTCGTTTAATGGTTCGAAAGTGCCACAAGTAAATCAGGTCGAAGCTTCCACGATCTGAGAGGAGACGCAGGCTGAGAGTTGACATTTGTAGGGAGTCGCATCGACATTTCGAGGCTGCCAGCAGACGGACGCCGCCCGCTGTGGCTTTGCTCACTCTCACATAAACAAGCTAGAACTGTGAAGGGAAGTCATACAGTCTCCATGATGGCCGCCATCTCCTTGAACTGTTTGTGAAAATTCTGCAGGAGAAAATGTCAAGGTCAAGTGAGAAATAAACTGCACCAACATTCATGTGAACAAATTAGGGCTGGGCAAGTTAACGCGTTATTATCGTGTTAACTCTTTAATTTATTAATGCCGACATTTATTTTATCGCGCGTTAACGCGTGTTGCTCACATGCTTTTGTTTTGAAAAGTCTGTTACTGGCTGCTGCGGAACCGGAAGAGAATTGGCGGGAAAACATGCGGAAAAGCTAAAACAGACATAGAGAACGGTAAAAATCCGTGAACTTTACAGTTCAGGTAGCAACTCAGGTAGCAATGTTAACAATTCTGTCTAAAAATAAAATTCTGGACTACAACAAAACTTTCGCGTCATTCCTCCATGTTCCATCAGATCTGCTCCATGTGTTCACTGTCCTGCTGTTCTCTAGCTGGTTACTTCAGTGCAGCTCCATCTAGTGGCACAAATGCATAATGACAACAGAAAGTCCAGTCCTCCATTATAAAACAAATTCAGTTCTGTGGCCCGTTTTTTTAATTTCATATTTTTGATCCAAGTCTAAAATTGAAATATAAAAAAAAAAAACAGGCATTTTGTTCGTGTTTTTTTTTTGTGTTAGATTAAAAAAAACGAAAAATGTAATAAAATGTCACTTTAAAAAAATTTTTTTTTTTGATTGACAATTGAAAATGGAAAGAATGAATGATACATGGATTGGTAAAGTTACTAGACTTTAAAATGGACATTTTCATTTTAAAGTTCTCCCCGAGAACTTTTTTTTATTTTTTTATAAAAACAGGATGACATTAATGCCCTGGCAGTGGCAATAAGCTTTATTTTATTTGACATTTTTTAAGATAAGATTTACCCTAAATATGTGTTACTGACAAGTGCTGATGTTAAAAGTGTTTGAACAACAAATGTTATGGCACTTTAGTTCATATGGCAGAACATTTAAATAAAAGTGACCTTTACAGTACTTTTGAATTTATTCTTTGATTTTGCCTATACGATGCGATTAATCGCGATTAATCGGGGAAATAATGCGATTAATCGCGATTAAAAATTTTAATCGTTGCCCAGCCCTAAAACAAATACAAACCTGGAACTGCGGGACGGTCATCTCAAAAGACCTCTGGCAGATCTGCCCGGAGGGTCTGACCATCTTGAGCAGGAGAGACACGTACGGGGAGTTGAGCGATCGACAGGTGTCCGAGCTCACCGCCATCCCCAGCTTCCACTGCACGTCCACCAGCTACGACAGGACAGGTCACGTCTCATCAGCTCGTCCGTTTGACCCAAAGAATCTGAAAATGGGAGGCGCCGCGTCAACGGCGCTAAACGTGAACGTACCTGGCCGATACTGAGCGTGGCCAGGGCCCCCTGCTGAGCGTGGACGGAGACCCCGTGTTCACTCCACAACCCGTGCAGCACCTGGAGGGAAGCTTTGGTCCACCTGCTGTCGTCTTCTTCCAGCTTTGACACGAGTTCGTCTGCAGAGACGTTTCTCTTCCCACCTGACCTGCTCACATAAACCCTTACCGTCACACCTGACGACAACGCAACGAGCTCCATCCTGCCCTGCTTGGTTTGGCCATAACATTAAATTAAATAAATACGTGTGCGTACAGTGTGGGTCAGTCATAAAAACGCTTTTATGACTAACTGAAAAAAAACCAGCATGAAAGATACCTGAATGTCAACAAAAGAAATCTGATGATGTCCTGCAGAGCGTCATCATGGAGTCGGACTCCAGCCCTCTGAAATCTCTGCACGGACCATAAAAACAAAACAAAGTCATGAAAGAGGAACTTCAGATGTTGGATCATAACAAGCAAAAGAAAGTTCGTGTGAACGTCTGACTCACATGAGAAATTTCAGCTGAATCGACGCCAGTCGTCTGGCCTTGGAGATAAGTCAGAATGTGCTGACACTGAGGAGATTAGAAGATCAGCCATCAGAAATACGGTTCGAACGTACCGACAGCAAAACCGCATCCTGTGCGACTTGTGCAGAAGATAAACAGACTGAAGATACTCACTGCTTCTGTTAACACATCTGGAGGGAGCCTGCAGATGTTGTCCACAGCGCTGTTGATGCCTGCAGTCATGATTTAAAGCGGTTAATTTATCACAAGGTTCCCCATAGCACCAGAATATTCCGTCATCACAACATCATGTGAGAGCCACTGTGGAAATCACTGTAACTGCTTCCACTATTTATCAAGAGCAACAACTGCAGCTGCAAAGATGTCTGTGATATAACGCACTGATTACACATTATATACAGTCATGGAAAAAATTATTAGACCACCATTTTTTCTTCACTTTCTTGTTCATTTTAATACCTGGTACCACTAAACGTCATCATGTGACTAAAACAGACAGAAAAGAAAACACTGAATGCATAAAAGCAGTGTTTTTGGCAGTACAACGCCATAGCTATTGATGTAAAAACTTAAGTGATTTAGATTATAATCAAGAAAACCATGGAAAATGGTAAGATATCAGCTCTTAAATAAAACTCTTATGAGCAATCTTTGTGGTTATCGTTATGTTTGTCCAAACAAATGTACCTTTAGTTGTACCAGGCATTAAAATAAACAAGAAACTGAAGAAAACAAGGGTGGTCTAATAATTTTTTCCATGACTGTAATTACATGATGTGTAATAAATGTGTTTGGGGTTTTTGATGTTGTATTTTGCATCTCAGGACCACAATATATGAAAGTGAACTTATGAAGCATAACTAGGTGCTCTGGAGGGAATGTAACCAGCTGTCTGACGTGACTTTCAAATAAATAAACCCAACATAACACAACTCAGTCACTTAGATGAGAGATGTTTAGATTTACAGGGTTCAAATGTCAAAGCGAATGTTTAATTGTGAGCATTAATGTCATTATCTGCCCACAGACTAGGGGTGGTGAAAAAAAAAATCGGTTTGGCAATATATCGTGATTTTCGGCCGCCCAATATAATATCGATTTTTCAGCTCCTAATATCGATTTTTTTTAGGAAAATTTCATTCTATGTATTTTATTTATTTAATAAATGTGCAAAAACACTAATAATAAACAATAAATAGGCTGTTTTGAAGCAAATAGTTTTGACTCAATTTGATGATCAATATCATCTGATGAATATATACAGCAACTTGATTTTTCATCTCTACTTTTAATTTTTATATTAACTGAGTAGAATATCACAATATATCGTGATATCGCCATGATATCGTATTGTGACCCAAATATCATGATACATATCGTATTGCGAGGTCCTTGCCAATACTCACCCCTACCGCAGACATGTGCAATTGATTTTTCTCCAATTGATGATGTGTTCTAGTAATTTTTTTTGTAATAGTTGTTGTTATTATTATTATTATGTCATGTGAATAACTTAGTTATGTAATTTGATTCTAAATAGCAGTGGACTGGCGACCTATCCAGGGTCCACCCCTCCCTTTTGCCCCAAGAGAGCTGGGGGATGCTCCAGCAGATCCCATTATCCTAACCAGGAATAAGTGGATATAGATATTGAATGGATGACTCACTAAATTATACCAATCTAGACACCTGAAAAACCACCATGGAAGCCCCACTAGAGGAGATGCACCTTATGGGAACTACAAGCCTTTAACACCTCTGTTAAAAGATGCTCATCCTGCGGAGGAGAAGGTGGAGTCAGGCTGAGCATCTGGCTCCGCCTCCTACAACTGTCTGCTATCATTAGAGCTGTGAGTCATCTCTGTGGTGCCTTTGATAAAAGCATGTCGCATTTATTTTAATTATCACCTCAGATAAGTTAATATATCATATGACCAACCATCCATCCATCCATCATCTATACCAACTTAATCCTCTGCAAGGTCACAGGGATCTGCTGGAGTCTATCCCAGCTCTCTTCAGGTGAAAGGCAGGGGTTCACCTGGGCAGGTCTCCAGTCCATCGCAGGCCCACAACCATGCACACTCACAATCAGTCCTACGGGCCATTAAGAACCACCAGTTAACCTGACATGCAGGTCTTTGGACTGATGGAGGAAGCTGGAGAACCTGGAGGAAACTCACACAAGCACCAGGAGAACAT
Organism: Hirundichthys speculiger; assembly: GCA_018398805.1. Lineage (NCBI taxonomy): Eukaryota > Metazoa > Chordata > Actinopteri > Beloniformes > Exocoetidae > Hirundichthys > Hirundichthys speculiger. Next base: position 995,683 of record JAGFBZ010000955.1, read on the forward strand.
GGAGACTCCACACAGAAAGACCTGCTGAGGTTTGAACCAGGAACCTTCTAGCTGGGAGACAACAGAGACCACCAAGACCCCCTGCTGCCATATGACCAACCAATAATACAAAAAAACTTAGGGAAAATATAACCAAAAATTATCACTACAATTGCAAGACACTAATGAAGTATTTTAAGATGTGTGGGAAAGATGAGGATTTCAGATGAGTAGCGGAAGTTAAAGGCGTTTGGAGGAGGCTGAGCTCCAAGCAGACATCCGGTAAAACTCCCGGGTTCATGTCTAATGATTCAGTTATTAATTGGAAAATTATTTGCCGTGAAGTCGCATTTCTGTCCTTTTCATGACTAAAATCTGGGGAAGCATCCCAACACAACCGTTAAATGAATTTTAAAACCCACCGTTTGATTCTTCTGCTGAAGGCATCTTCGGCAGCAAGGCAACGGATTTACGTTGGCGATTTAGCAACTTCCTGCTCAGATATTGTGACTTTTCTCGGTCCTTTAATCGACTTAAAAAGAAAAACTCGAAATTATATAATTATCCTTGTTTTTAAAGGAATTTGCATCCAAATGTGTTTACTTTGTCACGAGCAGTGAGACGCTGCTCTTCTTCTTCTTCGTCGTTGACGTCCGCTGCTCAAACGTCACGACATATGCGTACCGCCCCCTGCAGTACCGGAGCGTTATCTCATGTCCAGCAACTTTTAAATGACGGCGCCACGCACAAATATAGGAAATTAAACACTAAAAATAAACTCAAAGCTTCATTTGGTTTAATCGTGTTAAAATTTGGGGATTTCATTGTTAAATGCGATGGAATATTTAATATTTTTGGGGTTTGGACTGCTGGAGGGGCAAAAGAGGACATTCTCTTGCATTTTTACATCCTAAGGCGAATATTAATTAATCTTAACTTCACTTTAAAAACGCTCATTACACTGCCCCTTTTTATCTATTTCATTTTTTTTCAGTCGTTATGCTTAAATTGTTAGACAACAGCGCACTCCCCTGGTAAAAGTATGTTTGCCCGACAGACACGCCCACTGGAATGGTTCCACTGTTCGGCTGACGGAGCGGGGTCAAATTATGAAATATTTTTTAATTTTTTTGGATAATAAAAACAAATGCTATCATTTGGAATATAAATAACGATTTATATAAGTAATAAAATATTACACAACTCCCAATAAATTAATCTGTTAAGTCGTGAAGTGTATTTACAGTTTGTCATTAGAGGGGACTCCCCCGCGTGTTACACACACGTGAAGGTGCACCCACCAGACAAGGAAGCGATTTCCAGCTGTCACAGAGAGAGGCTGTTGTAAATCAGTTTCAGCTTTCCTCTGAAAGGAGTGTAATACATAGAGATAATCTGAAATGGACTCTCCACGTTGGCTGCCTCTAGAATCAAACCCAGAGGTATGTCGCCCTTATTCTCGTGAAGTCACGTGATTTATTCGCTGTCATTCATTCGCATGTGGGTGCTGTTAGCCCGAAGCTAACAGAAACAATAGCTGAACTTGTTGTCTCTTTACAGAAACTGCGACCTTTTGATTAATGGTTTCACTTGTTTCTTTTCGTTTCAGGTCATGACTAAGGTAAGTGCTTGCTTCTGGCTGTATTTGACTTTAGATACTCGATTGTGATAATTTATAAAACAGTGTACAGACCCGCGAGGCCTAAACTGATGCTGCACACTGCAACAACATTGTTAATTAATAAAAATTACGATCATTCAAATAATATATGATGCGTCTGATAACAGCAAGCTGAAGAGAAGAAATGTACATACCCCCCATTTTTTTCTTTTTTTAAGCTGAGAATATTGTAATTCAATTTTCTTCCAACAGTTCTTAGTTCTTTATTTATAGTTCTATGGATTTCCTCTAGGTTTTGTGACATTTTGCTTAATGTTTACATACTATATTTTGCTTGACTAAAGTGTAATTTTGCACCTAGCAGTGGTAAATGCAACCCCAATTCCAAAAAAGTTGGGATGCTGTATAAACACATAGAATTAAATGATTTTTAAACCTCATAAAGCCATATTTTATTCCCAGTAGAACATAAAGAACATATCACATGTTGAAACTGTTTACCATTTCATTGAAAATATCAGCTCACTTTGACTTTGATGGCAGCAACACATCTGTAAAACGCTGGATCAGGGTGATTTCGGAGAAGTTTCTCTCGCCGCTCAGGAACCAGCTACTGAACACATTTTAGCTTTGAACTGAACTTATGTGACAAATATTTTCCAGTTATAAAGTTGCAGATTCAGGTTTAACGTGGACTTGTGTGCAGTTTGTCAGTTGTTTGGGCATGAGGCCGACCTGGCAGTTCGGGGACGTGTACGGACTGGATCCAGAGCTCCTCAGCATGGTACCGAGACCCGTGTGTGCGGTGCTTCTCCTTTTCCCGGTCACAGAGAAGGTACTCATCATTCAAGTACAGTGAATTCACACTTTAATTCACGCTTTAAGTTCCACGGTTTTAGTTATTCGCTGATTTTTTTCAGAAATATATAATATTTTTTTAAAAAATCAAGAAAAAACGTGGAAACATCACAGGATGTTGTGCGCGTTCTCTCACAGCAAAGAAATGTTGCTAGCCAGCCTGGCCCCTTTAAAAAGGTAGCCTTATGGGTAATGGTGTGGCCTTATGGGTAATGGTGTGGCCTTATGGGTAATGGAGTGGCCTTATGGGTAATGGAGTGTGTGTGTCGTGGGACGGCAGAATGAAAACGGGGTTAGATGAAAAGTGTAGTGAGCATCAACAGCAGCCCAGCGTGTATAGATTTACATTCTCTGTTAACCGACAGGAGCCCAACAATACAACCTGTGTGATGTTACAAGTTCCTGCAGTGCCAGAATAAAGTTCCCGTTCCATGCAGAGAAAACTGGACTTTTTGTTTTGTTGTTGTTAGCGTGTTAGCTGCTAATTACGAGCCAAAAATAGCACAATACCAGCAGTTTGTTTACTACGGTTCAGAGACCAGAGGCTGTGAAGGTAACAGAAAGACCACAGTTGAGCCTTTGTCTTGTTTCGCTACTTTTTTGTGGTTTTTACATATTTTTAACACATTATTGAGGCTCGGGGGGCTCCGGCTCCACTTCGCGGATTTTGATTTTATGCGGGGGGGTGCCAGTCCCTATTAACTGCGAAAAATAAGGGATCACTGTACTGCCTTTATTATTGTGTAAAGCAGTGATTCCCAAATTGTGGGCCGCGGTCCCCTGGTGGGCTGTCGTGGTACTGTAGGTGGGCCGTGAGAGGTCATTAAAATTAAACAAATATGTTTTAAATCCTCGGATCTTTTTTGAATATGTTTTTAATTACTGTAAAATATTAACAGCATGATTTAAAAACATTAAGAAGTAACAAAACAAACCAGTTAAGTGTTATTCTACCGTCATCTTAACTTAATGTGTGTGTCACCTTATTTGTTGACCCCTCACATTAATTTCAGATCATGGTTCCTTGTCCTGTATGTTGATCACAGTTGTGATTAAAGGTTTCGGTGGGCTGCAGAGATTTTTCACATTTCAAATTGGGCCTTGGTATTCTGAAGTTTGGGAATGGCTGCTGTAAAGGATTAAATTCATTAACATAGTGGATATTGTGACATTGTGCATGTTTATACTCAACATGGCATTTAACTGGATCCCGTCCATGACAGGAGACGTGTCGCTGAACAGCTGTTTGTGCTTCTTTTGCTGCTTCTGTCCAGTATGAGGCCTTCAAGCAAGAGGAGGAGGAGAAACTCAAAGAGCAGCCGAAGGAAATCTCCCCCGACGTGTACTTCATCAAGCAAACTATTGGGAATGCTTGTGGAACAATAGGATTAATTCACGCAGTGGCAAACAACCAGGCACATCTGGAATTTGGTGAGCATTTGCCGCTATCGTAATGATGTCACACCGGACCGAAAAGAAAAAACGACTGAAAACTGGCGCTGTGGGCTCATCGTTCCTTTTCAGTGTGATCGTTAAAACTCACGTAGTTCATGCATTTTCCTGACACCCACGAAATCCGGACATCGCTTGGATTTTTACTCGAGATAACTTCATATTTATTGTGTCTCCTGGCCCGTCACTCCCATTCACTTTGTAGAGATTCCCCCTTGTGAAATGGGTCCGGTACCCCTCCCGTTGGCAGGTATTCCCGCCGGTACAGAACGTACCGAACCGATCGCAGTGGGGTTGGGGGACAGGATTTACGCCGGGGGTATTCAATTAAAAGCCACAGAGGTCCGGTAGCTAAAGTTAGCCTAAGTAGAAGGTCCGAACCAAAGTCCCGCATTTTAAAAAAGTAACTAATTTTTTATTTTAAATGCATATTCCAACATATTCCATATCTTTTATCATAAGTGAAAGCAGTTCCATGCAGTCAAATAAGCTTAAGGCTTTTATTTTAAATCAACCAAAAGTGAAACCTCACAATAAAATCAATAATAGTGCAAGTCCATGCCTGAAGAATTAAAGGCCTCGTCAAGTAAAAAATTAAACCCTGAAAAAACTAAAAAGTGCAAAAAAGGGTGTTGACTTTTTCATTAAACGTTTTTCTTTGAACTGTCCTTCTTTCTTTTTGAATTGAAGGCCTATTTAAGTAAAAAAGTAAACTCATGTTCATTCAGGAAACATTAACTAAAAAGTGCAACAAAAAAAAGTGCTGTTTCTCTTTTTCCAGCAAGCCATGATGTCTCCGTGGTATCTACTCTGCTTTCTTCCTGTGCTGTTGCTAACGTCAGTGCTAAAGTTTGTGCTTGTGTGACTGATTTTGGGTTTGCTGGGAATAATGTAGGTGTGGTTTGGGTTGGGGGTGCAATTAATTCTGGGAATACAATCATGATTTGCACGGAGAATTTTCATGTGGCCACTGTATTCTAGATCAGTGGTTCTCAACTGGTGGGTTGTGATCCAAAAGTGGGTCACAGACCCGTTTTCAGTGGGTCGTGGGCCTTTGCCTGGGAAAGGAAATGCTAAAAAAAAAAAAAAAAAAAATGTCATTCATACTCCTTAACGGTAGATGGCGATAATGTCCTGTAATGCGAGTTTACACCCGCCAGTTCACACCATAGAAAAAAGACCTGCAAAGTTTGTTTCCATATGTTGAGCAGGTGAAACACAGATACAACGAAGAATATATGAGATATGGATTTTCTTATCTTGAAGACAAAGGTCAGTGATGGTTATTCAGACAAAACTATATATTTAGAGTTCTTTTTGAAACTACTGCTCAGTGGTTTATTTCATATTTGTTCATGTTGAGTCTGTTAAAAAAGGCTGAAGTTAGTGAAGTGTTTTGGATTTAATTAAAATGCAGCTAATTGAGCATCAAAGGGAATATTTCCCACTTGAACAACAAACACGCGTTTCCAAGCTACGTCTCTGACTAGCAGCTAGATTACCGTATTAACTGTAATAGCAGCACCCGCCGTAATAAAACCGCTCTGTGAAAATGACACTACTTATTTTTTGCATTGGTCACGGGTCCGGACAGAACCATCTCCCGGTCCGGATCCGGACCGGAGTCCGCTGTTGCATGACCCGGATGAGACTGTCCAAAAATCAAAAACAACCAGTACAGCTGCAGACGTGGTCATAACAACTCTGATCGGGAAGTTTTTACTCCAAAACCGCCAACAGACAGTCGCCACTGCAGCCGTCTTGGATGTCATTTGTTCGCGCGGGTCCGGTTGATGCTCCGCCTGCTTCACGCGCTTTGTCTCTTTGGTTGGATGTCTGTCTGATAAGCAAAGTGATAATGATAACATCAGAGTATTTAGTTTGTTGCTCTGTTGGAAACGGAACCTTTAATAACTTCTGTTGTGACCTGGCGCTATATAGAAAGAGTCGGAGAGCCTGGGTTTAAAAAAAAAAAAGAGGTGCAAAAGTATATTCTGGGGACAGCAACTCAGAATATCCATCTGCATGACAAAGACAAAAACAGCCGTAAAAATATGGCCGTAAATGTAGATTTTATGGCGGGACGGTTGCTGTGGATTGCTCAGGCGTCCCTGAATGATCAGTTAGCGGCTGTAAATCCAGCTGTTTCCAGTCACAGGCAGTTTCACGCAGACTTTACAGCATGTTGTGATTTCCCTCCAGAGCCCGACTCTCCGCTCAGGAAATTTCTCGAGCAAACATCTAAAATGACCCCGGAGGAACGGGCCACCTTCCTTGAAAAAGACGAGGTGGGAATCAGGAATGTGCTCACAAACGTTACGGACGACATCATGGGTGAGAAATTAAAAATTAAAGCGTGTCTCCTGTCCGCTGTCTTTCAGAGTATACGTGTTACGCATGAATCCAGCGCGCAGGAGGGACAGACTGAGGTTGGTGTAGACATTCACACGCCTGCATCAACGCCACGTTATCCGTTGGATTTATTAAGTTAAAGCTGTTTGTTCTCTGATGCAGGCCCCGAGTTTAGACGACAAAGTTAATCTGCATTTCATAGCTTTTGTGAACGTCGGAGGACACTTGCATGAACTGGGTGAGTTCACCTCCAAAGCTGCAGACAAATTACTTGTTGGAACATTTAAAGTCGTTTTATATATTATAATAGCGGCACGTTTGAAGCAAGCCGTCAAACACAATGTCTGCTTTGTCGTCTGTAGATGGCCGGAAGCCGTTTCCTATCGTCCATGGGAAAACATCAGAGGAGACTTTCCTGGAGGTGAGACGTCATCGATTACAACGGGCGACGTCGTTCCTCCAGTCACGTATGCTGTTGCTGCTCTCACCTGGAGACACCTGCCATCGCTCAGATTTAACAGTCTGGATGGCACGTGGCCTCTGGTGCTCAGCAGCTGCATCTCTGTCCAAAAGTCACAATCACAATCAGAACTACACTGTAAAAAAAAAAAAAAAAAATTTAATATAACTGAATTTTACTGTCTATTTTACAGATCTTTTCTGTATTTTTAAAATACCATCTAATTTACAAAAATAGACTGTGATTTTACATGTCAAATGTAAAATAACATTAAATCACTGTAACTGTGAAAACACAATATTTCTGTTATTTTACAAAAAAACCCCATTAGAAATACAGTCATGGAAAAAGTTATTAGACCACCCTTGTTTTCTTCAGTTTCTTGTTCATTTTAATGCCTGGTACAACTAAAGGTACATTTGTTTGGACAAACATAACGATAACCACAAAGATTGCTCATAAGAGTTTTATTTAAGAGCTGATATCTTACCATTTTCCATGGTTTTCTTGATTATAACCTAAATCACTTAAGTTTTTACATCAATAGCTATGGTGTTGTACTGCCAAAAACACTGCTTTTATGCATTCAGTGTTTTCTTTTCTGTCTGTTTTAGTCACATGATGACGTTTAGTGGTACCAGGTATTAAAATGAACAAGAAAGTGAAGAAAAAATGGTGGTCTAATAATTTTTTCCATGACTGTACATATATCTGTTGTTAAAATACATTCACAAATATATCGTAATTTCACAAATATTTGTCTGTTATTTAAGTGAATAAACTGTAAAATTCAACTTTAAAACTAAAAAAAAAGGAAAAAATCATTTAAAATTACTGAGGAATTAATAGTAAAAGTTTGTAATTTTACTAAAATTTCTTTAATTGACTAATATTTTTATTGAAAATAACTACAATTACTCTCATTTCTAGATGGTAACATTTATTAACATTATATTCATAAATTATTATTGATTCTATTTATTTTGAAAGGACATCTAAAGAGACATAGGGAAAGGGGAAAGCTTGAGAGGGTGAATAATAAAGAGTTGGACTTGAACTTAGGGCTGCTGCCTCTGCTGATGGAGCATCAGCTCTACCAAGTGAGTTGCAATTAAATGCTTTCAATAAAGTATTTCTCTGATAGATATGCTGCTAGTGATCTGGCAGGCCCTTTGAGGTTGTGTCCCAGCATCCTTTGCAGCCCTGGTTGTTTAGGTGCTTATCTATGTTTATTTGTTAGCTATTTGATTTAATGCTGCCATGTAAAGTCTGTTGCTGGTTTGACCCCCTGTTGATTCAAACCCCTTACATTTAACATGTTAATTTGTGTCACCCTGAGTTAAGTCTGTCTGTGTTCGAATGAGTACCCGTGAGTTTGTTTAATAAAGTGTGTAAAACAAAACTTGTGCCGCGCAAATACAGGAAGTTGACAAAATACGCCTTTTGCTAGTGCCATGGCTCAGTCAGGTGTTGCAGACCAGGATCCACTACAATACAAAGGCTACAGTCCTTAAAATTATAGCAATTTTAAACCAATTGTCTGGTTTTTCAACAGTTTTTTGACATGTTTTGAAAAATCACATTATTTTTTTGTCATATACTGTTATATTACATCAAACACAAATTATACAACTTCTTTACATAAAATAATGTCATTGAAACCAATTAATAACAGCACATTTCTGTAAATTTAACCATTATTATTCATAATACAGCATTTACTTACCATATTTCTAGATAATTTAATTGTTTTAAATTGTGAAAATGTTTCTAATTGTTAAAAACAACCTGAAAATAAGGCAAAAATCTTTTTAAAATTACAACTACAAACTGGAAAAAAAACGTATATTTATGAGAAAGTAATTTTTTTTGTTATTTCACGGTATTTTTCTGGCGCCCCAGCTGCTGGAAAATTACCATTTTCTAACGATTTTTTTTTACAGTGTAAAACGCTTCCAAAACTTAATTTCCTGCATCAAATCAGTCAAAAATGCTGAAAGAAAATGATGGTGGCTAAGAGGAAAAAGCACGTAAATGCTTAAATGGGGAGTGTTGTCGTCTCCGGAGGCTGAGTTCATGTTTCTGCTCCTGTCTTCCAGGACGCCGTAGAGGTCTGCAAGATCTTCATGGCACGTGACCCTCAGGAGGTTCGCTTCACCATCATCGCCCTCTCCAAAGAGTCCTACTGAGGAAACGCCCGGAAACCCCAGGAAGCAAAGAAAACATTACTGCCAAACATTCTGAAGTGCTAATTATTTTAGAAAATCTTTTCCTTTTTTTTTTTTGTTTTTTTTTTGCCGCCCCCTAATATGCTACAGCAATTAATTCACAAGAATAAAAAAATAAATAAATGAATTCCAGGGGAGTTAAATGAGTAGTAAAGGAATCCGGGCTACGCTGTGTGACAAAGTTTCAACCCTCCAACCGCTGAAACCTCCAGCTGTGACGCAGTCAGAAGCTGCGCCACCTTCCCGCCGCACCGCGGTCGGCTTATCTCTCGCTTGGCTCAGTTAAGGCGCCGTTTCCATTAAAGGCTTCGGTGGCACAAACGTGTCGTGGTGAATCTGCCTCGGTGACGGGAGGAAACGCCTGCAGCGAGGCTACAATTTCACGCTTAGCTGTGGAAATAATCACAGCCCCGATGCTGCCGGGTGTGCTAATCGTGTTACAGAGAGCCCATTATAAAAGATTTACATGGACGTGAGGCGAGCTGCACGTGAAGAGGGCATCAGCGTGGAGGGTGCCTACCTTTTTTTTTTTTTTTTGTAAGAATTAGAAGCTGTTGAATAAAGTTCAAGTTTGTTAAAGATTCCTCTTGTGAGCCTTCTCCGTTTGTGACCCGACTGCTGCGGATGCTGAATGTCAGCTACGGTGAAGTTAGCATCCGATTCACCAACCTCCTATTCAGCAGGCTCCAGGTCAAAAACTACTATACCTAGACTTCTCAAATCTGGACTAGATCAATCTACAGACCCTGGAGAATCATTATAACTCAGTGTCTGATCTGTGAAACCATTATTCAATTTGTGAAAATGTAATAAAGACGGACTTCGCCGTTTTTTTTTTTAGCATAAAGACCACATTAGACCTGGTCCACATCAAAAACCACTATACCTAGACATCTCAAATCTGGACTGGATTATCCTAAAGAGGCTAAACATTCATTGAGACACAGTTTCTGATCTGTGAAACCTTTTTTCTATTTGTGAAAATGAAATAAAGACAGATTTCACCATCAAAAACGGCGAAGTCCGTCTTTATTACATTTTCACAAATTGAATAATGGTTTCACAGATCAGACACTGAGTTATAATGATTCTCCAGGGTCTGTAGATTGATCTAGTCCAGATTTGAGAAGTCTAGGTATAGTAGTTTTTGACCTGGAGCCTGCTGAATAGGAGGCTGGCGAATCGGATGCTAACTTCAGCGTCGTAATGTCAGCTACGTTGAAGGAGATAAAGTAAGGATGCATGTAACTGTTTTTTTAAACCGATACCAATAACCAATAACTTTCAGCTCCGATAACAAACCAATAACCGATACCACACACATATACCTAAGATCATTACATCAATACTATGAACAAAACCAAAAACAAATTTGACTCTTTAAATGAACAGATATTTATTTTTCTAATAAAAAACTATTGTCAAGCCTCTCAAACACTTTCGTAAAGCTATCAAACAAACCTATTTGATATCTCACATTAACTTAAATAAGGTTCATTACTGACTGATATAAAAAATAAAGGCTCCTTGAACTGATGGAAATACATGCATCAGAATTACTAACTGAAAAAATACATTCCTCAATGACAATAAAAAATAATGCACAGGTCATAATGTACTGACACAAGTTAGACTTGTCTGTGTGAATAAACTGAAAAAGTGCACTCCATAGTAACAAAGAAATTACGTTTTAAAGGATTTTGGCTTGTGGTTCCATTTAAATGAATGCCTATAATTAAAGTAAATGAGGTTTAGTAGTTTTGGTTTTTTTAATCTCATGGAAACTTTAGATAAGAGAGATGATGGCGATGAGCAGAGAGGAGGGGTTGACTTGTTCCTGGCTGCCTCACGTTAGCTCATGTTAGCTCGTGTTAGCTCACGTTAGTGTGATTTCTAAACTCCATGGAAGCGATGGTTATGTTTCAGGTGGCTGATCAGGTTTGACGTATTAAAGCTTGTGCTATTTTTCCCTCCTTCTCTTGGAGCATTTGTCACAAATAACCAGCGAACTATCTTCCTCTGAAACTTTAATGAAGTTCTACACCATCACCAGCATGTTTTGTTTTTTTTTTCAGCGCACTGTTCTGCAATGCTGCATTCAAGGTGTAACGTAAATTCCTCCGTTCCCTCGTTTGCTCCTCGATCTTTTGGCCTTATCTATTTTTTTCTATTTTTTTATGTGTAACATGTGGGAGAATACTGCGAATATCAATTAAAGTCAGCAACTACCAAAATTATAACCGAGTTAACAAGTTGTTTTCTGGCATGAGGGGGTATTCTTGATTTTCCTTACTCAGAATTTGTTTTTCTGATTATGCTGACGTCAATTGAACATAACATTCACTGCCGGTCATTCAAGGCTCAGAGGGAGCGAGGCACTGCTGTGTTGACAAAAATATATATGTTATCGGGGCTATTCGTGATAAAATCGTACTTATCGGGATGACGTCATAATTTCCTGTTATCGGCCCGATAGTTATCGTGCACCACTAAGATAAAGCCTCGCTGACTGGTTTGTACTCTGAACACTGGAGGGAAGAAAAAAATCAGCATCACTGAATCAAATCCTCTCTGAAATGTCACCCAGAAAGTTCAAGTAAATGGAAACCTAATCGGTCTTCATTTTGTCTTCTACCCTCATCATGACTCTAATCTTGAGGTTTCATCCCGAGCCAAGGATAACCTTCATCCGAAGCTCGTCTCAGACTCTGCCTTTTTATTTAATGTGGGATAATTTCACGTGGGCCAACGAAAGGTCTTATGAGCACAAATCAAACCGCTGCCGCAGTTTTTTTCTGATGTTAGAAAAAAGAAAACGTTAACCTCACTGGAAATTTAATTCCCCCTGACAGCGCTTTGCAGGAGTATTCACCAGCTTTTGGCATTTTTCCTTCTTTGTTCCCTTAATTCCTGGGATTAAAGGGGTTTTCCCGGGGTTTGTATCATTTGATCCGCAGAAAATACCAACCACTATTAAAATGTAGCTCCACAAAAAACAAGGGGGGAAAAAAAATAAAATTAAAAAGCATTTAAAATCCCAGAAAGTCAGTAGGTTGTGGAGGTTCTGGAGGTTCTGCTGGTGCACAGCGACCTGCAGGTCACCCGCTGGACCGGACTGACGTCTGGGCTTTAACTCGACCTTTCCAGGACATTTAAATGTGGCACCGTCAGAGGTTTTCATCCGTCACGGTGTTTAGTTTACCCTGATGACCAACGAGCTCAGTTTTATCTCAGTGAACCACAACACCTTCCTCCTTGTAGAGTTTGAAGTCTCAAAACATATCTGAACTCCATATTGACCACAAAGTAGAAGAATAAAATTCCACCGTTCACCTCCTTTAAGCACCGAACCAAATCTGCTGTTCTTCTCAGATCTGCACCTTTCAGAGGGCAGATGAGCTCGGCTGTAAATCTGCTTTATGAACAACCAGGGAGGTTCAGAAAATAAATGTCTGTGCTGATGGGAGGAAAGAGGGAAGAGTGATGACAGAAACTGACTCGTCTATCTGAGGGTGAACTTAGACGCTCATAAATCTGACCTGAAACGGTCCAAAGACGCACTTCATCTTATGATCCTTTAAAGTTCCTGAAATCTGTGTTAAACCATAATGGCTTTAATAAAAGAGCGACTCCGGGGGATTTCCAGCTCGTCAGGCCAACGTTTACCGTCAGATGACAGTTTCTTAGGTTTCAAATCAAACCCGGTGTCTGCTGGAGTTTATGAGCAGCTTCTTCTGCAGTCTGAGAGCAAATGTTTAGTTGGAGAAGAAAGAAATGACCCCGTTACAAGTAAGTTAAGAAGATTGATTCCTCATGTGTTACATTAGTGACTGTACAGTAGCCTGTGGGCTCCTTAACTTTTTAAAATGCTTTTAATTTTTTCGGGTTGATTTTCGTTGTGACCGCTTTTATTAATGTTTTAATGGAAATAACTTGTTTTATAGGGCATTTATCAGGTATGGAGATGATTTTCCCTCTGAAATGTGGTGGGAAACTGAAAGTAAAGCGACCACAGTGATCGATTGATTAAAAAAACAACGGGGGGACCTTGAAATTACTACGAAGGAGTATTAGGGCCACACTGAGAAAAAATTTTGGGGACAATGATTTTTTTTTTTCATTCCTTACTTACAGAAAAAAGTCATAATGTCGAGAATAGAGTCAAAATGTCGAGAATAAAGTTGAAATGTTGAGAATAAAGTCAAAATGTCGAGAATAAAGACGAAATGACGAGAATAAAGACGAAATGTCCAGAATAAAGACGAAATGACGAGAATAAAGTCGAAATGTTGAGAATAAAGTTGAAATGACGAGAATAAAGTCGAAATGACGAGAATAAAGTCGAAATGTTGAGAATAAAGTTGAAATGACGAGAATAAAGTCAAAATGTTGAGAATAAAGTTGAAATGTCGAGAATAAAGTCAAAATGTTGAGAATAAAGTCGAAATGTCGAGAATAAAGTTGAAATGTCGAGCGTAAAGTCAAATTGTCGAGAATAAAGATGAAATGACGAGAATAAAGTCAAAATGTTGAGAATAAAGTCAAAATGTCGGGAATAAAGATGAAATGTCGAGAGTAAAGTCAAAATGTCGAGAATAAAGTTGAAATGACGAGAATAAAGTTGAAAGGTTGAGAATAAAGTCAAAATGTCGAGAATAAAGTCGAAATGTCGAGAATAAAGTCAAAATGTCGAAAAATAAAGACGAAATGTCGAGAATAAAGTCAAAATGTCGAGAATAAAGACGAAATGATGAGAATTAAGTCGAAATGTTGAGAATAAAGTCGAAATGTCGAGAGTAAAGTCAAAATGTTGAGAATAAAGTCGAAATGTGATAGTAAAGTCAAAATGTTGAGAATAAAGTCGAAATGTCCAGAAATGTCAAAAAGTCAAAATGTCGAGAATAAAGTCAAATGTCGAGAATAAAGACGAAATGACAAGAATAAAGTCAAAATGTCGAGAATAAAGTTGAAATGACGAGAATAAAGTTGAAATGTTTAGAATAAAGTCGAAATGTCAAGAATAAAGTCAAAATGTCGAGAATAAAGACGAAATGTCGAGAATAAAGTCAAAATGTCGAGAATAAAGACGAAATGACGAGAATAAAGTCGAAATGTTGAGAATAAAGTCGAAATGTCGAGAGTAAAGTCAAAATGTTGAGAATAAAGTCGAAATGTCGGGAATAAAGATGAAATGTCGAGAGTAAAGTCAAAATGTCGAGAATAAAGTTGAAATGACGAGAATAAAGTTGAAATGTTGAGAATAAAGTCAAAATGTCGAGAATAAAGTCGAAATGTCGAAAATAAAGTCAAAATGTCGAGAATAAAGACGAAATGACGAGAATAAAGTCGAAATGTCGAGAATAAAGACGAAATGAGGAGAATAAAGTCGAAATGTTGAGAATAAAGTCGAAATGTCCAGAATAAAGTTGAAATGTCCAGAATAAAGTTGAAATGAAGAGAATAAAGTCGAAATGCAGTTTCCGGAATAAAAACAAAATGTTGAGAATAAAGTCGAAATGTCGAGAATAAAGTCAAAATGTTGAGAATAAAGTCAACATGTCGAGAATAAAGTCGAAATGTCGAGAATAAAGTCGAAATGTCCAGAATAAAGTCGAAATGTCCAGAATAAAGTCGAAATGTTGAGAATAAAGTCAAAATGTTGAGAATAAAGTCGAAATGTCGAGAATAAAGTCATAATTTCGAGAATAAAGACGAAATGTCGAGAATAAAGTCAAAATGTCGAGAATAAAGACGAAATAACGAGAATAAAGTAAAAAATGTCGAGAATAAAGACGAAATGACGAGAATAAAGTCGAAATGTCGAGAATAAAGACGAAATGAGGAGAATAAAGTCGAAATGTTCAGAATAAAGTCGAAATGTCCAGAATAAAGTTGAAATGTCCAGAATAAAGACGAAATGACGAGAATAAAGTCAAAATGTCGAGAATAAAGACGAAATGACGAGAATAAAGACGAAATGTCCAGAATAAAGACGAAATGACGAGAATAAAGTCGAAATGTTGAGAATAAAGTTGAAATGACGAGAATAAAGTCGAAATGACGAGAATAAAGTCGAAATGTTGAGAATAAAGTTGAAATGTCGAGAATAAAGTCAAAATGTTGAGAATAAAGTCGAAATGTCGAGAATAAAGTTGAAATGTCGAGCGTAAAGTCAAATTGTCGAGAATAAAGACGAAATGACGAGAATAAAGTCAAAATGTTGAGAATAAAGTCAAAATGTCGGGAATAAAGATGAAATGTCGAGAGTAAAGTCAAAATGTCGAGAATAAAGTTGAAATGACGAGAATAAAGTTGAAAGGTTGAGAATAAAGTCAAAATGTCGAGAATAAAGTCGAAATGTCGAGAATAAAGTCAAAATGTCGAAAAATAAAGACGAAATGTCGAGAATAAAGTCAAAATGTCGAGAATAAAGACGAAATGATGAGAATTAAGTCGAAATGTTGAGAATAAAGTCGAAATGTCGAGAGTAAAGTCAAAATGTTGAGAATAAAGTCGAAATGTTGATAGTAAAGTCAAAATGTTGAGAATAAAGTCGAAATGTCCAGAATAAAGTCAAAATGTCGAGAATAAAGTCAAAATGTCGAGAATAAAGACGAAATGACAAGAATAAAGTCAAAATGTCGAGAATAAAGTTGAAATGACGAGAATAAAGTTGAAATGTTTAGAATAAAATCGAAATGTCAAAAATAAAGTCAAAATGTCGAGAATAAAGACGAAATGTCGAGAATAAAGTCAAAATGTCGAGAATAAAGACGAAATGACGAGAATAAAGTCGAAATGTTGAGAATAAAGTCGAAATGTCGAGAGTAAAGTCAAAATGTTGAGAATAAAGTCGAAATGTCGGGAAAAGATGAAATGTCGAGAGTAAAGTCAAAATGTCGAGAATAAAGTTGAAATGACGAGAATAAAGTTGAAATGTTGAGAATAAGTCAAAATGTCGAGAATAAGTCGAAATGTCGAAATAAAGTCAAAATGTCGAGAATAAAGACGAAATGACGAGAATAAAGTCGAAATGTCGAGAATAAAGACGAAATGAGGAGAATAAAGTCGAAATGTTGAGAAAAAAGTCGAAATGTCCAGAATAAAGTTGAAATGTCCAGAATAAAGTTGAAATGAAGAGAATAAAGTCGAAATGCAGTTTCCGGAATAAAAACAAAATGTTGAGAATAAAGTCGAAATGTCGAGAATAAAGTCAAAATGTTGAGAATAAAGTCAACATGTCGAGAATAAAGTCGAAATGTCGAGAATAAAGTCGAAATGTCCAGAATAAAGTCGAAATGTCCAGAATAAAGTCGAAATGTTGAGAATAAAGTCAAAATGTTGAGAATAAAGTCGAAATGTCGAGAATAAAGTCATAATTTCGAGAATAAAGACGAAATGTCGAGAATAAAGTCAAAATGTCGAGAATAAAGACGAAATAACGAGAATAAAGTAAAAAATGTCGAGAATAAAGCCGAAATGACGAGAATAGAGTCGAAATGTCGAGAATAAAGACGAAATGAGGAGAATAAAGTCGAAATGTTCAGAATAAAGTCGAAATGTCCAGAATAAAGTTGAAATGTCCAGAATAAAGACGAAATGACGAGAATAAAGTCGAAATGTTGAGAATAAAGTCGAAATGTTGAGAATAAAGTCGAAATGTCCAGAATAAAGTCAAAATGTTGAGAATAAAGACGAAATGTCGAGAATAAAGTCAAAAATGTCCAGAATAAAGTTGAAATGAAGAGAATAAAGTCGAAATGCAGTTTCCGGAATAAAAACAAAATGTTGAGAATAAAGTCGAAATGTCGAGAATAAAGTCAAAATGTTGAGAATAAAGTCAAACATGTCGAAATAAAGTCGAAATGTCGAGAATAAAGTCGAAATGTCGAAAAAAGTGTCCAGAATAAAGTCGAAATGTCGAGAATAAGTCGAAATGTTGAGAATAAAGTCAAAATGTTGAGAATAAAGTCGAAATGTCGAGAATAAAGTCATAATTTCGAGAATAAAGACGAAATGTCGAGAATAAAGTCAAAATGTCGAGAATAAAGACGAAATAACGAGAATAAAGTAAAAAATGTCGAGAATAAAGACGAAATGACGAGAATAAAGTCGAAATGTCGAGAATAAAGACGAAATGAGGAGAATAAAGTCGAAATGTTCAGAATAAAGTCGAAATGTCCAGAATAAAGTTGAAATGTCCAGAATAAAGACGAAATGACGAGAATAAAGTCGAAATGTTGAGAATAAAGTCGAAATGTTGAGAATAAAGTCGAAATGTCCAGAATAAAGTCAAAATGTTGAGAATAAAGACGAAATGTCGAGAATAAAGTCAAAAATGTCGAGAATAAAGTCGAAATGACGAGAATAAAGTCGAAATGTTGAGAATAAAGTCGAAATATTGAGAATAAAGTCGAAATGTCGAGAATAAAGACAAAATCACGAGAATAAAGATGAAATGTCGAGAATAAAGTCGAAATGTCGAGAATAAAGTCAAAAATGTCGGGAATAAAGTCAAAAATGTCGAGAATAAGAGAATGAACGAGAATGACGAAAAAGTCGAAATGAAATAAGTCGAAATGTCGAGAATAAAGTCGAAAATGACGGGAATAAAGATGAAATGTCGAGAATAAAGTCGAAAATGTCGAGAATAAAGTCGAAATGTCGAATAAAGACGAAATGTCGAGAATAAAGTCAAAGTCGAATAAAGTCGAAATGTCGAGAATAAAGTCGAAATGTCGAGAATAAAGTCGAATGTCGAGAACAAGTCGAAATGTCCAGAATAAAAAAGTCGAAATAAAGTCGAAATGTCGAAATAAAGTCCAAAATGTCGAGAATAAAGTCAAAATGTCGAGAATAAAGACGAAATGTCGAGATAAAGTCAAAAATGTCGAGAATAAAGACGAAATGACGAGAATAAAGTCGAAATGACGAGAATAAAGTCGAAATGTTGAGAATAAAGTCAAAATGTTGAGAATAAAGTGGAAATGACGAGAATAAAGTCGAAATATCGAGAATAAAGACGAAATGTCGAGAATAAAGTCGACATGTCGAGAATAAAGTCGACATGTCGAGAATAAAGTCGAAATGTCGAGAATAAAGTCGAAATGTCGAGAATAAAGTCAAAATGTCGAGAATAAAGTTGAAATGTTGAGAATAAAGTCGAAATGTCGAGAATAAAGTTGAAATGTCGAGAATAAAGTCAAAATGTCGAGAATAAAGTCGAAATGTCGAGAATAAAGTTGAAATGTCGAGAATAAAGTCAAAAATGTCGAGAATAAAGTTGAAATGACGAGAATAAAGTCGAAATGTCGAGAATAACGATAAAGTCGAAATGTCGAAATAAAGTGAAATGTCGAGAATAAAGTCGAAATGTCGAGAATAAAGTCGAAAGTCGAGAATAAATCAAATGTCGAGAATAAAGTCGAAATGTCGAATAAAGACGAAATGTCGAGAATAAAGTCAACATGTCGAGAATAAAGTTGACATGTCGAGAATAAAGTCGAAATGTCGAGAATAAAGTCGAAATGTCGAGAATAAAAACGACATGTCGAGAACAAAGTCGAAATGTCGAGAATAAAGTCGAAATGTCGAGAATAAAGTCAAAATGTCGAGAATAAAGTTGAAATGTTGAGAATAAAGTCGACATGTCGAGAATAAAGTTGAAATGTCGAGAATAAAGTCAAAATGTCGAGAATAAAGTCGAAATGTCGAGAATAAAGTTGAAATGTCGAGAATAAAGTCAAAAATGTCGAGAATAAAGATGAAATGACGAGAATAAAGTCGAAATGTCGAGAATAAAGTCGAAATGTCGAGAATAAAGACGAAATGACGGGAATAAAGATGAAATGTCGAGAATAAAGTCAAAATGTCGAGAATAAAGTCGAAATGTCGAGAATAAAGACGAAATGTCGAGAATAAAGTCAACATGTCGAGAATAAAGTCGAAATGTCGAGAATAAAGTCGAAATGTCGAGAATAAAAACGACATGTCGAGAACAAAGTCGAAATGTCGAGAATAAAGTCGAAATGTCCAGAATAAAGTCAAAATGTCGAGAATAAAGACGAAATGTCGAGAATAAAGTCAGAAATGTCGAGAAAAAAGACGAAATGACGAGAATAAGTCGAAATGAGAGAATAAGTCGAAATGTTGAGAATAAAGTCAAAATGTTGAGAATAAAGTGGAAATGACGAGAATAAAGTCGAAATATCGAGAATAAAGAGAATGTCGAGAATAAAGTCGAAATAAAAGTCGACATGTCGAGAATAAAGTCGAAATGTCGAGAATAAAGTTGAAATGTTGAGAATAAAGTCAACATGTCGAGAATAAAGTTGAAATGTCGAGAATAAAGTCAAAATGTCGAGAATAAAGTCGAAATGTCGAGAATAAAGTCGAAATGTTGAGAAAAAAGTTGAAATACAGTTTCCAGAATTCCATAATCGGTGTAGTTTCTTTTTCTGAACAGGCACAATTTCTGACAAAATCTCTTCAAAGTAAGAATACTTATTATAATACTGTGTCTATGTGATAAAAGCACGTAGACACAGACATTATGTTGGTAGAGTAAAGCTGGTTTGAATACATCTTTAAGACAACTTTATTCTGGAAACTGCATTTCGACTTTATTCTCAACATTTTGACTTTATTCTCTAAGTGAGGAATGAAAAATAAAATCATTGTCCACAGTTTTTTCTCTCTGTGGCTCTAATACTCCGCCGTAAATTACCGGGTAAATGTTTCTGTTTTCTTTTCAGATCTTGCAGCTCCGCTTTTCGCCGGTTGGTGTCGCTGCAGGAGAGTGGTCGGTCCTCACGGAGCCCCTCTACCTCAGAGCGAGCAGTTTTTCCAGGTGCTCAAACTTTTTGATTTCTTTTTCTCCCCTCTTCTTTGGAGCCGAGCAGCCAGACCTCACGTGTCTGAGACCGCGGACGCAGTCGAACCGGGACGTTTGTCGCTTTGATTGCGCGTTAAAATCAAACTGTCACTGTGGCCGCAGTGGAAACCTGGAACCTAAACTGTCCTGAAGCGGAGAGAACAGCAAATTGAGGCTTCGAGCTCACCTGGGAGCCGCTCGCAGTCCCGTGGATGGTCCCCGCGCGGATGCGAGGACAGGTAAGCGGCAGCGCGGTGACGCACCGGTCACACCTGCACTGATTCACCGGCGGATGTGAACAATAGGAGGCACGTTTGATGGCTGAGTGGTGAGATAAGAGGCTCATCTGTGCTCTGTTTTTTGCGCGCTTTCGCGGTCAGTCGGCGCGCACCTCTGAACCGGGACAGCAGGAGCCGACGCGGCCCCGCCGGTGACGCTCGGATAATAACGTTCGTGTGATGGAGTGGCGCGAGCAGTCCTCCGTCAGCCGCGAGGAAGCCTATCTGGAGGCGCAGAGGTGGATCGAGGTGAGTCCAAACTTTCTCCACAGCGTCGGGCGGGAAACTGAAGTTCTTTTTTGGTGTTTTTTTTTTTTTTTAATATATTAGGGCTGGACTCATATTTGCGCATACATTTTGATAGAGAATTTGATCTTTTTTCTATATATTACAATGTGTTACTGAATGTGGGTCAACTCCTGAAAGGAAGAGCCGATTCTTATCTTCTGGAACATCCCTGACTGAGAGGTAAATCTGTCTGAAAGCTCAGTAGATCAAAGTAGCCCTGACAGGTGTGTGACCTTTCAACCTCAGCTCTCAGGTAACCGGTGACATCACTCTTTTCTTACAGACACTAGAAACAACATCTCCATGCTCGATGTCTTATCTCTGCAGAGTAAAGGTCCATTGCTTCATTATTGGCTGTCCTCACAGACCTGCTCACCTGTTCTTTCTTTCTTCTTCTCTTCACTTCATTTTATTTGTGTATCAACAATTCACCAAAAAAATTCAACTTTATAATTTATTTTCTTGCTCATATGTTTTATGTTTTTGAGCCATCAGTTATAAATCAGTAGCTCATTTTGGGTAAAAACGTGCAACCGGGTTTCAGAGTTTTGTGTTTTAAGTCCAGTTTATGACATCAGATGTTTAAAAGCAGCTAAATATAATGTCAAATATGACTTACGGGTAAAAGGAAAGAAACATGGAAAGCAATTTTCCTTCCATTTAAAAATAAAAGATCCCTCAGCAACATTTCCACCAGAACTTTCCCTTTTTTTTTTTTTTTTTTTTTTTTTAAAGCGTTGCGTCAAGTTTCCGCCCGAACTCCGGCCAAGTTCTCGGGTTCTTTCTCTGCTCCTAACAAGCGAGAAACATTTGTCCCCGTCCATCATGCAAATTCTTCCTCCCAGCGTTGGCGAGATGGAGCCGCCGCTCGGCTGTAACTAAACAAATATTGTTCTAATTTCCTGAGGGGTGAATCTGAATGCTTTCGATGTGACATCAGTGTCTCTCACATTTGCACACTGGCCCATTGTAGCGGCCCGGCCCGCGGTCTGAGGCGGGGGCACCGGTCCCAGGCGGGCCGGGGTGGGAGGAGTGAGCCGAAACCTTCTGAAAGAAGGTGAAGGTAAAGGAATTATATCAGAAGAATATGTATGAGAGGTTTGGCACGGAGGAACTAAAAAAAGGGGGAATAATAAACCAAACTCTGGCAGGAGGAGAACAGCCTTCCTTCAAAGGGGAAAGTTTTGTAGCTGTTGGATTCTGCCACTGAATGATTAACAAGCTGCTCGGCTTTACAGCACTTTAAACAGAGGCATGTGTGCCGGTGCTGTTAAAACTAGACTAAATGGTCTGGAGCCCGTCACATGGACACATTCCTGCATTAGCTGCCGTGGCTGAGAACATGCCCCCCCCCCGGAGCCGGTCAGCTGTCCTGCCAGAAGACTAGAAGTCCTTGTTAACTGGATGAAAACGCTGGATGTGTGAATGTTATGACAGTCGAGAACCAACCAGCGGTTTTTCTGAGACTTGGAGGTCAGAAGGTCACATGTCACGGCTGGTTGTAAAGACAAACGGCCGCTTCTGAACTGCAGCGGTTCCTCGATAACATCCACTGACGTAGAGTTTTATCGTTTGGCCTGTTGTTGTTGTTGTTGTTTTTTTTAAAAGTAAGTCACAGTTTTAGGCACGTCGAGGTGAGTTTAGAGACCATAATATGCATCGAACGTGGAGGTGGATTGATCCTGATTTGTGTTGCAGGAAGATTTCACAGATGAAGGAGAGTAAATGTTGTTTGTTTCAGCCTCCTCGTCTACTCATCGTTAAAAAGCTGTGAGAGGAGCGTCGCACGGCCTAAACAGCTTCAAGAATCTCTGCGGGAAAATGAGGTGAAAATTACCCCAAACAAGAGCCAGAAGGCCATGTTTGCCAAAGGGATTTTATTAAAAAAAAAAAAAAAGTGTAAGATAGAAATAGATCTTCTAATATTGTAGGTCAATTTTTAAAACCGATACCGAAAACCGATAACTTTCAGCCGATAACGATAACACACACATATACCTAAGATCATTACATCAATACTATGAACAAAATCAAATTAGTTTGGACTCTTTAAATGAACAGATATTTATTTTTTTCAATGAAAAACTACTGGCAAGTAGGGGTGAGTATTGGCAAGGACCTCGCAATACGATATTTATCGTGATACTTGGGTCACAATACGATATGATCGCAATATATCACAATATATATTGCTATATTCTACCCAGTTAATATCAAAATTAACGGTAGAGATGAAAAATCAAGTTGCTGTATATGTTCATCAGATGATATTGATCATTCAGAGGACAAATTGAGTCAAAACTATTTGCTTCAAAACAACCTATTTATTGTTTATTTTAGTGTTTTTGCACATTTAAGTGAATGAATGAATTTTCCTAAAAAAAATCGATATTAGAAGCTGAAAAAAAATCAATATTATATCGGGGGCGAAAATCGCGATATATTGCCAAAACGATTTTTTTTTCACACCCCTACTGGCAAGCCTCTCAAACATTTTTGTAAAGCTATCAAACAAACCTATTTGATATCTCACATCAACTTAAATAAGGTTCATTACTGACTGATATAAAAAAAATAAAGGCTCCTTGAACTGATGGAAATACATGCATCAGAATTACAAACTAAAAAAGATTAACATTTTAAGCATTTTGGCTTGTGGTTCCATTTAAATTAATACATTTAATTAAAGTAAATGAGGTTCAGTTTGTTTTTTTTTTTTTATCTCATGGAAGCTTTTGATGAGAGAGATGAGGGAGAGGAGAGGAGAGGGGAGACTAGCTGCTGGCCTGCACATGTTAGCATTAGCTCACGTTGGCGCGATTTATAGCTGGCTGATCAGGTTCGACATATTATCGATTGTCCTTGTGCTTCTTCTTAACTTGGAGCATTCGTCACAAATAACCACCAAACTATCTTCTTCTGAAACTTTAACGAAGTTCCACGCCGCCATGTTTGTTGTGATCAGTACGCTGTGCTGCAGGCTGCATTCAAGGTGTAACGTAAATTCCCACGTTCCCTCATTTGCTAGTCGTTCTTTCAGCCTTTTCGATTTTTTCTATTTTTTATGTGTAACATGAGGGAAAAATACTGCGAATATCAATTAAAGTCAGCCAACTACCAAAATTATGACCGAGTTAACGAGTTGTTTTCTGGCATGAGGGGGTATTCTTGATTTTCCTGATTGAGAACCCGTTTTTCTGATTATGCCGACGTCACTTGAACATAACATTCACTGCCGGTCATTCAAGGCTCAGAGGGAGCGAGGCACTGCCGTGTTGACAAAAATATATATGTTATCGGGGCTATTCATCGTGATATCGGAGTTATCAAAATGACGTCATGATTTCCTGTTATCGGCCCGATAGTTATCGTGCACCCCTATAGGTAATTAAGACTTTTTCTTGTCCTTTGGCTACTTGCAGTGGGAAATTTCAACCAAACTTTTGCACTCCACAATTAAAGTTTAAAAAAGGCATCACACAGCAGTGTGATGTGAAACTGCATTTCCCTGATCAGTCAGTCTGGTTTAAGGTCACGTGACGACTCAAACCGTCGTCTATAAAAGACTCCAACTCAATATTGCATCATTATGTTCGCATGCATCTGGTTGAAAAGCAACACAGTTCCTGGAACCAGGATTTTCCTCCAGTCGTGTAATTCTGACCCAAAGCTTCCCGGCTGGTTTCTCTCAGTATTTATGTTGGGGTAACCATGATTCTACCAGTCTATTGGCTGCTTCGTTTGGTAAACCTGTTCAGGTTTTTTTTTTTTTTTTTTAATCCTCTTCGGTGCAAATATCTTATCAGTGAATCGCGCTGCAACACCTCAGTTCTTGTAGGCGTGTAAACAAGCTCAAGACTTCCTGCTGAAGTTCAAACCAGCATCAGACTGGGAAAGAGGCCATTTCGGAGACTTTGGACGTGGCAGCGCCGATGGTGCCAGATGTGTCGGTCTGAGTGTTTAAGAAACTGCTGATGCAGTGGGATTTTCAATCATGGCCAGCTAGAAAATGGCCTGAAAAGGAGAAAATGCCCACAGCAGCAGTTCTCCATGTAAAAAGACCTTTGCTGATGCCAGAGGTCACAGCGTCATGATGATGATGATGATGATGATGATGATGCAGCATTAACTCCAGTTAAAGCTTGTTACAGCCAGAAGACCATCTCTGAGAAGATGACCAGACCAGATGATCCTGATGGCAAAGAACAGACAGGCGAGGTGTAGGGTTGGGCTCCGAAAAACGATTCCAAGTAGGAATCGGTTCCTAACGTCCGGTTCTGGAATCGTTTAGAAGATTATTTGAATTTCGATTCCTTTTTTCGGTTCCTAAATGTACGCGCTATTATTATTATTTTTTTAAATTTAATACACTAGTTTGTTGATGATTACTCCACCCGGCGTACTCAACTCCGCGCTAGTGGCGACGTCACGTCCGTCGCCACAACATGGATCCCAAGAGACGCCGCTCTCGCGTTTGGCTGCATTTCAGTCCGGGAAATGACGGCTACCTGGCGCAGTGCAACACCTGTGGGAAACGTGTTACTGCCAAAGGAGGGAGCACGACTAATATGGCAAAACACCTTCACCTGCATGACATCACAAAAATAAACGAGTGTACCGTATTTAATTCACTGCGTTGCTCCCATCGCTTCTTCGACTGCAACAGAGTCCGTCTTCATCCAGAAACTCTTGCCTTCTCATATACAGTGGTACCTCTACTTACGAACGTTTCTACATACGAAGTTTTCAGGTTACGGGAAAATATTGCCTCTAGTTAAGAAAGAAATTTCAGGATACGAAAGGCAGAAATACAGTAGCGCTGCTACTCGCAGCTCCCAGAGTTTACCGAACGTAAACATACTTGTAGCTGCTCTGCCATTGGCTATCGGCTAGCATCTTCCTGGCATCCCATTGGCTAGGAAGGCCCCTTGTCTGTATGAGCGTAACCCAGCAACCCAGGTAAACAAACAATTTTTACCTCCACCAAGGAGGTTATGTTTTTGTCTGGCGTTTATCTGTCTGTTTCTGAAAGAGCAGATATGGTCATCTTCCTAAACAAAAACTGTTGATTTCGTTTTTTGTTGGGCAAAATGTATTTTGGAGGCCAACTGCCAACTGTAAGCTGTTTAACATTTAGGCTGTAAGTGAATTCTGTGTTCGCATATGTGCATGCAAGCATGTGTTAGAATAAAAATGGCCTGTTGCCTGTGTAAATGTTAGGCTTGGGCGGTATCCAAATTTTGATACCGTCAAACTTCCCTCACATTTTACCAGGGTATACGGTATTCCCGCGACTATTAAGGTGGACGCCGCGCGTCAAAACAGCCCCCCCCATTATGTACCCCAGGCGCGCCGCGCGGGGCTTTACGCCGCTGTCCTATTCCCAGCGTTGACGCGCCTGAAAAAAAAGGCGAGTTTACCTCGAAACAGCAGTTCAGTGCTTCAATATAAAGTTGGCTCAATTACAGTTGTTATTTATTTGTGTATTTCTTGCTTTTCACTGTAGTTTTAAGTCGGCCAGTCAGCCCGCACGGCAGTGATTCAAATCTCAATGCTGCCGAGGTGTGTGTTTGCTGAAACGCGCTTTATAGTAAAGTGTCTGATGCAGGACGTTTCACTTCCTTTAAATTCTTCAACATAAAAGTCCAACATTATTAGTTTAATTAAAAGCTTTTATTATGAAGCAGCAAACTCAGGAAGTGTTGTTTTCATCGTCAGTACCTTAACAGGACGAGTCTAACCGAGATCAGCTCCAAGCGAACATGAATAAACGGTAAAAAAAAAGCGGAACACACAGCGATACAGGAGAGAAACTAAACTTTAAACCACAGAAATCATTCATTGCATTTTTATGACGGTATTGAAACTGATACCGCTGCTATTTTTAAATACCGGAAGTGTACGGTATTACCGTATTACCTCGCAAGCCTAGTAAATGTGTCAGTTTTTTTTTTTTTTATGAAAAAATTCTACTGTTAGATAAGTCACGATCTGTTGACCTACACATCAAAGAATCGGAATCGAGAATCGTTTTGAACAGGAATCGAAACAGAGAATCGGAATCAGAATCGTTAAAATCCAAACGGTGCCCAACCCTAGCGAGGTGACAGTTTGCACCAAAATCAGACAGCAGAGGTTTGGAAGAGCATCGTCTGGTCTGGTCTCAGTTCAGACCTTCAGATGGTGGACAGACGTACGAGCGTGGATCCGTCTCTAACCCTCCCCCAGCCGTTCAGGCTGCCGCTGGTGTGACGGTCTGGGGGATGTTTCTCTGGAGCGTCTCTCTACGACCGTAGAGTACCGTCCTCTGATGTCTACTTGCAGCGGGATAATGTGTCACGTCGTTCGTAACAAAGTTCAATCTCAGACCGGTTTGTTGAAGCATCAGTGGAACGGAGAAGCTTTGGTTTGGGTCGTGGTGGTTCAGCTGCGTGATGCCGTCACGTCAAACAGAAGTCGGACTTCAAGCCCGAGATGAAGCCTCCAGAAATTACTGGGCAGTAAATGACCAGTATAATATGGAAAAGGAAGAAACTCGACGATTGAACAAAATAAAATTGGAGCTTAGAAAAAAACTCCACCTGAAAGTTCTCTTCCTGGAAAATCTTTCAAGATAATCCGCAGTTCATTCTGCGAGTGTTTTTCTGAGCAGTTTCTTTGCACAAAGCGCTGCCTGTAAAACCAGAGGTCTGCGGTCTGATTATTCTCTCCAGACATTTATATTGGTTTTGAATGTTTGAAATATTTCTCGGCGTGTTTGCCAGCTTTGTGGCCGTCCTGCGGCCCGGCGTTCCCGCCGCCTCCTGACGCTCGCGCTGCTCCATTGTTTTCAGCGCTCTGGCCCCCCCCCCCCGCGCGCTTTGATGGAGGGCAGTTGGAACCGGGGGCTGACGTGAGCCGGGCCCTCACGCGAAGCCGCTCTGCAGTTGTGTATTTTTCTTGAGTCAGATCCCTGAAATATTTGGATAATCTCCCACTTTCCCTCCGTTGACCCATATCTCAGCGTAGCGCAGTGAGGACAAAGGCTTGGTGGTGGTTGGAGGGGTGGGGGGGGGGGTGTTGAGGGACAAACCTTGAATGCAGATTTGCTTCAGTGAATAAACAACAACTGTGACACTCTCCTGAATATTTATGTTCCTCTTTCACTGCAAAAAAAAAAAAAAAAAGGAATTAATTTCACACTGGCATCAGAACTCTTTTGTAAACTGCGATGAGCTCAGAGGACGGACCTTTCTGTCCTCTTACTGGAACTCGCTTCCGACACGCCAGCGGTGCATTCTCCGGGGCAGCGAAGGCTCCTGAAACCTCTTTTGCTCCCTAAAATCCCTCCGTTAAATCAGAGCGGCGGCGTGTTGTTGGAGATCAGAGCTGTCGTCCCAACATGGCTGCTCGACGGGGGTGAGAGGGCACGGCGGGCCGGGTCTGAGGGGGCGTTAACGCCTCTAATGATGACAACGGAGGAGGAGAGCGCTCAGGGGTAGGGCTGTAGCGATGCACTAATCTCACGATACGATACACGATACTCGGCTCACGATACGATTATATATCGATATTCGTCTTAAGATACATTTACATCATTTTCTGAAAGATTTTAATGGGACAAAGTGATTTTGGTGACATCTTGAGAGTGTTCCAATTACTTTGTTTGAATTAATTGAACTGAAAGGTAGGTGACCACAGAGAGTGTTGCAGAGAGGAGAGAAAGGAGGCCTCTGATTGGTCAATTCTACATCCGCGTAGAAAAGAGCCCGTCATCGAAGAAATGAAGAAGTACCCACATCTGTACGATTCTGGTTCTCCGCACTACAAAGATAGCACATATTCTAGTAATTCATGGAGGGAGATTGCGATGAATGTGGGTCTGGATACGGCCGAGACGGTGAGGAAGTGCAAAAACATAAGAGATACGTTTAGTAAGTTTAGCTAGTTTGTGATTGTCCCTCTTGCGTTGTGGCGTCAAATAACATAGCGCAGACGCGCTTCAAAATTGAGCATAAATCAAAAGTAACTGCGGCGTACCGGCGACAAGATAACTGCGACACATTGCTGTGAGAGTAAACACAGCCCTTAAAGCCGGCGTTTTCCACCGCTGAATACGGTCTCAAATCCTGACTAATAAAGTCGACAATGGACTCCGTAATTTTCTGTGACCTCGGTGAAGTAGATGGAAACTGGTGGCCAACAACCGCCGTCACTGTCCAGCGTGGTTTGTTTCGGATCGCGCCGCAACTTCTTGGGCTAGCTCTCAGTTAGCATTAGCTTGTCCGGGTGGTGACGTTTCAGGTGGGCTCGCCTCACAGATTGGTGGTATTTCCAGAGTACTTCACGTTTGTGTGACACAGCTTGCAAACCACCATACTTTTGTCTAAATCTTCACTTTCCTTTTTCATTTTCAACCCGAACTGCTCCCACACATCTGCTTTTAAGCACGCAGGCGCTGGGTTTATACTTGCCGCCATCCTCCTGACTGGCTCAGCTCTAGCTGGAAGAGAAAGAAGCTTCTGGATAACCTGTTAGAAATGCTCTACAGCGACACTAGCAGCTGGAGGACTTAATGGCTTTGCAGGAAGGGAGCTTAGAATATCGATTCCCACGGCTGAAATATCGATACTCTCCGGGGAAATAAAATATCGATATATATCGCAGAATCGATTAAATCGCTCAGCCCTACTGTGGAGCACGTCTTAGAATGGTCCTGATGCAGCTTTTGAGGAGGGGACACGATGGCGGAGTCGCATCCTCCTGGGAGGGGCAGCGATGTGCCGTTTCCACCTGTTGAGCTCACCTGCATGCAGCTGAGTCCCGGCCGCTGCCCCCAAACTCCTTCACAACAGCAGGGGTCAGGATTTCATGCTCCAGCGCCTGACTGGTCCCCCGACGCTGCTGCTGCTGCTGCTGTGAGGTTGTTTCCTCTCCCTGGACGTGTGCATGTTTGTCCCTGTTCCTGTTTTTCTGCTCCGTCTCTCTCCGTGCGTCCGATTACGATGTTGTGTATTTTTTTTTTTTTTTTTTTTTTTGTCAATGGAAAAGTAGCAGGCCAAAATCCCAGTGTGTTTTGTAAACAGAGCAAGTATTTCCCAGCAAGAGTTTGTTCCCTTTGTGCAAATACAGCAAGACAGCTAGCGTGTGAGAACTTTAATCTTGTTCATCTATTACAGCGTGCTCTAATTCTCCTGGAATGATGAGTATTTGAGGCCTCTGCCGGCTCAGGTTACCCAGGGTGTGTTCGGAGGTGAACTGTTTTGAAAATAATAACAGTCTGTCTAATTGTTCTGGTTTCATCCTGTCGTCTCCATTATGACTCCCTGTACTTAACTTCTCGAGTATTCGTTCCAGCTTTTGTCCCGTTTTCTTTTGATCCAGTAAAATGGACAAAAAGATTGAAACAGAACACATCTAACCACTTTAGCTGGCGAGAGCTGTCAAACTTGTTTTTGTGTGTGTGTGTGTGTGTGTGTGTGTGTGAGTGATTACACCAACTAGCTGACTGACTCTTAGAGTGAAATATTTCAACTCATCAGCTGCCATTGTTTCAATATATTTTCTTTCTCTTGTTAAAAGTTAAAAAAAAACAAAGCTTTTTGTCCCTAATGAGCAGGACTCTGTCCTCACGAACCTTTTCACATCCCCTGAAAACCGTGTATTTGTGTAGTTCGGTGCTGTAAATGTATCCAGAATGAGATCTTTATCAGGTTTCTACTGAATGCCGCAGGAGGACGACCGCCGGTCCGCTGGAGGACTCGGCGGGAAAAACTCACACCAGGCTGAGGAAATGACCGCGTTGGTCGTTGTTGAACTTTGGCATTTAAGCTGTTGGAGTTGGTCGTTTATTGTGACTTCATGAGCCCAGAACTCCCCACCGGTCCCTCTGAAACTGATGAAGCTTTCTGGATGGAAGGTAGAACATCTCCAAGAACCAGGAAAATAAAAAAAAAGAAATTATAAACTGTGACTTTGGGCTTCTTCTTCTCTGAAGTTGCTTGAAATAACTGAGACTCGCAGTTTTTGATAAACATTTGATTAAAAAAAACTTTTTCCATTATAAAGATGATCTCATTCACCCAAATTAATCAACGCTTTCATCAATTAAAATATTTCATCAATTAAAGTAACAAATTGAATATTTTTATTTTAGTTCTGGAGACCAATTTGAGTTTTTTTTTTTAAATCAACATTTTTTTTCAAATACACACACACACACACACACACACACACACACACATATATATATATATATATATATATATATATATATATATATATATGTGTGTATATATGTATATATATGTGTGTGTGTATACATATATATATATATATATATATATATATATATATATATATATATATATCTATATATATATACAAATACAAATGTATCTATATATATATGTATATATATATATATGTATGTATACACATGTATGTATGTATATATATATATTATACAAATACCCAAATGTAATCATATATTATGTATAATATATAATTAGTATACATATGTATGTATGTATATATATATGTATGTATATATACATATGTATGTATGTGTGTTAGAGATGCGCGGTTGAACCGCGCACCCGCGGGCGGAGCGGATAATCCGCATATCGGGCGGATGACTCGTCAAAAAATAATACTTTAATTAAATTCGGGCGGGTTTCGGTTGAAGCACTCAAATAATAATA
The DNA here is from genome assembly GCA_018398805.1 of Hirundichthys speculiger. Lineage (NCBI taxonomy): Eukaryota > Metazoa > Chordata > Actinopteri > Beloniformes > Exocoetidae > Hirundichthys > Hirundichthys speculiger. The sequence goes on from JAGFBZ010000955.1 coordinate 1,026,754, forward strand.
ATAAGAAAAAATATTTTCACATATTAAAAGGATGGCGGGTCGGTTCGGTTTTGAAAATTGGTGAAAAAACGTTCCTGCAAATGGATAGCGGGCGGATAGAGATTTTAAGAAGCGGTCGCGGGTTAAAATATACGTCATCCGCGCATCTCTAATGTGTGTGTGTGCTGGGTTACACTGGGTTACGCTCATACAGACAAGGGGCCCTCCTAGCCAATGGGATGCCAGGAAGATGCTAAGCGATAGCCAATGGCAGAGCAGCTCGGACGCACCGCTTTCAATCCAAGATGCAGAGCTGATACAAGAGGCAATATTTTCCCTTTGAGGCGTTTCGTAACCTGAAAATGTCGTATGTAGAAGGGTTCGTAAGTAGAGGTACCACTGTATTATGGGTGCAACGGTACAGGTGGCTCACAGTACGGTCCGTACCTCGGTTTTTCTGTCACGGTTTCGGTACGGATTCTGTACCGTTTCAGACCACCGTTTGCGGAAAGCGCAACTCGCATGTCGGAGCGTAAAAAGAGTTTGTCCAAATGGAATAAATGTGCGTCCACCTGGTCATGTGTGGACGTGCACAAACGGCTCAACCTCTCGATTACGCATCACCGTATTACTTGCATATGTTTTTATTCTCTTGAGGTCAGAGGATGTCTTGTCAGCAGTTGTGGTGGATGTGGGAATAGTCACGGCCAGACACGTCAGTCTGTACAGCTGTGGCATGATCTCATCCAGATGTCTGCTGTGGAGGAAACCAAGGAGATCTTTGTCTCTGGTGTCAAGCTGGAAAAGGTTGGATGCGGGAATTTATTTCCGATATGTCTGAAACTGTTGGTGGTCGAGGAGGGACAGGAACATTAATTGTTTGTGATCTTTAAATGCGCATCCAACGATTCGTTTTTCAGTATTTTAAAAAAGTACACGGAGGTGAGTGGTCCCCATTAACTGTGAAAAATAAGGGATCAACTGTACATTCATAGTTGGGAGACATTAGGTTTTTAAATTCAAGTGCTGTGAGTTGCATGTTTTATAGCTTTCTGAAAAACATCAACAGGTGAATTTACCACCTTACCTCTCTTCAATACGAGCTATTACATAACAACCGCAGCATATGCAGATATTATTATAAATTAATATGCTTCTAAAGTTTCTGCTCTAATTCATAAAACTCCGTCTCACATCCTGTCTGCTCGTTGCAGATGAACCTGCCTCCCTTTAACAAAAAAAGAAGTCTTTCCCATTCTGGATGCACATCTACATGCAGTTTAAATAACACATTTAAGACCACAGATTTAAATAGTTTGTGCAGTTTGTCTTCTGAGACGCTTATATCTGTTGAGCAGAGGCAGCTGGCCCATAGGGGGCGCTGGGGCTCTGCCCCACCAGCTGTGGAAGGGAAAAATATTTATTTTATTTTATTTATTTATTTATTTTTTATCAGCGTCAGATTTACTTAATAGTATGTGTGTGCCTACATGCGATTTAAATAATTTAAACAACATTTCCACCAACTGACACTCATTAAACAGTGAATTTCCACCGACCTACAGTGCATCGTTCTCTCACTGACCTACAGCTAGTTGCTAGGGGAAAATTATTGATAATTGGTCTATCAACGTCACCAAATTTAACGCCGATGGGGCGCTGGAAATGTAGCCCCACCTGCTACGTAAAATGCGTGAAGGTCTATGATGAGCTAGAGCTACGTGAAGGGCCAGCGGTAGTTTTATTTCGTAGAGCGACTGCCAGACTCTGTCCTACGTCGGGAGAAAAAAAAATACGGCGACGAGGAAGAGAGATGGCGACAACTGGAGTTCAAGAGCAGCTTCCACCAAATTTGATGAAATCATAATTAATGTACCCTTTTGCGAGATGGAGGACAGAGGAAAAACTTCTCGTTAAGGAGCTGGGACCCGACAAGCCTGAAATTAACATTTACCAGTAAACGAAGGAGAAAGGTAAATGGTACTAACGGAGTTTTTGTCGGAGCTGGTTAAACCCTGAGACGTGGCTGCAGGTTGTGGAACAGCTAATGAACTTTTCTGTTTCCCCTCTATCTTCTTCAGAAGTGACAGATGTGATTGGACTTGGACAAAGACTGGACTAACTGACTTAAAGCACCTCTTTGAACGCACCAAGAAACATGGGACATCCAAAGTTCACATGGAAAACTGCGTAAAGCTAGCTGTGCTCGGAAAGATTAGCATAGCAACGCAGCTAGATGATGGGCACCACATTACTGAAAGAAGGCACAATGAAGAGGTAGATAAAAACCGTAATATTTTATCCAAGATAATCATTTGTGTTAAATGTTGTGGTGCTTTTGAATAAGCAATGTGGGGACATGATGTAAGCTAGTCCTGGTACTGAGGTCCATTGATGGACGCAACAATATACAGGAGCAGGTTCTATGGATTCATCAAGCTACCCAACAGCTGTGCGGATTAAATAGTCGGTTTTCACGGCGCGTCATCAGCGCGTCATCCAACCGGAAGTCGCCATCTTGGAGGCACGCGACAACGTAAACAAAGCGCACAGACTGGAGTAAATCGGACGTCTTCATTGAAAATGGTAAATTATTGCCGTGTTTTCGGCTGTACCAACCGGACAGACAGCAAGAGACACTTTGAGTTTTATAGACTTCCAGAGGTTATTAAAAATCAGGGAGAACAATGCCAGAAGTTGTCAGAGGAAAGAAGGCGCTTGTGGTTAGCAAAGCTAAACTAAGTGGCGAAAAATCTGCCACTTAGTTTAGCTTTTTGCGTTTAGATTTTTGCGTGGCAAAAATTTGGACGACATCCAAGTTTGTTCGGCCCATTTCATGTCAGGTAAGTTAAGTGAAATTTAAGTGAAATACTCAACCATGATTTTAAAAGTAACTAAGTAGATTACATGGCATAATGAGTACTTAAGCACAAGTAAAAGTACAGACTTTAAAAAATCTACTCATAAAAGTACCCCAAAAAACTACTAATTACAGTAATTTGAGTATTTGTAATGAATTACTTCCACCCCTGGATATCATACAGTTAAGATTAGATTGACTAAAGACGTTATGGCATTACTTAGTTTGGCCTTCACAACACATCTGTGGTTGATTATTTGATACTGCAGCTCTCTCACCCGTCCACAGACCATCTGGTTATAGGCCTCCATACTTTTATAAGATTTAAGATCTTCTGCTGTGTATGGGCTTGGCGAGAAAACCAGGTAGTTTACGATGTCGGGGTATGCAATCGAAGGGAGGCTCTCCAAGACAAGGGAGCTAATTCGTACGGATCGGCACCACCGACAAACTGTAACTTTTCAGAATATCGTTCCCTTTCCCACAAGGACCAAGTCCTTCTCTGTATGTTTCTGCGTCTGTAACGCCTATTGAAGAGCTTTTCTGTGGTTTATCCATCCTTTATCCACAGTCGTTTGCATTGATCCAGCAGTGTGTTTACATCCGAGTACCTCCAAGATGGCCGCGCACATCCGGGTCACTGACCAAAACGTGACGTAGGTGAAAACCTTCAATAGCTGGTGCCTTATTGGAGAGGCTGCACAGCATCCTCGCATCGAGCCTGTTGGCTATCCTCTCGGAGTAGGTCAGAAAAGGATCTTTCTGCTGTCGCCATGCCGTCAAAATCAAGTTTTCCCTACATTTCGTGCTACGTTTCTTAGTCGATGTCAATTTTTAGCCGTAAACTGAGGTGAATGCACCTCAGTTTACAGGCTCGATGTGAGTCCCCCACCAACTGCATGGAAAAGGATCAGCCAATGAGCGAGCAGGTCAACCACTGGTCCCGCCCAGTGGCAAAATGTCATTATTATGGAAAAGCTCATTCTTATGAAAAACGAAGCAATTATGTAAACACTTATTCTTAGATAAAAAAGACATTCTGAAATAAAATATTATGCATTAAACTAAGATTAAATAATAATAAAAATATATTTCATAATAATTACATTTTTTCATAATGGGAAATATTTCATAATAATGCACATATATTTAATTATAATTGGAAATATTTCATAATAATAACATATTTCATAATAATGGGAAATATTTCATAATAATAAACATGTATTTCATAATAATGGGAAACATTTCATAATAATGGATACGTATTTCATAATAATAAATGCCTATATTTCATAATAATAGACTCATTTATTCATTGAATTATGACCCAAACGGGGCTCCATATCCGGAGGGACCATTTATCCCTTGATTGTATAGTATTTGATAGTATAAAGTCTAATATAGCACTGTAAATTGTTACTTCTTCTGTGAAACTGGAAACTGAAATTAAATTATTATTGTGGACCTGTCGTCATTTTCCGACTGTTCATTTTAATGCTTATGCTAGATTAGGCAGGGAAACATGTTGGCACACCAGCCCCACAAAGAGTTCTTTTCACCAGCCGCCACTGATACGAGCTATAACTTACAACAAGCACAGCATACGCTAGATATTATTATATTATTATAAATTAATATGCTTCTAAATTATAAACTTGTTTCTGCTCTAATTCATAAAACTCCGTCTCACATCCTGTCTGCTTGTTACAGATGAACCTGCCTCCCTTTAACAAAAAAAGAGGTTTTATGCTGTTTATTCAGTCATATGTTTCAAAGTTCTTCGTAGATTGATCTTAAATACGCTGTTAATACATTGATGATAAGTTTCTGGCCGTAACGTGCCATGAATGTACTTTTGTCTCGTTTGACGCCATGGCTGTTTATTAGTTTGGTCGTTAGCAGCGCTGCTTTGGAGCAGACAGTCCTGCTGCTCCCATAAAGACCTGTTATCACCGTCGTCGGTGGCAAACTCACTGTTGACTCTGTCAATAGTGAGTATCAGGGTGGATCATGATTCCAGCGTTCCTGGTTTTCCCATTCTCCAGTCTCATCTACATGCAGTTTAAATAACACATTTAAGACCACAGATTCAAATATAGTTTGTGCAGTTTGTCTTCTGAGACGCTTGTATCTGTTGGGTCTTTACAACTTCGAACAACTGGTTTGGCAAACAGTTGGAGAAACATTCTCACAGAGCAGCAGGAAGCTCGGTCGAGGAGTGGCCATCAGCATGGGCTTCATATCTGATAACAAACTCGCAGCTTCGCATTAAAGCATAAATCCGTTTGCGCCGTTTCCCTTCAGAGGAAATGCAGATTGTATTAAGGGGGAAAAAAAAAACTGCAAAATCATGGTGAAAATGAGAGTTGCTGTTTATTCCGGAGTCTGCTCTGGGGTTGTGCTTACATAATGGCTCCTGGTGTTTCTGCCGTGGCGGTTTGAGATCATGGGAAAGGCATGAGGCTGTAATGCAGCGTGTATCCCCCCCCCCCACCACCACCACCACCACTCCAGATGCTCCCACAGCCTTGCAGCCTGGCTCAGCACAGTTCTGCTCAGCACACTTTCCAGCTCGCCAGCAGCTTCCTGCGTCGGAGCGAGGAGACGAGCACCTGAAGGGCTCTGCTCGGCTCTGAGACGGTGTGGGAACTCGGGAGGAAATACCTCCGACTTCCTCTTCCACTGTTCCCAACATCCTACCTTTCTTCTCCTGCCTCTCCACCCCTCATCGGCCCTCCCCAACCCGTCTCCTCTCCTCATCCAGCCCCTCTTGCTGTTTTGCTCACGGTTCTTATATCACTGTGTGGGTTTCTTTTTTTTTTTTTTCTTTCTCAGGCAGTAACCAAGAAAAGTTTTGGGAGCAACGACTTCCGATCGGCGCTGGAGAACGGCGTTCTGCTGTGTGAGTAAGTACCCTGCGTTTCCCAGGCACCTTTCATTCATTCACGAGGAATCCCTCTGTTCCTTCCCGGACCTGCGCTCCGGCGTGAGCGGCGCTGGTATTTCCCAGGCGGGCCCCCCCCCCCCCCCCCCCCCCCCCCCGCCAGGTCCCCGCGTGAAGTCAGAGCGGCGCGTGTTTTCAGGCAGACGCGGCGGAGTCGGTGCCGACGTCGTCACGGTCGGATCTTCCCTCTGGTGTCTCGTTGCAGAAGTGAGATCTGTCTCCAGGGCGGTTGCGTTTGCCTGTTTTGCAGATGTTACAGATTTGTGGACCGGGCAGAGCGCCACCCCGACTTTAATGAGAAGCCGCGCAGGGAATGAAAAATGTCCAGTCGAAACCACGGCGAAGAGTCGCGGCGCGCCGCTTTCCCATCGGCCCGAGTGCGTCGAGAGTTTGGACGCGCCAGAGGAACTGTTTCATCCGTGCGTGCGTATTTCGTCATCTAAAATGTTATGAAATCGGGTGTGCGGCATCGTGCACCTCCCGTGCATGTGCGTGTGGGCTAATTGCTACTGTAGATGGACACACTGATGTGATTTGCACGTATCAGCAGGAGGCTGTAATTGCCTGCAGCCCGTTGCAGAATCCTCCAAGCCTGCGCTGGCGTCTGTTCAGAGAAGAGGCTGATTTCAGCCTGACTCCGGTGTTTCCCTTCATCTCGGGGAACAAGGCGGTGGCTTTCATTCAAGGACCTGTCCGTGTTTTCACAGCGCGAGGAAGAGGAAGGCAGATTAAATCACCTTCACCTAGAAACCCGGCCTCCGCTCCCATTGTGTTGTGGTTATCACGGCTTCTCGCTTGGAAAGGAATGTTTGGTGTTTTCTTCGCACACATGATTATATCCGTCCTCGCTTAAAGTGTGTGTTATCTCCCGAAGCTCTATTGTTTAACTTTTAAATGACTAACATGAACCCAAGTGGCCCTTAAATTCTCCCTTTGCATCCATTGTCAGCCCATCCCATCCGCCTACGGCCCGCAGCCTAAAATCACTTTACCTCATGCTGAGTTTTTGTTTTTTTTAAATCTTGAAAAAAATATGCACTTTTGTTGTTGTTGCACATATTATTATTATTTTTTTTTGTGTTAGTTTACATGACACACAGGGATTTGGGATGTAAAAGCACACGGTTAAGTTTCAGACAGATGTTGTCGTGCATGTGCGGCAGCTTCAACATGAGCGGCGCTTCTGCTCTGGACGGGCGAGCGGTGAGTTGATTGCAGATTTAACGCGCAGCTCTCGTGTTTAAAGTAGGGGTGCACGATAACTATCGGGCCGATAACAGGAAATTATGACGTCATCCCGATAAGTCCGATATCATGACAAATAGCCCTGATAACATACACATATATATATATATAATATATTTTTTTTTTTTTTTTTTTACCACGGCAGTGCCTCGCTCCCTCTGAGCCTTGAATGACCAGCAGTGATGTGAATGTTATGTTCAAATGACGTAGGCATAATCAGAAAAACGATTTCTCAGTAAGGAAAATCAAGAATACCCCCTCATGCCAGAAAACAACTCGTTAACTCGGTCATCATTTTAGTAGTTGCTGACTTTAATTGATATTCGCAGTATTTTCCCACGTTACACATAAATAAGAAAAAAAAATAGAAAAGGCTGAAAGAATGACTAGAAAACGAGGGAACGTGGAAATTTACGTTATACCTTGAATGCAGCATGCATTGTTCTGATCACAACAAACATGGCGGCGTGGAACTTGGTTAAAGTTTCAGAAGAAGATAGTTTGGTGGTTATTTGTGACGAATCCTCCGAGTGAATTCTACGAGGAGGGAAGCACAAGCTTTAATACGTAAAACCTGATCAGCCACCTACAACATAACAATCACTTCCATGGAGTTTTGAAATTGCGCTAACGTGAGCTAACGGAAGCTAATGCTAACGCAAGCCAGCAGCAGTCTCCCCTCCCCTCTCCTCTCCAACATCTCTCTCATCTAAAGCTTCCATGAGATAAAAAAAAAAACAAAAAAAAATCACTGAACCTCGTTTACTTTAATTAAAGGTATTAATTTAATTGGAACCACAAGTCAAAATACTTTAAATGTTAATCTTTTTCAGTTAGTAATTTTGATGCATGTATTTCCATCATGTTCAAGGAGCCTTTTTTTTTTTATATCAGTCAGTAATGAACCTTATTTAAGTTAATGTGAGATATCAAATAGGTTTGTTTGATAGCTTTATGAAAATGTTTGAGAGGCTTGTCAATAGTTTTTCATTGTAAAAAATAAATATCTGTTCATTTAAAGAGTCCAAACTATTTTTGTTTTTGTTCCTAGTATTGATGTAATGATCTTAGGTATATGTGTGTGTGTTATCTGTTATCGGTATCGGTTTAAAAAACAGTTATCGTGCATCCCTAGTTTACATGACACACGAGGATTAGGGATGTAAAGCACACGGTTAAATTTCAGACAGATGTTGTCGTGCGTGTGCGGCGCAGCTTCAACGTGAGCGGCGCTTCTGCTCATCGCAGATTTAACGTGCAGCTCTCACGTTTAAAGGTTTGCCATTTTCCTCTGAGGGGAAAACAACATGTTTGGACCGTTGCGGCCTCTCGAAGGGAAACGTGGGAGCTTGATAAAACGAAAAATATAAAATATTAACGCAAGGCTGTAACTGCTTGCTGTAAAGCGTTTCTGCAGAGCGGAACGACTAATTACTCATAATGAGGGCGCAAAAACAAGATTTGACATCAGTGGGTCTTTTTATGGTGCTGTAAAGAATATATTTCAGTTTTTAGGACGGCGATGGTTGTTGAGGATTTCCATTTGTGGTTGTATTTTCTTTTTTTTGGTTTTTGTTTGATCCACCACGTCTTTACTGTGATTTCCCTTCAAAGCCCTTTGGCTGACAACAAAAATCCATCATCTTCTACCCAAAACCGCTCCTCTCTGAACTTTTCCTGGGATGTGTTTAGGTCTGTTCGGGCTTGTTTATGTGAGTAAAGGCCCGCTCTGTTTACACCACGTTGCCGCGCTGCCGATCCACTAAAACTGAAACCAGGTAGCGGCTATTAAGCGAAGTCGTAAACACAAAAACACCCGGGCGCTGCAGAAGGCCTCCTTCATTCCCCGGTAGTTACGTACCTTCTCGCCTCCCCTGACGCTCTTCCCCTTCTCTCCCTCACAGTCTGATCAACAAGATCAAGCCCGGCATCGTCAGGAGGGTCAACAGGCTGCCGACGCCCATCGCTGGACTGGTGAGTCCCCCCCCCCCCTGCTCTTTATCGCTGTTACAGCTTTACTACCACCGTAGTTCAGACATCGTCTCGGCTCATACCACAGACGTCTGTCTTCCGCTGCAGCTTTTATTTCAGTCTCCGGGGAACGTCTGTTGTGCGCTTGAGTGTGCGTGTTAACGTGTGAGGAGGATCGCTGCCCATATCCGTCCACGCTGGGCCGGGTGAATGAGGAGCCGCTCGAAAGTAGGGCTGTAGCGATACACTAATCTTGCGATACGATACACGATACTTAGCTCACGATATGATTATATATCGATATTCGGATTAGGATACATTTACATCATTTTCTGAAAGATTTTAACGGGACAAAGTGATTTTGGTGACATCTTGTGAGTGTTCCAATTACTTTGTTTGAATTAATTGAATTGAAAGGTAGGTGACCGCAGACAGTGCAGCAGAGAGGAAAGAATGGAGGCCTCTGATTGGTCGATTCTACATCAGCGTAGAAAAGAGACCGTCATCGAAGAAATGAGGAAGTACCCACATCTGTACGATTCTGGTTCTCCACACTACAAAGACAGCACATATTCTAGTAATTCATGGAGGGAGATAGCGATGAATGTGGGTTTAGTGGAAAAACGCAAGAGATAAGTTTAGTAAGTTTAGCTAGTTCGTGATTGTCCCTCTTGCGTTGTGGCGTGAAATAACATAGCGGAGGCTTCAAAATTGAGCATAAATCAAAAGTAACTTCGGCATACCGGCGACAAGCTAACTGCGACACATTGCCGCGAGAGTAAACACAGCCCTTAAAGCCGGCGTTTTCCACCACTGAATACGATCTCAAATCCTGACAAATAAAGTCGGCAATGGACTCCGTAATTTTCTGCGACCTCTGTGAAGTAGATGGAAACTGGTGGCAACGACCGCCGTCACTGTCCAGCGTGGTTTGTTTCGGATCGCGCCGCAACATCTTGGGCTAGCTCTCAGTTAGCATTAGCTTGTCCGGGTGGTGACGTTTCAGGTGGGCTCGCAGGTTGGTGGTATTTCCAGAGTTCTTCACGTTTGTGTGACACAGCTTGCAAACCACCATACTTTTGTCTAAATCTTCGCTTTCCTTTTTCGTTTTAAACCCGAACTGCTCCCACACATCTGCTTTTAAGCACGCAGGCGCTGAGTTTATACTCGCCGCCATCCTCCTGACTGGCTCAGCTCTAGCTGGAAGAGAAAGAAGCTTCTGGATAACCTGTTAGAAATGCTCTACAGCGACACTAGCGGCTGGAGGACTTAATGGCTCTTCCTGCACTTTACAGGAAGAACACCCGTGCGGGACACGGGGGTTTTGAAGGGAGCTTAGAATATCGATACCCGCGGGTGAAATATCGATACTCTCTGGGGAAATAAAATATCGATATATATCGCAGAATCGATAAAATCGCCCAGTCCCTACCTGGCAGTGTCTCACCGTTTGAGCATCTTCAGTTTTTCTCTGTGTGTGTGTTTTTTATTTATGCCAATGTGGATCATCTTGATGTAGATGATTTGGGAGAATCTGCAAATGAGTTCTTGACAAGTTGATGTTTTAAAAACCTCCCTCCAACCCATCCCTCACATCTCTCTCTCTCTCTCTCTCTCTCTCTGTCTCTCTTGTGGGAGTAATTAATTCCAGCTGTCTGGAGGAATTACAGAGACTCATGTAGTCTCTCCTGAGCGCATGCTGAATCCGTAACGCTCGACGCGTCTGAGACGACGACGACTAGTCGAGAGTAGACTCGGCGGACTGTAACCAGCAGACGCTCTGCCATCGCGTCCGTGTCGTGACACGGAGCAGGTTTCCTGCCTTCTGTTGCTTCACGTAACCAGATGGACACCTGCTGAGTTAATGAGCGTCTCCTCCGTCGGTAGCGCCTGTGCGCTACTTCCGAGACTCGATAACGAGCTCAAAACCACCTGATCGTAAATTCTCCCGCAAATGTGAAGCCCTCCGGTCGTCCCGGGGGTATCGGCTACTGCCAAACACACGGAGGGAAGTGGACGGCTCCTGCTGGAAGCAGCGGAGGAACTCGTAGTCGATCCTTCATCCCCCCCCCCCGTCACTATAAATAGCAGTCGGGGTGGTCTTAAGGAGCTCGGAGCAAATGCTTGAAATCTAGCAGCGGCCGTCCAGAAACTGTGAGCGTCTATCAAACACGCTTGCTCGCTGATCGGCTCTTGCCAGGAATATTTTATATGGTTTTTTCAGAATTTATGGTATTTATCTCCGGTGAATGTTTTTTTTTTTTTTTTTTTTTTTTTATTAGGGGGGTAAACTGGAAAAGGCTGTTCCTCCGGTCAAGAATCCAGGAAAGAGGAAGAAAAAAAGCCCGATGAGCAAAGAGAATGTAGTAGTTGAGTTTCACGTTCTGTAATGCAGTTTCAGCGCGACTGAATAATACGAGCCTCCGTGCGCTTACGCCTCATTAACACTCAGTTATGAACATTTTCTACCATTGCAGTCGTAAGTGGTTTAGCTTTGCGTTCGGAGCAGTTTTCTGCGCTCTAAATTGATACCAGCTCCCAGCTTTGGCAACGTGAAAAGCCCAGGGAGAGATGAGGGGGTGTGAGGGATGGAGGGATGGGGGGGGGGGGGGTGTGAGGGAGGGAGGGATGGGGGGGTGTGAGTGTCTGGTTTTTGCAGAATATTTAGAAATCCTGGCCACCAACCGTGGCCTTTTTCTTTGGTTTCGCTCGTGTCCCGGGGAATTTTTTTTTTCTTTTTTCATCGGCGCGCTTCCTCGCCATGCACAGCTGTGGGTTTGGGTCATGGCACCCTAGAGCGGGCCTGGTTCTGCTTTTAGCGGTGCTGGGCAGGTCCAGCCTCCACAGGCCTCTGCCCACCATAAACACACTGTAATTGGTGCGGTCCTGGATGTTACTGCGCCACACCAGTTCCTCTGAGTTGGAGGAGGAGGAGATAAACAGGCAGCTCCGACGACCCTGGGGGTGGGGGGGGGGGGGGGGGGGGGGGGGGGGGGGGGGGGGGGGGGGTGTCTTTGCCCGTCTAAATGTCTGTGTAATCATCTGTGCAACGACAGGCATTCGGCCATGTTTTGTTGCTGTGTTTACGCCGTACGCAAGCTTGTTATGACTGGATCCGACTGTCGGGTCGGGAAGACCCTTTACTGGGCTCGTTTAAGGAGACGCACCACTTCAAGCGTTCCCCGCTCGTCGGCTGTCACAAAATTTGAAAAAAAAAAGTGCATGATATTTTAGCCCTAGCTGTCCTCGCTGCCCGGGGTCACTTCAGGCTAACGTGCCCGTCCTAGACGATGAGGAAACGGACCGGAGACAGGAGCCGGAGATGTTTTTATACCTTGAGAGGCAGGTCTCTCTGCTTCTTGGTGTGAAGGGCTCAAAAAGTGTCTGCGTTAGAGGATTAAAGGCTGCTGGATGGGCGCAGCATATTTAACAGGATTATGTTGCAGGCGCAAGTCAGCATAACATTCTTTCAGCTGCTGTCTGCATGTTCTGGGACAAACTGTAAAGGTCTGGGGGGGTGGGGGGGGGCTTTTTAATGCTCTTTGGAGTAAACTGCCATTCATTCATGATGATATTAAATTCTAGGGCTGGGCATGGTTATTATCACCTTAACGCATTAATTTATTAATTCTTATCGCGCGTTAACGCATGTTGCTCACGTGCTTTTGTTTTGAAAAGTCTGTTACTGGCTGCTGCGGAACCAGATAAACATGCGGACATGGAGAACGGTAAAAATCAGTGTACTTTACAGTTCGGGTAGCAACTCAGGTAGCAATATTAACAATTCTGTCTAAATAAAAACAATCAAACCCCTTTGTTCAAAACATTCGCATCATTCTTCCATGTTCCATCAGATCTGCTCCATGTGTTCACTGTCCTGCTGTTCTCTAGCTGGTTACTGCAGTGCGGCTCCATCTAGTGGCACAGATATGTAATGACAACAGAAAGTCTATTCCTTGATTATAAAACAAAGCCATTTCTGCGTCACGTAAACCAGACAATAAGATATTAAAAACAAATTCAGACAAATTTTTTTGTTTTTGTGTTAGATTAAAAAAACTGAAAAAAAAAGTCCCTTTTTAACTTTTTAAATTTTTGATTAACAAGAAAAAAACAGGATGACATTAATGCCCTGGCAGTGGCAATAAGCTTTACTTTATATGACATTTTTTAAGATGAGATTTACACCAAATATGTGTTACTGACAAGTGCTGATGTTAAAAGTGTTTGAACAACAAATGTTATGACACTTTAGTTCATATGGCAGCAGAACATTTAAATAAAAGTGACCTTTACACTACTTTTGAATTCATTATTTGATTTTCTGTACACAATGCGATTAATCGTGATTAATCAGGGAAACCATGCGATTAATCGCGATAAAAAATTGTAATCGTTGCCCAGCCCTATTAAATACCAATGACCGAAACTAGAGATACTTCAGAGGATTTTCATCAGCTTTAATGTAATAAAGTACAATATGAATCTCATCTTCTTTGGGAAATTCAGTTTCCTGTATGAAAGATGATCCAGTGTTTTGCTAATCAACAAACGCCAACATTTAACTGAAAACAGAATATAAACGCATCATCGCTCATTCAGTTTGAGAGAAAGTGATGTCACCAGCATCTTTGAATGATCAAAGATTTCTGTGCAGGGATGATCTGACATCAGGACGTCGGTCCTCTGCCCCTAACGAACATCCAGCCATCCAGCTGTGCACGCTGAAACTCGTTAACCAACTATTCTACCAAGTGTTTTCTCTAGAATATAAGAATTAGCAGAACTTTTGCTGCTCGTGCAAAAGGGATGATGAGAAGAAGAGCTGAGTTAAATTTGGGAAGAGCAAATTCCAAAAGTGGCACCACAGATGTTGAGGGACTGCACAGCAGCTCAGAGGACCAGTCTCTCAAGCTGGCGACGTCGTGCTGAGTTTATGTGCACGTAGTTTCTGCTGTAACACGGCGGTGGAGCACCGTGAACGTTGGAGGGCTGCTCACCTGCTGGGGGAACCCAGGAGTTACCTGAGTGCTTGGTGGATGATGGAAAACAGAGGAACCCTGCCTCCGTTAACTTTCTCTGGAGACGGCCGGGGTTGACGGGCGCCTCGCCGGTGCAGTTTAACGGGGCTGAATCACCTCCCGAGGTAGCGTCCTCCCGGTACCTCACCGGCACGACAAGCTCGCCGTGCAAGTGGCAGTTGCCAAACCTGATAAGGTCGTTAACTTGGTGCGAAGCTGGAATGCGACAGAAACGTTTAACATGTGCAGTGTGCGTTTGTGGTTGTCAGGTCTCATCGGTCTGCTTCACTGGAGGCGAGCTCCTCTCTGCAGACGCTCCCGCGGCATCTCGAAACTCGAGTTGATGTCCTTGACGGCTCTCTTCATGTTTGTCTGGGTAGTTGGTTGACGAGTTGCTCTGTATGTTGGTGGAAAAGATGAAAACCAGCGTTGAACTTCCGTGACCTGCAGGACCTCAGGAAACAGATTAGTTTCGTTCTGCCTTTCCGAGGAGAAACGCCGCAAACAGCAGAGCACCGGTTTAACGTTAAAAACAGAGTATTTAAATACTTTCCAGGGACTTTGCGGGTGTTTGCACTGTCCTCGGGTCAGCAGGAGTACCGTATTTTCCGGACTATAAAGCGCACCTGAATATAAGCCGCACCCATTAAAATATAAACGAAATACATATTTTGTCCCATATAAGCCGCACCGGACTATAAGCCGCCGGTATCCAGGCTGAGAAATAAGATATTTACATCGAAAGATTTTGTACCATAAGTGTTTATTCACATACCTGAACTGATTGTTTCTGAACAGAACCTGTAACACGGCAGTAAAAGTGCTGATCAAACAAAACAGAAAAGTCATTGATGGTTTTATTCATTTTCCTCCTGCACACTAAAACCAAGTTGCTTTATTTGTCCTCCTCCTGTGTACTGAAACCCCCCCACACAGCAAAGACATCCGGAACAGACCTACGAAACGGACCCGTATCAGGGTCCACTTGCACTCAGTGCCAGATCCGCTTTGGAGCCGGATCACGGACCTGCTGGCTCCACGCTGCGTCCGGTCCGCATCTGTGTTTAAAACCTTACCTCTGCGGCGGGTCCACTCAGAACCCTGAAATCTACTGAGGAACCAACAAACTGACTGGACAAACTGATAAATCCAGGTGTGTCTGAGTAGCTACAATGGTCAGACACACCTGGATTAATCAGTTTGTCCAATAATAACAGGTATTGATGCTCACAAAATGAATGTAGAGTAGCATAGCCAACATAGGCTACTTAACAAAAACAGAGTAGCCTTAAACTGCTTGATTTGTTTTTTGGTTTTTGCACTTCCTGCTAGAGCGCCCCCTGAGGGCTGAAGAAAAATTCATAGAAAAGCTGGATCTCTGTATAAGCCTCATGGTTTAAAGCGTGGGACAAAAGTAGCGGCTTAAAGTCCGGAAAATACGGTAACCAAAATATCACGTGCGCTTTATTTCTGACCGTGCACATGCCGTACTGACCGGGTGGGACGGTCGTAAAACTTGTCACAGAGGCGAACATGTGAGGACAGATGATGTAATGGAAGAAAGGCAGAGAATTATTATTACTCAGTATTTGTGTAATTAAATGATGCGGTCCTAATCGGTTTCATTATTACGTACCGTCAAGACGAGGACGTGGACAACGTGTCTCCTGTGTCATAATGGGGGGGTGGGGGGGTCACAGTGACCCTCAGAGCTTTCAGAGCTCTGCGAAGGGACGGGCGAAGTCGTCTCCAGATGATGTGGGCATCGGGAGGTCAGCCCGCTCCTACCACGTGCTAATAAGCATGTTTGCCGTTTAAATATAGAACGAGCAACCCCTTAATTATTCTGGGACCATGTTAAAAACCACATGTGGTTGCATGAAAGCCCTTTAAGCGGTTGGCGTCCCAGCAGGAAGCTAACAAACAAGACGGTCGGGATTATGACTGGAAAATAAAATCACATCGGAAAGGAATGATGTTTTTGAACGTTATGAGGTACCTGCGTATTTATAGAGATAAATGTGCGTCCACGCAGGTCATCCGTGCACACACAACGACTGACGCGGTGCAGGAAGAGAAACCGTCCTTCCACTCCCATGTTGCCTCGAACTGCCCCGGGGAAATATTTCACAGTTACTGTCACCCGACCTAATGTTTCGTAGCAACCGCGATGTCTCCAAAATAGTTGGCCGCCCCTCAGATTCCACAGGTATTCTCGACTGAAGGCTTGGCGGCCCGGGGAGGGGAGGGGAGGGGAGGGGAGGGGACGGTTTCAGGGTGTGAGAAGAAGAGCGGCGCATCGGGCGCAGCAGTGTTTCTGCGTGCGTCACTTTTGCACTCGCACGGCCGGTTGGGTGGGACGAGCGCAGGGCTGTGATGTCATTCTTCCTGCTTTGACTTTGCCCCCACCCTCACCCGGCCCACGGACGGCTTTGCTTCTGTCACTCAGCTCCTGTCAGACAGCCTCCTACCCCCCCCTCCCCTCCTGTGCGTTCGCATGTTTGTGTGTGTTTGTGTGTGTGTGTGTGCTCTGCTGCGGGTCACTTCTTATTTGCTGCAGTCACGCTCCTCCCCGTCCGCTCCTCTTCCCTGGTGACATGAACTTTGGAAGCAATCGGTCGTCGGCTGCGTCCCTGCCAGGGAATTCTTGACTGATTATTCTTCGTCTCTGGAGGTGGACGGCCCTCATCCCTGCTTTTGTTCTCTATCCAGGACAACCTTAACGTCTTCCTCAAGGCCTGCGGGAAGCTCGGACTCAAGGAGGCGCAGCTCTTTCACCCGGGAGACCTCCAGGACCTGTCCACGAGGGTAACAGTCAAGTAAGTTCTGGTCTCTGGTGCTAAAAACCTCGATGTCCATCCTCGCCGCTCATGAAATGTCCCTCTGAAGTGTATTTTTGGAGAAGCAGAGCCTCCGGCTCCATTCATGCCTCTATTAATACGCACAGAAAGGATAAAGTTTATTATTGCAGAGCACATGTGACCTCATGTGAGACGTGACTCAAGCTGCAGTAAATAAAGAAAAGGAAAGGTCAGGCTTATGTTCCCCCCGACTGTCGGCGCACATCTGCTCCGTGCGCTTGTTTGAGCCGCAGCAGAACGAAAAACAGGTGAGAACAGACGGGGGGAAGAAATAAGAAAGAAAGATGTGAGCGACGGCGGACTCCACTGTTGAAGAAGCGCGTTTCTGCTGTTTTTAAAGTCATAACATTCGCCTTCAGTCACGGTCGTCCTCGTTTGTTGAGCAACCTGTTTGGGTTTTTACACAGGTGTGCTCCGAGCCAGGTGGAGGAGTGTCTGCCGGCTCCACAGGCTCTACTGTCCTGCCTTGTGTAAATGCCTTTTTTTTTTTTTTTTTTTTTTTGCTTCAGCAGCGATACCTTTGGATCAGATTTGGCAAAGGTACAGATGTGGAGAAGTGTTTTGGCTCGCTGCGTGCCGGCGGCGCCGTCATCCTTTTCTTTCAGCTGCGTCTCACCTGTTTTGGCCCCAGAGGGGTTTGTTTTTAGCTCCTGGTTTAACCTTCTCAACCAAATACCACGAGCCGGAATATGGACCCTTAATCAACAAATCTACCTGCTTTTTTATAGAGCCGCTCCTTTTTCCCACAGCGGATGACGGTTCACTTGAAGATACCGTTCACAAAATGACTGATTCAGTGTCATAAAGATAAAAACGCAGGTGAACTTTACGGCCGCTGCCTTACCGGACATTTCCTCCCTCGTTCCTCGGTTTCACATACAACTGTTGGTGGTCGCCAAGTGAAACCAAAAAAGTTAAAAAGAAAAGTTTGCCGTCTGTATTTGGGGTTTGGTTGGAGAACTCTCACCATTCTATTTTTAGCACCTGGGGGTCACTTTGACGAGCTGAGGTGATTGGAAACGGTATCAGTGGAGCTTTTTATAGTCCGCCGTCTTCGGTCGGGACATTCTCCACCTGCCCATGATCCTCAGAGTCGGCTCGTGTTTTGCTCGTGTACGTTATTACTTTAGGGTGGTTTTTGGAGGATTTTTCATTCCCTCTCGTACAGGGTTGCATTCACCGTCGATTCCAGACCCAGATGTGGTCGGTGTAGTTAGCCTTAACGCCGCTTCGACTCGGTGACTCGGGAGGGAAGGTGAGAGGCTCGTGGAGCCCCGGTTCGCTTCTCAGACGGAGGAGAGAGGAAAGCCGAACCCGAGCAGAGGATCCCAAACAAGGCTGCCGGCGGCTTTATTGCGCCGCGGCTTATCGGCGTCTAGGCAAATGAGGCGCGGGGAGGGAGAAAGTTGTTTCTATCAGCTGTCTTTGCTGCTGGTGTTTGGCCAACCTCCACTCCCTCAGACCCAGTCTGACAGGTGCTTCGCTCAGCGCTGCTGCGACCGGGAGGGTGTTGTTCTGCTGCTGCACGGTGTTGGTTTTAACGAGGACTGAGCTCTGACACCCCCCCGCCCACCCTCCGATGAGGAGGGAAAATAACGGACAAAGCGGTAAGCTGAAGCCCTGCGTTTCAAAGAAACCGGTTCAGGGGGTTTTCCTATTGATTCAGGCCTGATTGGTCCTGATGGCTCTGAACAAGGCCCGCGACTTCTGATATGAGGTTGGAGTCAGATAGCGACTGACGCAGTGTTTGCTCAACGCATCTGATTCATCCCCGGCTGTGGTATGGACACCGTAAATGCTCAGCGAGCGTCTCCTCTGACCTTTGAGCCGTGGCGTTGCTGTAGCGTCGGCCCGTCCGCCGCTTGCTCTGCTGCGTCGGTTTGTCTTGTGCAACTTGGACCTGACGAAGGCCTTTATCAGTCACGAGCACGTTCAATATTAAAATTGTAACGTAGCATGAGAATCTGTTGAGACAAGCCGACAGACCGCAGGGCGAACCGTAACACGGAGCCGACAGGTTTTACACATTCGAGTGAAATGATCTCCACGTGGGATCTGATTCATTAATGGAGTCTTGGAATAAAGTTATAGTTATATTTAGAACAGCTGACGACAACGTTCAGGCTCTGCAAATGAGTCATTACATCTACCTGTTCTTTATCTTATAAAGGATTACACATTTGCCAAATGTGAAATTTGCCAAGTGAAATGATACCAAATATGAGCCGATCAGGTGGAACCGGGCCGGTTGTTTGTCACAGAGCTGACTCTTAAAGCGTGCAGCAGTTATAACGATCATGTTTCTGTCACTTTGTACGCTCTAACCTGTCCAGGATGAGCCCTACGGCTGGGCGATTTTATCGATTCTGCGATATATATCGATATTTTATTTCCCCCAGAGAGTATCGATTTTTTCAGCCGCAGGTATCGATATTCTAAGCTCCCTTCAAAACCCCCGTGTCCCACACAGGTGCTCTTCCTGAGCCATTAAGTCCTCCAGCCGCTAGTGTCGCTGTAGAGCATTTCTAACCAGTTATCCAGAAGCTTCTTTCTCTTCCAGCTAGAGCTGAGCCAGTCAAGAGAATGGCGGCGAGTATAAATCCAGCGCCTGCGTGCTTAAAAGCAGTTCGGTTTTAAAAATAAAAAGGAAAGCGAAGATTTAGACAAAAGTATGGTGGTTTGCAAGCTGTGTCACACAAACGTAAAGTACTCTGGAAATACCACCAACCTGCGAGCCCACCTGAAACGTCACCACCCGGACAAGGTAATGCTAACTGAGAGCTAGCCCAAGAAGTTGCGGCGCAATCCGAAACAAACCACGCTGGACAGTGACGGCGGTTGTTGCCACCAGTTTCCATCTACTTAACCGAGGTCGCAGAAAATGACAAAGTCCATTACCCACTTTATTAGTCAGGATTTGAGACCGTATTCAGTGGTGGAAAACGCTGGCTTTAAGGGCTTTGTATACTCTCGCGGCAATGTGTCGCAGTTATCTTGTTGCCAGTATGTCGCAGTTACTTTTGATTTATGCTCAATTTTTATTAAGTTATTCCACGCCACAACGCGAGAGGGACAATCACGAACTAGCTAAACTTACTAAACTTATCACCGTCTCGGCCGTATCCAGACCCACATTCATCGCCATCTCCCTCCATGAATTACTAGAATATGTGCTGTCTTTGTAGTGTGGAGAACCAGAATCGTACAGATTTGGGTACTTCCTCATTTCTTCGATGACGGGCTCTTTTCTACGCGGATGTAGAATTGACCAATCAGAGGCCTCCTTTCTCTCCTCTCTGCAACACTGTCTGCAGTCACCTACAGTTCAGTTCAATTAATTCAAACAAAGTAATTGGAACACTCACAAGATGTCACCAAAATCACTTTGTCCCATTAAAATTGTTACGGACCCCGAGATCCGGCGGCATTGCGCGTTCTGTGGGCTATCCCCAGCTGTCGCCTGCGGGCCAGAAGAGGGAGTGACGTCCCAGGATTCCTTTGACCGAGCTCCGCCCCCTTGAAACAGCTGAGCAGCGTTGCCATCACCTGGGCCCACCTCCCATCGTCCTCCCCACTATAAAGGACCTGTCAGAACTTCATTCGTGGCAGACTGTCAGCCACAGACAACACAACTTGTTGGCTAGTGTGGCTTATTATGTATATTGTATTGTTGTGTTTGTTGCTGCTCTGAGAGCTTGGCCTTTGTTAAACCTCTTTTTTCAGATCAATTTTATTTTGTTTCATTATATATATTTTTGTCTTACCATTACTAAACGGCTAGCTGCCTTATTTACACGCCTTGTTACTCCCCTTATTTTACTACTAGGCTCACTCACTATCTCTGGGCCGTAACAAGTGGGGGCTCGTCCGGGAATTGAACCCGGGACCTCTCGCAAAACAAAAACAAAAACAAAACAAAAATCTTTCAGAAAATGATGAAAATGACAAATATCTAAATAGTCATATCATGAGCCAAATATCGTGTATCATATCGCGAGATTAGTGTATCAGTACAGCCCTGATGAGCCCAGCTTCTCACCTGGCAATGGCTGGAAACAGGCCGCGGCTGATGATGAGGCCGGCGTGGACGTTCCTCACCTGCGACTCTTGCATACTGACGGCCAGCAGACAAAATATAAATGGAGGGGATTTTTAAAGAAGTAAATTTCTGAGTCATTCCTAGAGAGTGACATTCCTGATCGCAGCAGTTTGGGATGAGCCGGGCCTCACTTCGGTGCATCAGCTCCAGAAGCATCGGCCTCATCTCCCTGCTGGATGCTGCAGCTCCAGCGTACATGCCGAGGTGGTGAAAGCTTCACACTTCAGCAGATCTCAGAGCTCCGCTGCCTCTCAAAAGATACGAGCGGCGATGGAACGTAACCAAGAACACCGACGTGATGAAACTCCAGATGCCTATCAGCAGCTGCTTGCAGCTTTACGGCTGACCCGCAGCCTGGCTCACCCTCACCTCAGTCACAATAAACATCTGTTTTATCAGAAGTGCATCTGAAAACACGACTTCCTCAGGACTAAACGGAAGAAAGATGGCCGCCGCTTACCTGGTGGATTTAGATCAGTCAGCTGCTCCAGATGTTATTTCTCTCAGGAGCTGGAACAGAAATCTGAGCTGGACCTGTCGTTAGGTGAATAATGTGAGTAATAAAATAATGTGACTTCTGTGTGAGACGGACTATTGAAAGAGGGGGGGGCGCCACCTGAGTGCACGACTGTTTTCACGTCAGCGTTTCCAGGCTCGACTGCGAGGATGCGTTGGTCCGATTCATGTGGATGCTGAGCTTCACAACAAACTGCAACTTCGGGGTAACTTCAGGGCTCATCTGATGACCCCCGGACCCTGGCGGGCTCAGAACAGGGGGAGTTTCTACGAGTGGAGACGACGTTGTCTTAAATCATCTTTTAATCAGGCCCAGCTCAGCAAACATTTGCTTTAAAGACGCAGGAGCGTTTTGTCCCTCTCCTGTCACTCGTCCTGTTTTCCCGACTACAGTTATGTACTTTTGTACCCGTCTTTGACCGCAGGACGTCTCTCGTCGTGGAATCTGTTTACTCTCGCCCCGTCGGCGTTACTTCTGCTGAAGTAAGGAGCCTGTGGCTGATAGTCCGGTCTTTGACTGACCAAACAAACCCCCCACAGAGACGTGGGGACAAAGTCTCGCTCCAATTCTCTTCCACTGTCTGATTGAGCAAATTATTGACGGCGC
This sequence comes from Hirundichthys speculiger, assembly GCA_018398805.1. Classification (NCBI taxonomy): domain Eukaryota; kingdom Metazoa; phylum Chordata; class Actinopteri; order Beloniformes; family Exocoetidae; genus Hirundichthys; species Hirundichthys speculiger. The sequence goes on from JAGFBZ010000955.1 coordinate 1,048,860, forward strand.
AAATTACTGAGCCTGTGGCGTCAGAGTTCATTGTCCCTCTGAGGAGTGCCGAGGACCCCGTCCAAACAATGGAGGAGAGGAGTGGCTGTTAGGTGTGATTACATGACTCTGATTACGCAACAGCACCTCTGGCAGGAGATCAAACCGAATGTTTGACTTACCTGAAGGAATGTGCCGCTTCCCACGCAAATGTTTCTGCTCTGTGCAGACTAATTGTCTGTTGTTGTTGTTGTTTTTTTGTTGTTCTTTCAAGTCAGAATTAGTCGTGAGACGTTTGAGTGGTTAAAAGTTAAAACCTCGTGTGTCGGTGCCGCGGGTGTGGCCCCACGGAGCCGGCACCGCGGTTTCCGGGACTTAAATACGCGGCATCGCCGCCGACTCCTGTTGTGTGAACTGTGGGAAGATTGTGAAACCGAACGAGCGGTGATGCTGAGCCAATAAAGTTTATACACAGCTGTGCTGTAAAAAAAAAAAAAAAAAGCCAACACAAGGCTGATGTTTGTGCTCGGCGGGCGGCCGGAGAGGGTGATGCCAGCCTCGCGCCGTCTCCTCGCTCACAGAGGCTGCAGTGTGTCGGACGAGGCCCGGATCTGCGTCGGTCCACGGTGTCTCAGCGCTGCCGAGGCCGTCGGGACACACGTGTTTCAGTCCAGGAGCTTTGTGACTAGACAAAGAAATTAAAAAATTAAAAAAAAAAGGCAGATGAAGATCGATGGTGGAGCGTGAGAAAAGGTCCTCATTATAAAGGTATGCTTCTGACTGCGTGTACACGCCCGTTAATTTAGCGCTTTCATGTAGTTTTCTTAGACGTCGTTGCGTCAGAGAAGCCCAGCAGGTTTGTTCTCCTCAGACTCGGTCCATATATCGCATCCGCCTGGAGCTGTCACTCATCTGACGCATCATCCAGCGCTACGACCCAGAGAAGAGACTGGATCCGAAGGGTCGTTTACTCTGCTCTTTGTTGGGAAATTGCTTGTCAAGAATTCAATTGGAGGCTTTTTCTTTTTTCCCCTTTTGGACTTTTGCTTCAGGTTTGTGTTGGCGAAGCTCATCCTCGGCCCTTCAGTCCAAATGGGTTGAATGAAATGTGTAGTGAAGCAGGACTCGGTATGGATGGATCACGCAGGTGATTTTAATCCAGCGCCTTGTTTCTGTTAATTCTGAATAGGGATGCACCATAACTGTTTTTTAAAACCGATACCAATAACCGATAACTTTCAGCTCCTAAAGGCCGATACCGATAACTGATAACACACACATATACCTAAGATCATTACATCAATACTATGAACAAAACCAAAAACAGTTTTGACTCTTTAAATGAACAGATATTGATTTTTTCCAATGAAAAACTATTGTCAAACCTCTTAAACATTTTTGTAAAGCTATCAAACAAACCTATTTAATATCTCACATTAACTTAAATAAGGTTCATTACTGACTGATATAAATAAAAAAATAAAGGCTCCTTGAACTGATGGAAATACATGCATCAGAATTACAAACTGAAAAAGATTAACATTTCCATTTAAATTAATACCTTTAAAGTAAATGAGGTTCAGTAGTTTTTTCTTTTTTCTTTTTTAATCTCATGGAAGCTTTAGATGAGAGAGATGAGGGAGAGGAGAGGGGAGGCTGCTGCTGGCTTGCCACGTAGCATTAGCTTCCGTTAGCTCACATTAGCGCGATTTCAAAACTCCATGGAAGCGATTGTTATGTTGTAGGTGGCTGATCAGGTTTTACGTATTAAAGCTTGTGCTTCCCTCCTCGTAGAATTCACTCGGAGGATTCGTCACAAATAACCACCAAACTATCTTCTTCTGAAACTTTAACGAAGTTCCACGCCGCCATGTTTGTTGTGATCAGCACGCTGTGCTGCAGGCTGCATTCAAGGTGTAACGTAAATTCCCACGTTCCTCGTTTGCTAGTCGTTCTTTCAGCCTTTTCTATTTTTTCTTTTTTATGCGTAACATGTGGGAAAATACTACGAATATCAATTCAAGTCAGCAACTACTAAAATTATGACCGAGTTAACGAGTTGTTTTCTGGCATGAGGGGGTATTCTTGATTTTACTTACTGAGTAATCGTTTTTCTGATTATGCCGACATTACTTGAACATAACATTCACTGCTGGTCATTCAAGGCTCAGAGGGAGCGAGGCACTGCTGTGTTGACAGAAATATATATGTTATCGGGGCTATTCGTCGTGATATCGGAGTTATCGGGATAATTTCCTGTTATCTTCTACCCCTACTTCTGACAATTTTACAGGACAAGCATTTGTCTCATGTCTTCTCTCGTCCGGACGACGACCGTCGTCCAACCGTTTGGGCTGTCCGGTGGTGTCAGAGTCATCTGTACGAGCGTCTAGGAAACCTGCAGCTCGTAGAAATGAGAGCTGCTTTCTGGTTCTGTTTTCTTTTCTTTTTTTTTTTTCCAGCGGCAGAACGGGCTGGACATGAACCGGAACATTTTCATATCCTCTCACATGACGAGGACAGATTGAACTGAAATGTAATTTCTCATGACGCGTATCTAATATAAAAGTGGGAGTCGGGCCGGTTGCTGGTGATTGCGTTCTGTACAGATCCGTCTGTGACTCGGGCTGCTGTGACGTCCTGCAGATGATTGTCCTCAATCATATGAGCGCTCAGCTGATCCTTCCGGGCTGCAGCAGGTCCTGAGGCGGCAGCTGCCTGAAAACAACCCCCGTTCAGCTGCTCCCGTTACCCAGAAATGAGCGCTGGCGTTCGAGTGGAAGCTGTTTTCCTCTGAGCCTGGCTTCCGCCGCTATAATCTTCCCAACACCGTTCCAAGCCGCACATGAGATGGCTTTTTCTTCTTCTTTTTCTTTTTTTTCTTTTTTTTAAATTGGACCTATAAATTTGTGTTATGCCAAACTGGAAGTCGTCCGCTTCAGTTTTCGCTGTTGGCAGATTGGCGTGTGGGATGACGTACCCCGGTGGGAAAGCTGCTCCCCGCGGACTCCCAGCGCCGCCGGCGGGACGCTCTCGGACCGTCCACGCGGCTCACGGGGCGGCGAGCTGCTTTCACGACTGTTTAAGGAGCGACGGCGACATCACACACTTCCAGCCCCGTCTGGCAGCTGTTTTCTTAATAAAAAGAGGAAAAAAAAAATGAAAAGCCCAAAGTAGACGGACACAGTTACTAACTGCTCGGCAACGTGCAGCTGCAGAAAGACGTTTCCGGAAACGGACGACTCACAATGCACAATGGAGACTTTTAGTTTGTTTGCTTTTTAAGGTTAAAGATAGTTTTATTTCTCTTGTTAATAACTGGTTTGCATGACGCTGCTGTCATTCTAGACTGGAGACGATCTGCTTGGGTCACTCGTCCATCTCAGCGACAAATAAAAGAGGGATTTTTATTTATTTTTTATTTTTTAAATGTTGGTATATATCCTTTTAGTGCAGTTTTATATTTTATCGTTTTTACGATGTGATCTTCACTGCTGTATTGTACCCCACAATGTCTTGTCTGTAAGTACCTGGTGAGCCAAAGACGAATTTCCACCCCAGTGGACAATAAAGATTTATTATTATTATTATTATTAAAATATAAAAGATCTGGACCCAAATCAGAAATCTTGAAGCCCAGAACCTAAATCTCCTTGTGTAAATGCTCCACACTTTTTGGTCGTGGAAAGCTCTTTCCCTGAACTCCAACTCTCGTCTAGCTGCTGCACACAGTAACTCGACATGAATGTCGTGGGTAGTTTAGAAATAAAAACAAGATATTTGGACAGGTGGAGGGGTTGGGAGTTAAACTTCCCACATTTCCATCATAAAACAGCTGCCCTCCCACCTGAGCCTCAGCGCCAGCCCCCCCCCCTGCAACAGTTTACGAGCCTCAGACTCATTTACAGTTAAAACCTTATTGGATGAGAATCAAAACGTCTTCGAGGGAAAAAGAAATCAGTCAGCGTTGCCTTGAAGGAAAGAGGAACTGTCATGTTCTTACGCTCCTTTTTCAGTCGTACGAGGATGCAGCTGCTGGAACGAAGGCCGACGTTTTTTTTTTAAATCCCATGAGCCTTTTCTTTCCTGATGACCGCGAACGAGCTGCAGTCATAATGAGCTAAATGAGGTCTGAAACCTCGGAAGTAATGATGCGTGAGCTCGGCTCTCTCTGGGTTTTTCAAATGATTGCGCGGTACCGCCGTCTTTTTTTTTTTTTCTTTTTTTTTTACACTAATTCCATTTAAAAGAGTAAACAACAAAGATAAAAGATTCCTTCTTAACTGAACACCTTCTGTCAGTAGTTCTAGAACAGTTGATGGTCCGGCCGGCTCTTCAGTGAAACATGATTTAAATCTGCTTTCTTGCTTTGTTTCGTCTCCAACCGACTGATCACAGAGGCAGCGACCCGAGGCCTCGCCGCCTCGGCGCTCCGCCGCTTCACGGGTTTTTACCGGGTCCCACTGAGGACGCCTGCGTGTGCGGCGACGGCTTTAGAAAGCAGAAACGTGCAGAAACACGTTGACACGTGGACCAGAACTTTAAATGTTCCTGCAGTCATGTGCCGTGGCCCGTTTATCGTTGGTCACGGCTGGTGGGAACGGCGAGATTGCAGGGCTTTCACAGGAACTGGAATCTTCCTGAAAAGCGTCAGAGGCATGTCTGTGTGACCCGTTTCACATTCAGTTATTAGTTTTAAAGAAGAACCGGACTCCGCCCTCCTCCTCCTCCTCCTCTAACTTCAGCCGGCCTGTTTGTGAGATTTTCCTTCACGCCCGGCTCCTGGCTGGCATTTCGAACTTGTTGTTCTTTCTGTATCATTTGTTTTTCTCGCCGGCTTTGTGTGGCTGTGTGAGCGTGAGCGTGAGCGTGAGCGAGCGAGCGGCGGTCCGGCCGGTGAGTCTGGATTGTGCTCTCAGCTTCCAGCTCTTTCAGCGGGCCAGCATATAGGCCCGACAACGATGCCCTCTGCTCACAGACTTCCTCTCTTTTCTCCCCTTTTCCCCGCAGGCATCAAGAGACCGACAGGAGGCTGAAAAATGTGAGTGTTTATCTCTTAATGCTGCTTTTGTTCAGTTACAGCCCTTTATTACCTTTTATTACTTGCTTATTTTGCACCTTTTGCAGTGAAAGCGTCTTCTGTGTAATAAATGACACATTTGTGTTAACTTTGACACATTGTAGCAGCTAAACGCCAGACTAAATTCGGCTTTATTGCTTCCAGTCGAGAACATTTGGGGACACGTCGAAGGAGAAAAATGTGCCATCTATGTTCTTATTTAGTTTTTGTTTGTAAGCTTCAGAGAGAAAAACGATCTTCTGTACCGACTTTAATTTAAATGCTGCATCAGTTAATAACTGGATAAATAAATGGACCTTATTTTCCCCAGATTTGATCTTTCTCAGAGCTGTAATGGATAAATACAGCACAAATGTGTTTTTTAAAGTCCTGTTCTCGTGAAGATTGAGTCGTATCACAACATCTCCACAAATGCAGTAAAAATAAAAGTCGTTTTAACGTCCGTGGCCTGAGATTTGGCTCACGTGGTCGCGTTGCTTTAAAGGTTTAACGCGTATCGGTGTGGTTGCTGATGCGGTGACACGCGCTCGCTGCGGTGCACTATATTTATCCGTTCAAGCTAATAATTGGGCAGGCGAACCGCTGCAGAGCGTTCTGGATGAGTCTGGGGAGCGGGAGCCGATCCCGGGTCAGAGCTCAGAGCAGGGCTTTAGCCATCACAACAGTCAGCTGCAGCGAGGCCGAAGGTACGGCGGCGGCGGCCCGGTGAACGCCGTCTCCCGGTGAAAAGCTCGTGTATGATGAACTGTTTTCGCTCCTCCTCGTTTCCAGGTTCTGATCACCGTTTACTGGCTGGGTAGACGAGCTCAGTGCGACCGTTTCTATGATGGACCTTACCTGAACTTCAAAGCCTTTGAGGGACTTCTTGGCACAGCTCTGTACAAGGTAACTTCCTCCGGGGGGGGGGGGGGGGGGGGGGTTCAAACCACCGGTCGCTTGGACTCGTCTTTCTGTCACACAACAGAGATTTAATTTCAGCGCAGATCGAGATCCTCCTCATTAGCTGCTGGGCAGTACGTTTCTGTGTCTTCGCTAGTATGTGCGCGCTATATGTGGAAATGAGCCGGGGGGGGGGGGGGGGGGGGGGGGGGGGGGGGGGGGGGGGGGGGGGGTAAAGCTAAAGCTATGCTCAGTCATAAATCGATCCCCTGACTCGGCTATTTCTGAACTTGTTTACAGCGCTGTAGTGCTGCACAGTCGAGGTGCTTCTTTCATCAGGGCGAGGAGCCCGGCTCCGCCCCCCCCGTGCTCGTGCCGGTGTTGAACTTGGCACTTGGCGTCCGCGTGGATTTATAGGCGGTGCGGCGGGGGCCTCTGTAATTCAACCGACTGCAGGGATTTTCAGTAACAGCACGTTTAGGCCGTTTAGCCGCGTTAATCCGAGTTCAGAGGCCTGCGGGGCTTTAATTTGTAGACCTGCATTGTCTGCTGGGGATCCTGCAGATTACAGATTTGGAAACCGTTTTCTCTTTAAAGTAGCCGTCGAGTTTGGACGTAGTGACACTCTTTTCTCGTAGTAAACGGTAGTGCTGGGCAATATGACGATACATATCGTGGGGACGATAGAAAAGTGTGTATCGTGCCATTTCTCTTCTATCGTTTCTATCCTAATTTTATCAATTATTACAGCAAATATGTAATTAAATAACCTGCAACGATAAATTTGATAGAATCATATCTACTTCTACAAAGTAGCCTTTTATGATTGCACTTTTATTCATGGTTAATACCTTAAACAGAGTTCTATTCAACCCTGATGTTTACTTTAGACACTTTATATTGGTTTGCAAACTTTGCACTACAAGGTTACAGATTTCAGAAAGTTGAAAAATAATTTGTGTTTATTTTTTATAGCTGAACTTCAGTGCAAAAATGTGTTTTTCCTCTCAGAAACTGTTGTGCACTTTTAAAAAAAATGTGAAAGCTACTGTACCTCTGTACCTACCTGTTTTTGCTGCACTAAAATGTATGTTTGTGACAGTTCAGCTAAATGTCCTTTCAAAATAAAGTTGAAAAGTAAGCAGTGACATTTTTGTCAAACTTTTCAGAGAATAACTGAAAACATACTTTATTATGGTATATCGTGATATACATCGTTATCGTGATATAAGATAGTCCATATCGTGATATATGATTTTTTCCATATCGCCCAGCACTAGTAAACCGCGTCGTTAAGGGGTGTGGTGGGGGGTGGGGGGGTGTCGCGGCACTGTTTGCTTTCCACAGACAAGAGTGTGCCGTGGGTCGCCCCTTACAGCCAGTACGGGGGTGCATACCGGCTGTAACTGAGCCTACAGGGACGAGAGGATCCCCCACGCACACACACACACACACACATGTGCACGTGCCCACACAAGAATGGGGCTAAATATTGTAACTGTCACCTGATTATCTGAGTGCGTGACTGTTGGCCGTCTCTGTCAAAGGCTCTGCAGGAATCATCCAGCCAGAAAAGCAGCAACGTCAGAGACAGCGGTTTCGGAGACGGCTGGTACTCGGAGCGAGAGGAGCTCTACCATCTGAGAGGAGGAGGAGGAGGAGGAGGAGGAGGAGGACACAGGAGAGACGACTCCCTGGACAGTTTAGACTCCTTGGGCTCCAGACCTCAAAGCGTCTCGTCCGACGCCACCCTAAAAGGCAGCAGCGAGGGTAGGAGCTGCAGGAACCAAAACACCCGTCCACGCTCTCATTCCCGCTCTCCTTTTGTCTCCTTGTCCAACCAAAACTTGACTCGCTGGCATTTACTGTATGAGGTCATTATTTGACTGCCGGCGGCATGTTTTGTTACCCGAGTGGCCGTTTGTTTCCCCAGACCTTTTTCCATATTGCGTCTCACGCTTGAACATTTATAATCCAGTTCATCTGTGTGGAAGTTTGGACGGTTGTGAGAGTGAATCCTTTTCTGTGAAAACAAACACGGGTCGCCATCTAGTGGTTTGCTTCTGCAAGCAAATATTTCCAGTGAAAATACAGTTTTCCAAAGAAAACTGAAACTTTTTCGATTGCGGAGGTGATTTTGATTCTCAGAGCTTGTTCCTCCCTCTGTGACGGACGGAGACATTCCTCAGCCGTCCACACCAGCCTGTAAATGAGGAGGCCTCCGTCCCCACCCCGCTCCCCTCTCGCCCCCCCCCCTTTTAAAGTCGGACCGGACCACACAACGCTCTTCCCCTTCGGTCCTCGCTCTCCGTCTGCTCCGGCGTTCCTCACCTCCCTCTGTGTTTCCAGGTTGTTTCAGCGACACCGAGGTGGACGCCGTGCTCAGGATGGCGGAGAGCAGGGACTCTTCCGGCTACCGCCGCTCGCTGGTCATCACCCCGAAGGCCAGCGGCCAGTTTAACCAGTTCCTGCCCACCAAGGACAAGCAGTCGGGCTACGTGCCCGCCCCGCTGAGGAAGAAGCGGGCCGAGCGGACCGAGGACAGCCGGCGGAGCTGGGCCAGCGTCGGCTCCGTGGAGGACGAGGGCACGCTCACCAGGTAGGCCTGTTGGCGTGTTCGAGGGCCCGCCCCTCGTCTTCCTGTGACCGTTCACGTGTCCACGTGTGGTTTCCACATTTCTGGTTTGTGCTCGAAGTGATTTAGTTTCTTGTCTGTGAATGCTGCATCGTGGTGTTACCTTTAATTCCTGCTCCGCGACGGCGACCTTCAGTCCAGCGAGGACTCCCGCCGACCGCTACGGCGGCAGCCAGGTATCCCAGAGCGCCTCTCCAGCGGCTCTCGGGCCGTGGGCCTACGGGGACGAGAGCGGCAGCGACTCGGACCCGGATCGCCCGGACCCCGACATCGTTCTCGACGACCTGGCGAGCAGGCGCTTCCACAGCCCCTCCCCGGCTCCTCCCACCAACTTCGCGGTGCCCATCAGTCCCCTGAGGGCGGCCGGGGGCGAAGGGGGCCCCTGGGCCGCGCTCGCCACGACCCCCGACGTCGCGCCTCCACAAAACGCGACGCCCCTCAGGTCAGAGCGCGCGGCGCTGCGGTGAGGTGTGTCCAGAGCGCTTCTCTCACCCTCGGCTCGCATGGTTACCTGCAACCATGAGCATCTTCCATCCAAGCGTGCCGCCTCTAACACTGCTTCCAAGTCTTCAGTTTGCTGGTTTGCGTTTTTATTTTGTGTGGAGAGATGATTTGAGTTGTTGAACGTAACTCCTCAAATCACATTTAACTCGGTTTGCTTCTCAGCTTGCTTTCGTTTTGCGAATCCTTGCGTCCTTTTCGTTTGAGGTTGTCCTGCTCAAGGATTGCGTGACTGGTGTGCTCCTCCTCCGCCGCACGAGACAATGATTTTTATTTTTCATTTATTTTTTTTTTTTTACGCCTGTGGGTTGGCTGTCTCTCTCGAGCAGCAGAAGCGGGAAAGCGCAGCAGTCCGCCGGTCACGGCTCCGTGAAGGTGGACCACCGGCGAGCCGTGAACACTGACAGCCTGTTCAGGGACGCGTACGAGGACTCTGAGGACGAGGACGACGAGGTGGGCTACGCCGACCCCGTCCAGGACGACCTCTACGCCCGCAAGGTGGGCGTCAAACCGCAGCCCGCGAGCGGCGTGTCTTACGACAAGTTCCTGCCCAAGTTCTGGACGCCTGAAGAGGACGTTCACGTGCAGAAGATCAAGCTGGGCTCTCAGAGGAGACCCTGGTACAAGAAGATACAAGGCTTCAGGTGTGTGAGGGCGTCCAGGTGTGAGCTGGAGCAGGAAACATGAACACACACAAGCTCCTTCATTTACTACATACAGTGATCCCTCCACAATTCCCGCTTTAAGTTCCGCCGTTTTAGTTATGCGTATTTTTCAGAAATATATAATATTTTTTTTTAAAAATCAAGAAAAAATCACGGAAACATCACAGGATGTTGTGCGCGTTCTCTCACAGTGAAGAAATGCTGTGAGCCAGCCTGGCCCCTTTAAGAAGGTGGCCTTATGGGTAATGGTGTGGCCTTATGGGTAATGTAGTGTGCGTGTATAGATTTACATTCTCTGTTAACCGACAGGAGCCCAACAATACAACCTGTGTGATGTTACAAGTTCCTGCAGTGCCAGAATAAAGTTCCAGTTCCATGCAGAGAAAACCGGACTTTTTCTTTTGTTGTTGTTAGCGTGTTAGCTGCTAATTACGAGCCAAAAATAGCACAATACCAGCGGTTTCTTTACTAAGGTTCAGAGACCAGAGGCTGTGAAGTAAACAGAAAGATCAGAGTTGAGCCTTCGTCTTGTTTCGCTACTTTTTGGGGGTTTTTAAACATATTTTAAACACATTAATTAGGCTCGGGGGGCTCCGGCTCCAGTTCGCGGATTTTGATCTTCACGGGGGGGCGCCGGTCCCCATCAACCGCGAAAAATAAGGGATCACTGTATACCAAAAAATACACTCATGCTCTGTCACCTTCTTTGCTTCCTTCCTTCCTTCCTCACCTGATTCCTCAGATAACAGCATGCCAGTCTAACCTTTTTAGAGATTTTTAAATGACATGCTTCACTGTATTTTCTGTGTAGTTCCTCCCACTTATGTTTCTTTCTCTTCTTGTGCCTATGCCCCTCCCATCTTTTTTTTCCTGTTTCCTCCTCTACTCCTCCCTCCCTCCCCTCCATCCCTCCTGCTGTCCTCGCCCGTAGCCGTCAGAAGTCGGGCTCTTCATCGGATGACTCGGAGGGCGACGCCCACCCCTGGGCGCGCTCTGCGCCCGCGTCCTCCGCCCCGCCTCCCCCTCACCCCCACGCACGCGAGGCCTCGGATCAAACCACCCTCGTTGTTGGGAAAAGGTTGATACGGCTGCATGACTGTGACGATGCAAGATTGATTTGAAGCGCCGGATTTTACCGGGGGGGGGGGGAGTTGTCGTTCGCCCCCCGCTGGTGCTGAAACTCTGATGAGCTGCTTCCTAATAAACTAATAAAGTACAATAAAACTAATAAAGTACGACGTGGCCCTAATGTGCTTTACAAAGCAGTGCGCTTGATGTCTCATTACTGTACTGGTTTTATTAGTTTACTGCTGACTTCATAACCAGTAGCATCAGTTATAGTTGATGGACGTGAAACTGGAAAATCCTCATTTGATCAACGTCAGTTTGAATCAAAGCTGCTTGTTGTAACTTTTCCTCCTTTTCTATCACCTTGATCCAGTTCACATGCATGCGCTCATCACCTTTCTGTCCTTTTCTCTCCTTTCGCCCCACCCCCCCCTTCTCCCCCCCCCATGCAGTCCTCATGCTCAAGCACACACTCCCCCACAGCTCCCCAAGATACACTCCCCCTTGCCAGGGGCGCCCCCGCTGGTATTTGCCCCCGTGGACCCCGCCTCGGGTCCCAGGCTGGTCAAATGTGAGAAGTGGCCCCTCCTGGGGCGCCAGGACCCCCGGGAGCCCCCGGACCCCTTTGACTATGAGAGCATTCACCCCGACCTGGAGAACGACGACATGTTTGCCAGGCGAACCCTGGCGTTCCAGTCCAACGCGGACCTGGCCCTGATGAAGACCCAGCTGTCCGCCGGGCGCCGCCTCTACACGTCCGAGCCGCAGCTCAACATCGTCACGCAGCAGCGTCACCACGGAGACGCCGAGGAGAGCGATTATCCCGACATCGAGCAGGACGACGTCGTCTACCGCAGGGAGAAAACTCGGCAGCAGCGACCGCTCTCGGGCGCGCCCGACAACTACGCCCCCATGCCCATCCCGGAGCCGTGGACGCTCCCCCCCGAACTCAAGGCCAGGCTCCTCTGCCCGCCGTGCCCCCTGACTCAGGAGGCAGCGGAAGGCGTCCGGGATGAAGCCGAGAAGGAGCCGCATCCCGAGTCAGACGACATGCTAGTTCGCAAGCTCAGACTTTATTCCGATCTGCAGCAGCGCCCGCAGGGAGGCTCCCCGGCCACCCAGGCGACCCCCTCGGTGCCGTCGTCCCGCAGCGAAGAGGACCTGCGGAGGTGGCAGGCCATCAGAGAAGCCAGCCAGCTGAGACACAGGAAGAGACTGATGGTGGAGAGGCTGGCCGCTCTGAGGTCGTAGAAACACGCCGGCTCCTGGTGCGCCCGTTAGCTGCTCCTGGTGCGCCCGTTAGCTGCTCCTGGTGCACCCGTTAGCTGCTCCTGGTGCGCCCGTTAGCTGCTCCTGGTGCGCCCGTTAGCTGCTCCTGGTGCGCCCGTTAGCTGCTCCTGGTGCGCCCGTTAGCTGCTCCTGACACGCAGACTTTTCCTGCCAAATGTTTTGCTCTTTCTCAGAACCATTTCAGACTTGAAAACATTTTCTGCCCGTGGCCGAGTCGCACTCGACGGACCAAGAATCATACTGTGGTCGGAGATGGAAATTTCAGCCCGCTGAGCTCGCATTTGCTGTTTAAAAAAAAAAAAAAAAAACACAGAGAGATGTTGTTTTTGCCACAGCTCGGTGCTTTTAAGGGATACGCCGACACCCCTGGAATGACTGCGGTCACGCGTGTTAGAGATTCCAGACATATTTTGCTTCGTAGACGCATGTTATGTTCCTGCAGACTGAAGGTTGTACAATAAAGCAGCTGATGTTGTGTGTAGTGTGATTTATATATCTTTGATGAGGTTCTTCGGTTGGTCGTGTGCAGAATAGGCCCGAGTTCTGCATGTCATCTTCGGTTTTACTTCCCTGTAACGCTGATGTTGTTTTTGTTTTGTTTTTCTTTTGCTTGTGAACTGGGAAAAAAAAAAAGGCTAATAAAGTTTAAAAAAATGAGCACTGTTACGGACTTTGCACTGGCTTGAGTTGACTCGGCTGCATTGGTTGATCTCGTCTTGCATCTCTACGAACACGGATCCGACCGGGGCGCAGGGTTTCCTTCCCCCAGCGGGAGGGACTCTGCACTGACGCGGTAAAACCCGCAGTGCAGCTGCAGGAAAGTGTGGAGAAATATCCAAACATCACATCCTGAACATTCAGATTGGCAGGAACCTGAGTCAGGCCCATCTGGGTTTGCTTCACTCCGGTACATTAAGCCAGTAAAGGTTAGGGTCAAGTATCAGTGTAAGAAAATGTGATGCTAGGCCGTAAACCTGCGTAGAGAAGACGGCTCGGTCCGGGTTTAGACGCGAGCAAAGCAAACCCGTCTGCAGACGAGCCGACGCAGGATTCTCTGGATGACCTCGGACTCACCGTGCAGAGAGCGTCCTGTAAAAAAAATATGACCTTGTTATCTGTGGTTCTCTCCGGTTCCCTAGACAGCACCACGCGCAGGAGAGTCCGGACGGGTGAGTTGATTCGGGCCCCCAGGAATGTGGCACGTTTGCGTTTGCTCCGGCGTCTGCGGCTGCACCCTCCTGCTTTTTATCCTGCTGCTCTCACTGTCCAGCTGCTAGATGCTGACACGCAACGCTGAGTACTGTACAGTTTAGGGGGGTGGGGGGTGGTGCTGGGGGGTGGTCATCCACCTAAACTCCAGTGTGTCCCAGTGGGAGTTTCTTTAGGCACCTGTAGATCTGCACAGGTAGGTGCCGTTTCCACAAACTGGGAACTGGGATGGCTCTGCATGTTGGGGGGGAGGGGACGACTTTGATGTGTGTTATTAACCCGCTGAGCGTTTACGTCACCTTACAGTTTTAGCGGCTCACCCGTGTGCCGGCTGTGCAAACTAACTCTTCACGACAGACTAAAGATCTGTACCTGCACCCAACCGATCTTTGGGTGCAGGTACTAGCTGGATTTTTTTTGTGTTTGTTGAGATGGTGCATGCATATTTGGAGAGGGTTTTTTTTTTCCCTTCTCTCCGTACAAACACGACTTTGAATCATGAACTGAGCTCCTATTCTGATTTTACATTTTTTTCCTCACTTCTTAGGAGTAAATCAACCAACGACATCCTCCAGGCCGACGCCGCCGTCGCCCGGCAGGTTCGCCATGAAGAGTTGCAGAAGTACCGCGAGCAGATTAAGGAGAGTGAAGATAAGTGGCAGGATGTGAGTACGTCTGGCTCTGCTGCACCCGTATATACTGTCATCATGGTACAGTTATCCCCTCACCAATTCGCGGTTTTAGTTATTCGCGGATTTTTCAGAAATATATAATATAATAAAAAAAAAAAATTCGCGGAAACATCACAGGATGTTGTGCACGTTCTCTCACAGTGAAGAAATGTGAGCCAGCCTGGCCCCTTTAAGAAGGTGGCCTTATGGGTAATTATGTGGCCTTATGGGTAATGTAGTGCGTGTGTCGTGGGACGGCAGAATGTAAACGGGGTTAGATGAAAAGTGGACTAGGCTTGGGCGGTATCCAAATTCAAACTGACAACGTCAAACTTCCCTCACATTTTACCACATTAGCCGCCCCCATTATGTACCCCAGGCGCGCCGCCGCGGGGCTTTATGCCGCTGTCCTATTCCCAGTGTTGATGCGGCTGAGAAAAAAAAAGGCGAGTTTACCTCGAAACAGCAGTTCAGTGCTTCAATATAAAGTTGGCTCAATTACAGTTGTTATTTATTTGTGTATTTCTTGCTTTTCACTGTAGTTTTAACTGTTCCTGCCGAGGAAATGCTGCCGAGGTGTGTGTTTGCTAAAACGCGCTTTATAGTAAAGTGTCTGATGCAGGACGTTTCACTTCCTATAAATTCTTCAACATAAAAGTCCAACATTATTAGTTTCATTAAAAGCTTTTTATTATGAAGCAGCAAACTCAGGAAGTGTTGTTTTCATCGTCAGTACCTTAACAGGACGAGTCTAACCGAGATGAGCTGCAAGCGAACGTGAATAAACGGTAAAATAAAGCAGAACACACAGAGATACAGGAGAGAAACTAAACTTTAAACCACAGGAATCATTCACTGCATTTTTTTTATGACGGTATTGAAACTGATACCGCTGCTATTTTTAAATACCTAAAGTATACGGTATTACCGTAATACTGCCCAAGCCTAAATTGGAGTGAGCATCAACAGCAGCCCAGCGTGTATAGATTTACATTCTCTGTTAACCGACAGGAGCCCAACAATACAACCTGTGTGATGTTACAAGTTCCTGCAGTGCCAGAATAAAGTGCTCCGTCCATGCAGAGAAAACCGGACTTTTTGTTTTGTTGTTGTTAGTGTGTTAGCCGCTAATTACGAGCCAAAAATAGCACAATACCTGTTTTCTTTACTACAGTTCAGAGACCAGAGGCTGTGAAGGTAACAGAAAGACCACAGTTAAGCCTTTGTCTTGTTTCGCTACTTTTTTGCGGTTTTTAAACATATTTTAAACACATTATTTAGGCTAGGGGGGGTCCAGCTCCAGTTTGCGGATTTTGATTTTCACGGGGTGGGGGGGAGGGCCGGTCCTCATTAACCCCTAAAAATAAGGGATCACTGTACACGAATGAAGGCCTTCATTTGCTTCTAGTGCAGAGACGCTTGCAGTCAAAGGTGAGGGCATGACGGGGTTGCAGACGTCTGCAGGGTGAAAACTGAGCTGCAGACGATGGTTGGTGCAGCGCTGCCCTCTGGCTCCGGACTGTCCTCATTTCCACATCTCTCTGTTGGCGAGAATTCAGTACATGCTGTCAGTCTGACTGATGAAATCAATACGAAATGAATTATTGGTGTGAACTTCACCGCTGCTGAACTGTTTCCTGCAAATTTAGAACAAGGCTAAAAAAAGGAGGGCAATCTCTTGTCAATTTTTAGCGCGAGTTGTTCATTGCACATGTAAATTTGATGAGTAATTAGTAAAATGAAAGGATAACTATACGTGCATGGGGGGCGGCGGTGCCGGCTGGCTATCTGATCCGTGTCACGGTGAAATAATGCTTTTTAAAGCAGCATGTAGGTCACACCGTCCCCAGTACGCAGGGGAAGTGAGCCGGGAGGAGCTTAAAGCTCCCAAATAGAGCACCTTCAGATTCAGCCCTCTCCTCCGTCATTATCAGCTCCTTCCCCCTCGGCCGAACGTTTTAAACCGTTTTTACGTCCGGACCTGACTTGTGAGGCGCGGCGCGTGGCCTGATGGTGGATCTCGTTTTTGGCTGCAGGACCTGAGCAAGTGGAAAAACCGGCGCCGGAGTGTGAACTCTGACATCGTGAAGAAGAAAGAGGAGCGGGAGAAGATCGAGCAGATAACGTACGGCGGCGACGGCAGGTCCAAGGCCTTCAAGGAGGTGGAAGATAAGAGGTGAGCGGGGGGGTGGGGGGGTGAGCGCACTGGGCTCGGGTTAAAGCAGAGTGGCGGACACTGAGTTTGTTCCTCTTGTGCACCGTTCTCACCCTCAGAGGGGGGATCCTTTGCTCAGGTAATAAAAGAAAAGGTGTGCGTGATCATTTCCTCCGGAGTGACTGCGGTAGTTTCTTTCGTCGGTGTGAAAGTGTAATTCAATGGCGGCTCAGCCTCCCATTATTTTGCCCCACATTTCCTCCCATCAGCCTTCCCTGCTTCCAGCCTTCCTCCATTCATTCTCACGTTTGACGTTACACCTTACTGAGTGTGAGGTTATTTGCCGCTCACCCCCCCCCCCCCCCCCCCCCTTTCATCCACAGAGAGACTCGAAGACAGAACAGCGTCGGCAGCCGTCTCGGATCTCTTTCCTATTTAGACGACAACGACGACGTGTTCGTGAAACCCATTTCCTCGCGTCCCCGAGCACCTCCCGCCAGAAGCTACACCATTGACACTCC
This sequence comes from Hirundichthys speculiger, assembly GCA_018398805.1. Classification (NCBI taxonomy): domain Eukaryota; kingdom Metazoa; phylum Chordata; class Actinopteri; order Beloniformes; family Exocoetidae; genus Hirundichthys; species Hirundichthys speculiger. The sequence goes on from JAGFBZ010000955.1 coordinate 1,065,513, forward strand.
TTACACCGCGCACGAACCTTCCCACTCCTCCCCGAGAGCAGAACGGGCCCCGGCCGCTCCCCCGCCCGCCGCCAGGCCCGCGGACACCGGCTCCAGCACCGGCATCACTCCCGCCGCCACCAGCTCCCACTCCAGAGCACCCGCCTCTTCACCGAGGAGCGAGGCCGTAGAGGTCACCAGCACCGCCGGCAGAGAAGAGGCCAGCGTCATCTCCCCGCCCAGAGCGCCGCTGCCGAGGCGCCCGCCGTTGGCCCCGCAGGCTGAAGCCGACGCCCCCTCCTCTGCTTCTCTGCACAAAGAACAACCACAGATCAGCTCAATGGAACCCAAGCCTCCCGGGGTTTCTCGGGTTTCCGCCTCCCTCCCCCGCAGCTACCAGAGATCGGATAGCGCACGGATAACCTCGGTTGTCACGCCGAGGCCCTTCGGGACGCAGTCCACCCGCATCGCCTCCCTTCCCAGAGCCTTCGTGGTGAGTACCGGATAGTTTTACAGTCGAACGAGAAGCGGCGGGATGAAACATCTTTGACATACTGGTCACGTGTGTTCATTCTCCAGATGGACGACGCCCACAAGCGCGTCAACGGTAACGCCGACGCCTCCAAGAAGACGACGGTGTCGAGCCGGTATCACCAGTTCATGACGTCTGAGGATGAGGCCCAGTCCAGCTCGGCGCACAGCAGCGAGGAAGAGGAGGATGAGGAGGAGGAGGAGGAGAAAACCACGGCCAAGAGCGTCTCATCCTTCCTTCCTCCCGTCAGTCCTGCTCCAGCTAAAGAAATCAGCCAGGTAATAAATTTTAACTTTAACATGCCTCTGTTTCTCTTTAGTTAGGGTTAGAAATAAAGTGCTCAAGTAACTGACATATAAGTGTAGCAGCAAGCTGGCCTTTGATCAAGACGTGAATGATTAATACGCCGGCTGTCGCGCACGTCCGCACAACCGGACCTGTGGTTGCAGACAGACGGGCCTCAAAGCTTCATCTTTACTCACCTGGCTTGTTTTTTTTGTGTTTTTTTGTTTTTAGGAGAGCTCCTGTGAGATGCGGATCAGCCTGAACCAGAAGCCCAACAGCAGCAGAGACTTCGGCTTCCAGGCGGCCTGGGACTCCACGGGAGCTCGCGTCACGTCCATCCAGACAGGTAACCAGCGGAGACCTGGCAGAGCCGGCCTTCACACGTTCACGCCGTCACGTTCACGCTCGGGCGCTGCCGGGTGGTGTTTGAGCCAGCGGCCTATGTAGGGCAGCTTGTATCTGGGTCAGATCTGCTGGGTCTGAGCCTCCATCTCTACTGCGGTTCCCCGCCACCGCCTCACGATGTGCCTCGTATTTTAACGGGCTTTGTAATGCCTTTGAAGCTGACGTCTCACAGTAACACACAAGCTTTGTGTGTGTTTAAACGTGAATTATTTGCATTTAAGGCTCATTTCTATATTCAGGCTTCTGTCCTGTTGGTAAGATTTTCTGAGACTGTGAAGCTCAGTAAAAAGCATGAAAAAAAACTAGGGCTGGGCAAGTTAACGCGTTATTATCGCGTTAACACTTTAATTTATTAACACCGACAATTATTTTATCGCGCGTTAACGCACGTTGCTCACGTGCTTTTGTTTTGAAAAGTCTGTTACTGACTGCTGCCGAACCTGAAGATAACTGGCTGGTAAACATGCGGCAAAGCTTAAACAGACATGGAGAACGGTAAAAATTTGTGAACTTTACAGTTCGGGTAGCAACTCAGGTAGCAATATTAACAATTCTGTCTGAAAAAAAAACTTTCAAACCCCTTTGTTCAAGACGATGGCGTCATTCCTCCATGTTCCATCAGATCTGCTCCATGTGTTCACTGTCCTGCTGTTCTCTAGCTGGTTACTGCAGTGCGGCTCCATCTAGTGGCACAGATGTGTAATGACAGCAGAAAGTCTGTTCCTTGATTATGAAACAAAGCCATTTCTGGGTCACGTAAACCAGACAATAAAATATTAAAAACAAATTCAGTCCCGTGGCCTGTTTGCTAAAATTTAAATATAAAAAAACTGGCATTTTGTTTTGTTTTTTTGTGTTAGATTATAAAATGGAAAAAAGTCACTTTTCTATTTTTTTAATTTTTGATTGACAATTGAAAATGGAAAAAAAACAAATGATTCACAGATAATTACGGATTGATAAAGTTACAGAACTTTAACATGGACATTTTCATTTTAAAGTTCTCCCAGACGGAGGATTCAACAGTAACAAGGTTATTTGTAACAACTGACAAGTTGAACTCCCCGTTAAAAGTTTCTGCTGTTACCTCAGAAATTACCTGTTTTAATCTTATGATTTTGGCCTCTAGATTGATAGAATTTTGTTGGTAGACTTTTATTTATTTATAATAAAGAAACAGGATGACGTTAATGCCCTGGCAGTGGCAATAAGCTTTATTTTATTTTCCATTTTTTAAAGATGAGATTTACACTAAATATGTGTTACTGACAAGTGCTGATGTTAAAAGTGTTTGAACAACAAACAACAGTTCATATGGCAGCAGAACATTTAAATAAAAGTGACCTTTACACTACTTTTGAATTCATTATTTGAATTTCCGTATACAATGCGATTAATCGTGATTAATCAGGGAAATCATGCGATTCATCGCGATTAAAAATTTTAATCGTTGCCCAGCCCTAAAAGAAAACATAAAACCATGGCCAGAAACTGTAAAAAGCAAAACGTGGTTGTTCAGTACATTTATGACTGAAACATGCCTGGCCTTTTTTTCTTTAAAGAATAGCAGTAAAGCCATCCCAGTGTGTCTTTAATACCGCTCAGTCGTCATGGCGGATAAACTCTCCTGACAGCCGCGACCTCCGTGTCTTTCCAGGAAGCCCGGCGGAGATGTGCCGCCTGCAGGCCGGGGACGAGGTGCTGACGGTCAACGGCCACAAGGTGGCAGAGATGAGCTACGTGGCCTGGAAGTCCTGCATGGAAGAGGCCCTGCAGGAGGGCAGCCTGGTCATGGACGTGCGCCGCCACGGCCAGAACAGTGAGTCATCGGGCGCACGCACGCACGCATGCGCGTGCACGTGTTTGATTGTGCAGCAGCGAGAGGTTGGGGAAGTGAATGAAGCATTGACATTCCTGGACTGACGGTGCTGCTCGTGCTTTGTGCGTTGCTAAACAGTTTTGACGCTCTAAATCGGTCCGTGAACTATTGTGAAGTCATCCGTGGATGATTTCATGACGGACCTGTGAAGTTTTCTTTCTCCTCTGGTGAGGGAAGGCTGCTGCTGCTATGACTTTCTCTGCTTTTTGGTTTTCTTCTCCTTCCTCTTTTTTGTTTTTTATTTCTTTCTTTCGTTTTCTCTACTGCTTCTGCTTCTTTCTGAGAACTAACCCGGCTCAGGCCTCCGACCCCTGTCCTGTTTTTGCAGCGCTCTCGCTTGTTTCCCGCTACGTCAGGGTCATCTTTAGAAGAGCGGTTCTGGCGCCGCTCACTTGAACTGACGCCGGTTAAAACGGTTTGGTGGGGAGGTTACAGAGGTTTGGGTTTATGGAGGCTCTAACGGGCTGCACGGCTGGGGAAGGTGGTTTCTCTGTCGGCTCCAGCTGCTCTTATAACACCGTCACAGCAAACCCCGCCCCCTGCTTCATAGCGGTCTGTAGGGATGGGAATTGATAACATTTTTCCAATTCCATTATCGATACTGTTTAACGATTCGATTCTTTATCGATTCTCTTATCGATTCTAATTTGGGGAAAAAGGGATAACTAACAGTTTTATTAGCATCAATTTTTTTTTACTTAGAAGTCACGACCTTACAAACTCAACAGCGAGGTCAAAAGAGACCCAAAGCCTGAATAACATGTTAACTGTTAAAATATGTAACTGTGCAAATACACAAGAATGTGTTAACATTTTACTAACAGATTTTTCCTAATAGAAATGAAAAAAAATCTCCCTTTTAAAAGGATATATGAGCTCACTAAGCACTCAAAAATAATAATAAAGAAAGATAAATACTATCAAATACAACAGAACAGTGCATAGTACAAATCTGCAAATACTATGAAGAATTAACAATTATTTTGCAGAAAAATAATCATGTCTTCCAGCCTCTGAACCAGCCAGACTCTCTCTCTCGTCACGGTCATCTTCTAAATGTAATGCAGAAGGAATTCGTTTAATAGCATAGCGTTAATATTATAGCGCAGTGGTTCTCAAACTTTTAATCCTGCGTACCACCTGAGAAACTGTTCAGCTCTCTGAGTACCACCATGATGACCAATTTTAAAATATAGCCATATATGTCTTCTCAATTAGCTTTAAATACACAGATATGTTTATTCCTTATTGTGGTTATTTATTGTTGCCTGAATTGTTACCTTACTGAATCAGAAATTTACAACTCTGTCCAACAATTCTCACATACTCATACTCTCATACAGAGCAAAATAAACACAGTCAAAAGTTGTTACATCTGCAATTGAATATGCAACAAATATATATATTTTTATAAGACAATTTAAATTATCTCAAGCTACAGATTTCGTTTGAAACGTATTTATAATGCATTGTATGTCTTCCGATTTTTTTTTTTTTTAAAGGTGAAAATGTGGAAAGTCATGACGTTCCCCGGGGTACTACCAGAGAGCGCTCGCGTACCACTGGTGGTACACGTACCATAGTTTGCGCACCACTGTTACAGCGTGTTTTACAAAGAAGCACATAGGCAGCGGTATAGCTGCTTACCAGAGTTACCTTCCGTAGTAACCGCAGAGGTGATCTTAGCTTGGCTACTGCTGCTGGGTTGAGATCCATCAGTCCGAAGCGCGTCAAAAACACGACACTCGTTATCGCATGTTGTATGCGCAAATGTTTCTGCATGTTAGCCGTGTTCCCTCCCGACGCTGTTATCTCCTCTTTACAATGACTGCTAGTTGCCTTGTTGCCATCTTTCTTTGGTGAAGTGAAGCCAAACTTTGGAGTGTTTGAACCTGGTGGGCGCCATTGTTGTTTACAACTGCAATGCGCGTGCTAAACCGACGTAACTTAATCACGTAAGTGCTTTCTGGAATTGACTGTGCGTAACTTGCGTAAATTAACGTGAGATTCATGCTGGTTGGAATCGATAAGAGAATCGCTAGATACACAGAACCAGTTCTTTACAGGAACCGGTTCAATACAGGAACCGGTTCTCGATTCCCAACTCCTAGCGGTCTGTGTGTAAATTCAAATGTTGGGGTTGACATTTACGCAGGAACACTCACGTGCACACACACACACACACACCCAAAAACATAGTTTGTTTGTTTTTTTCTGTTTTTATGTGCAAACGCACGATTTATTTTGATGCCGTTGCATTTACTGCACGCAGACTGGGACAGAGATCAGCCTTCCCTGCCGTTTAAAAGCCATAAGACCATCAATCTGACCAGTATGGATCATCCAATACTTCTAGGTTCCGCCGAAACGAACAGCACCAGCCTGGACTTCACCTCGCGGACGTTCGCGGAAACGTCGCCGACCGAAGAGCCCCCCCCTCGTCGCGTGCTCGTAAGTGATCCACGGCGGCCTGGGTCAGCTCAGGTCCTGACTCATCTCTATTCCAGTCTTGTTCCCGGCCCGCGGACCCTTTTAACGAGTGCCACCTTTCCCTGCAGGACACGACCTCAAACGGAGTTAACGGGGGTCTCCGGGAGGAGCCGGTGACCATGAGGAACAAAGGTAAAGAGCAGAGCGCGCACTCGGAAAGGTTACCAAATTGATCTTGATGATTATTTCTGGTCTGAGTACAGAAAGCCCATCAGAGGGGGGGTGTCAGTTTGTTGACAGGGCAGGAAGGTGTGAGGGAAAATCGATCGTACTTACAGCAACAGACATTTACTCTGACAAATTTATGTAAGCGGTGTGTATTAGAGATGTAACTCATGAAGGCGTGCGGCTAATATAAAGTGCCGCCTCCTTCCCTGTGCCTCACCTGTGTCCTGTTCTCCATCTTTCATGTAGAGTCAGAACCAATGTCAATGAAAAACTTAAAACGGAGGTCAGAGTTTTTTGAACAAGGTAAAGAGAAAAGGGAGGCGTTGGGATGAGTCGGTGATGGTGTCTCCATGGTGACTGTGATCTCTGTCTGTTCTGGTGGCTGGGTTCTCTGTGCTTACCTGAGATCAGGTCTGCATGTCCTCCTGCTGATGAGCACACAAGCTGTCGGACGTTGAAGTGGAATCCCCGAACCGAGGGATGCACGATAACTGTTTTTTAAAACCGATACCGATACCGATAACTTTCAGCTCCTAAAGGCCGATACTGATAACCGATAACACACACATATACCTAAGATCATTACATCAATACTATGAACAAAATCAAAAAAAATTTGGACTTTTTAAATGAACAGATATTTATTTTTTCCATTGAACAATTATTGGCAAGCCTCTCAAACATTTTTGTAAAGCTATCAAACAAACCTATTTGATATCTCACATCAACTTAAATAAAGGTTCATTACTGACTGATATAAAAAATAAAGGCTCCTTGAACTGATGGAAATACATGCATCAGAAATACTAACTGAAAAAGATTAACATTTAAAGGATTTTGGCTTGTGGTTCCATTTAAATTAATACCTTTAATTAAAGTAAATGAGGTTCAGTCATTTTTTGTTTTTTTATCTAATGGAAGCTTTAGATGAGAGAGATGAGGGAGAGGAGAGATTGCTGCTGGCTTGCGCACGTTAGCATTAGCTCGCGTTAGCCCAATTTCAAAATTATGAAAGTTATGTTGTAGGTGGCTGATCAGGTTTTACGTATTAAAGCTTGTGCTTCCCTCCTCGTAGAATTCACTCGGAGGATTCGTCACAAATAACCACCAAACTATCTTCTTCTGAAACTTTAACGAAGTTCCACGCCGCCATGTTTGTTGTGATCAGTACGCTGTGCTGCAGGCTGCATTCAAGGTGTAACGTAAATTCCTCCGTTCCCTCGTTTGCTAGTTGTTCTTTCAGCCTTTACTATTTTTTTTCTTTTTTATGTGTAACATGAGGGAAAATACTGCGAATATCGATTCAAGTTAGCAACTACTAAAATTATGACCGAGTTAACGAGTTGTTTTCTGGCATGAGGGGGTATTCTTGATTTTCCTGATTGAGAAATCTTTTTTCTGATTATGCCGACGTTACTTGAACATAACATTCACTGCCGGTCATTTAAGACTCAGAGGGAGCGAGGCACTGCCATGTTGACAAAATATATATGTTATCGGGGCTATTTGTCGTGATATCAGAGTTATCGGAATGACATCATAATTTCCTGTCATCGGCCCGACAGTTATCATGCACCCCTACCCGAACCCCTCCTTTTTATTCATTTATGTTTCTTGTCTTTTCTCAAGTCCGTTGCCAAGCCTTCACCCTTGTGCCCTTGTGCTGTCCCCCCCCCCAGGTGGTTCAGGGTGTGGTGTCAGTGCGCTGGTCTACCTCTGTGGTAAACAGGGTTGAGTGTGCAGTGACCTCCTCACCTTCTCGTGGTGCAGCCTGGGATTCTGACATGCTGTTCAAACCGCGGAAATTTAACAACATTTTTTTAGCTCCATTTCAACGTACATCAATTAAAAAAAAAAAAAAAAATCCCGAAACGTAGAGAAGAGTTTCCAAAACCAGCTGGACAGCATGACTTGATTCCAGCATCTTCTGAATCCTGTCGTGTTCGTGTTGGTTGAGCACGCTCTTTGTTTCGCTAGCATCTTTTTTTTTTTGTTTGGTTTTTTTTATCGTGCACGCACTGAAGTGTCCGTTCAGCTCCTGTAGTTGCGTCCGCTTGCATGCCGCTGACTCCAGGCTTGTTTGTTCCAGCTTTTCCTCTCGATCACGTTGATTTTTCTGCTGGTGAGCACTGAGGTGACATTCAGTGTGAAGATCAACGAGTCTGTGATCTGAAACGGAGCATCCTGTTCTGACCTTTCGCACCTCGAGGCTTGTTGAAAGCATCAACTGTTGCCGAGTTTCCAAAAGTAATTTTCAATTATGAATTGACATTTTTGGCTCAAAAGTCCAATTAAATCTGAAATGAGAACGTCAGGTTTGTGTTGATGCGGTCTCAGGCCTCAGGGTGAACTCATGCATTCATCTCTGCATCTGTGCACGCCACGACTGACTGAATATTCTCTCTTTTCCAGGAGGATCGGACTCTGTGATGCCTGATGTGAGTTTCCGTGAGCGCAAGAGACACTAAAAAAAAAAAAAAAAACCTGTGCATATATATTTATAATGCAGAATTAGAGTCATAGGAATGTCGTTGTTCATCGAGGAGTCTGAAGAGACTTTGAGTCTAACAGGTTGAAGAGTCGGTAAAACTGGTGGAGGCCTGTGAAATGATTTTCCAGCGCTGTCGCATGTGTCTTCAGATTCCCGTTCCCGCTCGCTCACGCCGTCCTCCGCTCGCTGGTCGTGGGACCCAGAAGCAGAACGCAAAAGACAGGAGAAGTGGCAGAAGGAGCAGGAGCGCCTCCTACAGGTCGGCGAAGACGTTTCTCATCGACTGTTGGTTGAAACTAAAATGGTCCATTTAAGTAGCTTTTCAATGCATCTTGTTTATTTTGTAACTTGACCTGAGTAATGCAACCCCACTAATGATTTATAATTAGGGCTGGGCAAGTTAACGCATTATTATCACGTTAACGCATTAATTTATTAACGCCGACATTTATTTTATCGCACGTCAACGCATGTTGCTCACATGCTTTTCTTTTGAAAAGTCTGTTACTGGCTGCTGCCGAACCTGAAAACAGTAAACATAATGAAAAGCTAAAACAGACATGGAAAACGGTAAAAATCTGTGAACTTTACATTTCGGGTAGCAACTCAGGTAGCAATATTAACAATTCTGTCTAAAAAAAATATTCTGGACTGCAACAAAACATTTGCGTCATTCCTCCATGTTCCATCAGATCTGCTCCATGTGTTCACTGTCCTGCTGTTCTCTAGCTGGTTACTGCAGTGCAGCTCCATCTAGTGGCTCAGATGTGCAATGACAACAGAAAGTCCAGTCCTCCATTATAAAACAAATTAAGTCCTGTGGTCCGTTTTTTAATTTTGTATTTCTGATCCAAGCTTAAAATTTTTTTTTTTTTTGTTAGATTAAAAAACGAAAAACGTAATAAAATGTCACTTTTTATTTATTTATTTTTTTTGATTAACAATTGAAAATGGAAATGAATGATGAATGATACACACGGATTGGTAAAGTTACAGAACTTTAACATGGACATTTTCATTTTAAAGTTCTCCCAGACGGAGGATTCAACAGAAACAAGGTTATTTGTAACAACGGACAAGTTGAACTCCCCGTTAAAAGTTTCTGCTGTTACCTCAGAAATTACCTGTTTTAATGTTCTGATTGTGCTGAGACACAATCATTTTGTTGGATTTTGTTTGTAGACTTTTTTTTATTTTTCATAAAAACAGGATGACATTAATGCCCTGGCAGTGGCAATAAGCTTTATTTTATTTTACATTTTTTTAAGATGAGATTTACACTAAATATGTGTTACTGAAAAGTGCCTATGTTAAGTGTTTGAACAACAAATATTATGACACTAGTTCATATGGCAGCAGAACATTTAAATAAAAGTGACCGTTACACTACTTTTGAATTCATTATTTGAATTCCCGTATACAATGCGATTAATCGCGATTAAAAATTTTAACCGTTGCCCAGCTCTAATTATAATCCTAAATAAGTGTGTTGCATCAAACCGTGAGAGGAGTTGCAGGCGGTTCTCGTCCTCAGTGAGGTCTGTTCCCAGCGGGCTGTCAGACATCAGAAAGTATCCGGCTCCAGTGCAGTTTAATCTGTCAAACATTTTCCCGAGGGTCCGTTTCTGGACGGAGATCAAAGGCGTCTGACGCGTCGACTCCCCCAGACTCGCTTCCCCGCAGGGCGATCTGCATTAAAGCAGACGGCTCACGGCCGCGACCTCTCCCTCTCTCTTTTTCAGGAGAAGTACAAGCGCGATCAGGAGAAGCTCCACGAGGAGTGGCTCAAGGATCAGCAGAGATCTCCACGAAGCAGGTAACAGCTGGACAGATGTGACGAGACGGCAGCGATGCTCGGGCGGCGCTAATTTGTCGTCGTGATCCATCGGTTTCATCTCTGACTTCAGAAAGCAGGGCTTTTTTCTGTCAGAGAACTGAGTTGGAAGCGAGAGCAGAACATCATTGTAACAGTTTTGCAACAAAAAAAAAAAACTCCCTTCTGATTAGAATTTCAAAACACTTTGCGGCGTGTCGCCTCGAGGGGATGTTGTTGTTGCACTTTTCCCTGGATGTTGATCAAGACCTGCTTATTAAATGCTTTCGTGTGATTGGTGCTGCCGGTTATAGCTCCTCCTTCTTTACCGGCAGCCCGCGGACCTGGAGGTGAGCGGCCTCCGCCCCGGCCCACGGTCGCCCCCGTCCTCTGCCCAGCGCCCCGCTCCTTCCCCGTGGGAAGAGGAAGAGCGAAAGAGGCAGGAGGAGCACCGGAGACGAGCGGAGGAAGAGAGGAGGAGGGAGGAGGAGGAGCGAGAGCTGCTGCGTCTCCAGGAGGAGAGGAGGCGGAGGGAGGAGGAGGAGGAGCAGATGTGGCAGAGGAGGAGAGAGGAGGAGAGGGAGGAGGCGCGGCAGCGGCAGGAAGCGGCGGAGCAGGAGCGCCGGGAGAAGGAGCGAGCCTTGGAGCAGCAGCAGTGGTCAGTAGAGACGCTGCTCCTCCTCTCCTCTCCTTCATCCTTTCATTAAACTGTCTGGCTTTTTAACACGTTTAACCTGCTTTATTGTTTGTGCAGTAACATACATGCAAACTAACCTGTCTGTGTGTCGTCCTGCTCTAACCGCCATCATGTCTGCACACACTTCCCTTCACCAAAAAAGGGCTGCTGGCTCCCACGGCTTTGCTCGAGTCCAGCCTCCACTGTCCTCCGCAGACAGGTCAGTCTGAACCTGTCCGTCAAAGCGCCTGTTCCACTTCTAACAAACCTCACCTGCTCTTCGAGGGATGCACGATAACTGATAACCGATAACTTGGTGTCAGTGCGCTGACACCAAAGAGCGGAGACGAGACGAGACTTTGTGTTGGCTGTCTCACGTTAGCTCTTGTTAGCTCACGTTAGCGCGATTTCAAAACTCCATAGAAGCGATGGTTATGTTTCAGGTGGCTGGTCGGGTTTGACGTATTAAAGGTGGGGTAGGTGATCTTTTTTTGCAGCATTTTTTACAATATTGCCTGAAAACCTTTTCACATTCCCACTGAAATAAAATGTTTGCAAAAAAAATGAAATATTTTGATCCAGTCTTTAGATTTATTGGCTGCCTAATACGTCCATCAAATATCAATGCACTCCCCCCCACCCCTCCCTCCCTCCCTGCGGTTCATGTAGTCGTGAATCGTGTGAAGGCGTGGTTTCGAGGGGTGGGCTGAAGAGGAGGAGGCGGAGCCTTTGGGGGTAGGGAGGGAGTGTATATTTTCAAAATCTCACTTGAGTTGGATTGCTGGAACTGTTTTTTTTAAAAAAAACACCTACCCCACCTTTAAAGCTTGTGCTATTTTTCCCTCCTTCGCTTGGAGCATTTGTCACAAATAACCAGCGAACTATCTTCCTCGGAAACTTTAGCGAAGTTCCATACAGTCGCCTCCATGTATTTTTGTTTTTTTTTGTTTTTTTTTTTTTTTATCAACGCTCTGTGCCGCAATACTGCATTCAAGGTTTAATGTAAATTCCTCCGTTCCCTCGTTTGCTAGTCGTTCTTTCAGCATTTTGTATTTTTTCTATTTTGTATGTGTAACATGTAGGAAAATACTGAGAATATCAATTCAAGTCAGCAACCGAGTTAACAAGTTGTTTTCTGGCATGAGGGGGTATTCTTGATTTTCCTTACTGAGAACTCGTTTTTCTGATTATGCTGACGTCACTTGAACATAACATTCACTGCTGGTTATTCAAGGCTCAGAGGGAGCGAGGCACTGCTGTGTTGACAAAAATATATATGTTATCGGGGCTATTCGTCGTGATATTGGACTTATCGAGATGACGTCATAATTTCCTGTTATCGGGCTGATAGTCATCGGGTCGATAGTTATCGTGCACCCCTATGCTCTTCCATCACGTCTTTCTGCCTCTGCATGTGCTCAGGAACATTTCTGCAGCCACAAGTACAAGTCCAAAGAATAAAGTAGATATTAACCTGAGCTCTTGTATTTTGCTGTCTAGTAGTCGATGAGTGCAGCTAGTCACCACGATGTTTAATGTTTGAAGCGGTCTGAGCTCAAACGCTGTTGAATAAAGGTCATGAAACTGGAAATCTGCCTGCATGATGCTTCTAATGTAAAACTGGGCCTGGTGGACGTCAGGGTTATAATAGTTTTGGATTTTCCATTAGTTTTAATTTTTTATTTAGTTTTTAGTTTAGTTTTTCCAAATTCAGTTCCAAGTTCGTTTTTAGAGCAGTTTTGCTAGTTTTTATTCATTTTTGTTTGGAAATACTTAGTTTTAGTTTTTATTAGTTTCAGTGTTAGTTTTAGTTTTATTTTGTAAATTAGGGTTGTAATTTTGGTTGGAGTGAAGCACTGAACTTTTTGAAGGCTATCGAATCACACAGTCGTGTTTACATTCTGGTCTCAATAAACATATTTATCAATGCGTCTTCCCTCTTGTGGTGTTCCTGCGTATTTACTGACCAGCAGCTATCTGAGGGGTGTACTACGAAGCGAGATTAGAGGGTTAGCGAGGTATGTTGAGTCTAAAGCCAGGATTTCCGGTACCACGAAGGTGGCTCTCTTTCGACCTGGCTAGATCACCATGGTAACTTACTCTGCAAACTTAGCCTGGTCCGGAGCAGGTTATGTGCAGAGTTTAGGCTCAAATCGGCTATAAAAAGCGCCGCCCTTTCACTTTCACCCAATCATGTTGACCTGAGCGCCAGGATTGTGCAATGGAGGGAGAGTATTCAGAGACCGGACTGATCAGCTGGCTTCCCATGACCATATTCTCTATGAACGCTAGAGATTTCCAGCTGAGGGAATACGTTACATTTGTAATCTGCTAGAGCCAGATATTGGCAGCGTCACCAAACGCAGCCGTGCGCGCACAGTAGCGCAAACGGTGTGCGTTTTTTTTGCGTTTCTTTGCCGCGGGAACCTACATGCATTTAGTTGGTGATGCAGAAAATCTGAGCCAGAATACTGGAATAAAGGTTGTACTTGTTCTTACTGAACTGCTGAATATGTTTGTAGTATTCCCTGGCCATCTGCCCACGCTTCAAATAAAAGAAGGGTTTTACTAAATCAGGTAACATAAATTAATAGTCCATTATATTGATAATCAGTGTGACGTGGAATTTCATGTGAAATGTTGTAATATAATTCATAGATTCCCCAGGGTGATAGGGTACCTATTAAAGTGGCCGGTGAGTGTATATTGGTATCACAGATAATATTAAATCTTAAATTAATTTCACATAGATTTAGCAAAAAACTAAAGTGATTTTTATTTATCATCCATAATGGGACAGTCAGACCTACATAATGTTTAAATCTGCTGCATTAAGTTTAAAATTTAAGCGCTCTAAAAGAGGGAGGGAGATTAATTAAGGTGTATTAAGTGGTGAAATAAATATAATTTACTGTGGCAAGAGACACTATAGAGGGCCCGGGCGGGGTTTGATCCCCGGACTTTCGGGTGAGAGTCACGCACAATTGCCAGTCAGCCAAAGGGATATCACCTGAGCCATGAAGCCAGGACACGTCATCAATCGGAGGTCAGTGACAGGACCTCACACTGTCACATTACGAATTTACACGATCTGCAATTTTTTGCCAGCACTCCTCTCTGGCTTTATTCGCACCAACAGTATTGCTTTTGGCCGTAAAGATTTCTTTGAAATCCTCATAGCCCTGCATTATTAAAACCTGTTCCTCCTGACTGAAATATACGGACCGCCATCTATCCATTTTATCCGGAAGAGGCGTCAAATGACGCGTCAAACGCCCCCTTTCGTGTGAACGCGCACAGAGCAGAAAGCAGAAAGCCGCGGTTAACAAAGATAGTTGATAACCACCGTCGTGGTACCAGTTATCTCTGATGGAGAGTTTCAGGTTTGTTAAGCCAGCTCACCCAAAGAAAGCCTGGCTGTGTTGAACTTGCTTCGTAGTACACCCCTCTGGTCTCCATGGAAACAGTCCATTATAGTTGCTGTTTTCTCCCGTTCCTTCCCAACGCTGACTGGCCTGCAGCTGTAGCTTCTCTTTCCAGGGGGCTAGCTTAGGCTAGCTTATCCAGCTAGTCTTGGTTAGCCTTCTTTCCAGGGGGCTAGCTTAGGCTAGCTTATCCAGCTAGTCTTGGTTAGCCTTCTTTCCAGGGGGCTAGCTTAGGCTAGCTTATCCAGCTAGTCTTGGTTAGCCTTCTTTCCAGGGGGCTAGCTTAGGCTAGCTTATCCAGCTAGTCTTGGTTAGCCTTCTTTCCAGGGGGCTAGCTTAGGCTAGCTTATCCAGCTAGTCTTGGTTAGCCTTCTTGTGTGAGCTTTTCAAATGGACTTTCAGATTCGTGGGTTTTTTTTCTCCTTCAGAAGTATTCCACACATTGTATCACCTGCTTCTACAACAAGGCACTTATTTTTATCATTAACACAGTCATAGTTAAAGAAATCCCAAATAGGACTGTGCCGCTTTCTCCCAACTTTTGCCGCAGCCATCCCTGCTGATCTTTTTTTTTTTTTTAATTACAAACACGAAAACGTGTTTTCGTGTTTATATTAACATCATTAATATAATGATGTTATATTAACTATAACATCATTATAGTTAATTTTAGTTAGTTTTATAAACACATAATACAGTTTCAGTTATTCATTTTTTTAAAAAATCGTTTTTATTTTATTTTAGTTAATGAAAATGTATTTTCAATTCTAGTTTTTGTTATTTCGTTCATTTTCGTTAACAATAATAACCTTGGTGGACCTTCGTTAAGCTCTTCTTCTTCTGTTTGACAGGTTGAAGTCCAAATCCTCCCCCCAGCTTGATGAAGAGGACAGAACTCAGAGGAGAGGTCGGTTTACTTTTTTCTTTTGAGTAACTCCCCCGAAGGCATGATGTTGCACGCCGTGCATGTGTGTGGGCTGCGTTCTGCCGCAGGTGTGCACGTGCAGTCGAGAAGCGAGGCCCGCTGGCTGCTGGAAGAGCAGCTGAGGCTCACGCGTGGAGCTCAGGCCCAGAACCGCAGCGCCGGCCGGCGGCCCGACCCGGAGCGCAGATACAGTCTCAGTGCCGTGACTCACGGAGAGCCGGAGAGAGGTGGGCTCTGCCCCCGAACCGCCGTCGCATCACGCTCGCCGTGCTCCCGCTCTAATCATCCGCAACGCCGCACCTGAAATAACATCCTGCAGCTGTTTGGTCTGCAGCTGATCAATCAGCCGGAAACCAGAACGTTACAAGCGCCAGAACGATTAACTTGATGATCGCCGGGTTTCGGATCATTTCTGCTTCCGTATTTTAATCTTTGCATGATTGACAGTTTTTTTTCTCTGGCCGTTATCAGGCGTGATCTGCTTCTCTGTCTACGTTAGTTTTACTTCCACAAAGCTGTTTCATTTTTACCAGCCATGACACAGATTCTTTTTATTAATTTTTTTTAAATAATTGTTTTCTTTCTCCTCGCTGCAGCCGCCGTGACGGGAAGCGGCGTCCCTGATAAGAAGGGCCAGCAGCCCGTGTCGCAGGCTGAGCTGGAGCGTCAGCAGATCCTGAACGAGATGAAGAAGAAGACCCCGCTGCTGACGGACAGCAGCTGGATCCGTCAGCGCGCCGCCAACGCCGCCGCCGCCGCCGCCAACGACAGTGACGTGCCGCTCATGCGCAGGTAAAGAAGAAAAGAACAGTCCCAGTCGGCTTTTCTACGTTTCACTAATATTCTAGTATTCGAGAGTCTGGCTGCCACACTGGCACATCTGGATGGATCACGTCCTGGTACTTGATCATGTGATCGACAGTCGGCAGCCAGATCGGTCTCTTGCTTCCACTAACCTGGTAACGTGTGCGTGGCGTGGGTTGGCTTTGCAGAGGTGAGTCTCTTGACAACTTGGACACCTCCCACAACTCCTGGCGCTCGTCCTGGACGCCCAGAAGCAGCTCCTTTGCCCAGAACTACTCTCGACCGCAACCCGGCACCGCCTCCTTTTACGGCGGCGGCGGCGGCTCGCGGACCCAGCGGCCCGTCTCCGCCACGCTGCCTTCCTCCTATTCCTCCGGCTCCCTCCGAAGTGGGGCAGGAACCCACTCGTCCCCGTGGCCCCGGCATTCGCCTTCGCCCTCCCCGTCTTCCCCGTCGCCCGCCACGTCTCCGGAGCCCACGACTGAGGCAGGCGGCCCTCAGCAGCGGAGCAGGTAACGCTGAACGGAGCTGCTTCGCTACAGGCACTAAACGCACCGCCACTAACCCGCCTCCTGGTACACTGGATGGGCAGCAGGTTCAGAGGGCTTTTTCTTTCTGTACACTTTCAAGCATTTTATTAGTGTACTGTTAATTTTATTTTCATACTGCATTCCACAACCAAGAGGTTTAAATAATCACATGACATCTTATAGTTTCATTAACATGCAATAATTTTGTACAGGGGATATTTGTGCATTTACAGTATTGTTTTAAGATCATTTCAGTCGCTGGTACCGATACTTTAATACATGCATTCAAAGCTGCTCACTGTGCTTAAACTTAATTTTATCTGCCATTCTTTCATAGGAGTTCTGTTCTCGTCAGGCATAAAGATATTTTATATACAGTGATCCCTCCCCAATTCGCACTTTAAGTTCCACGGTTTTAGTTATTCACAGATTTTTCAGAAATATTTATTTATTTATTTGTCTTTTGAACATATATGAGCTATACAGTTCTTTTCGTAATAATATGAATAATTATACAATGATTTATCAGATTTATCAGAGAAGAAAAAATAAAAACTTTAATGAATACAGTAAAATACAGTAATACAGTAAAATACAAAAAGAGGGAAGCTTAAGCTTATGAAATCCCTACCCCCTTTCATTTACATGTTTAACATGGTCATTAATTTTGCTTAATAATATAATATAAAACAAAACATATCTAATTTCTGGATTTGTTATCAATTACTCCTTACTATACTTGTCTAATGGGTCTATTTTAAGCAGTTTTTTTAAACTGGGCCACATGTTTTCTTTTTTTGATGATATTAGGTAATGTATTCCACAACTTCACCCCACAGAGGTAAGGTAAGGTAACTTTATTGATACCCGAAGGTAGATTTGTTTGCAGGTAAAAAGTAGAAACTTACAACACTACCATACAGTACAGTGGCACAAGACAAACAGGAGAATAACAAAACAAAACATTGACGGACAAACAAAAACAAATGCTCCAGATTGAATAAGCAATACAGTAGATAAATAAATAAATAAATGGACCTAGATAGAGAATGGGAAATCATGTCCTATTTAGGGCCTTAATAGCTGAGGGGACAAAACTTCATTTATACCTTTTAGTTTTGCACAAAGGCATTTTAAACCTACGCCAGAAGAGAGAGACTGGAATTCGCCGTAGAGTGGATGAGATGTATCATCTGTCTGATGTGCACATCAGACAGATGTGCACATGCTTTTCAGTGTGGTATGAACCATTGGCTGCTTTAGATTCCCTCTTCCTCTTAAGTTATATTATATATAATATAATATATATATAATATTAAAAAAATCGCGGAAACCTCACAAGATGTTGGGCGCGTTATATCACAGCGAAGAAATGCTGTGAGCCAGCCTGGCCCCTTTAAGAAGGTGGCCTTATGGGTAATGTTACTTACTGTTACAAGTTCCTGCAGTGCCAGAATAAAGTTCTCGTTCCATGCAGAGAAAACCGGACTGTTTCTTTTGTTGTTGTTAGCATGTTAGCCGCTAATCACGAGCCAAAAATAGCGCGATACCAGCGGTTTCTTTACTACGGTTCAGAGACCAGAGGCTGTGAAGGTAACAGAAAGACCACAGTTGAGCCTTTGTCTTGTTTCGCTGCAGTGCTTCGCTACTTTTTTGTAGTTTTTAAACATATTTTAAACACACTAATTAGGCTCGGGAGGGCTCCAGTGGATTTTCGCGGATTTTGATTTTTTTGGGGGGGGGGGCGCCGGTTCCCATTAACCGAGAAAAATAAGGGATCACTGTATGACACTTTCCAACTGAATTTAAACAAGGAAAAAAGGGGGAAGCTTCTCCGGTTATTAAAGAAGAATCTGAAACCTGAGTGTTTTAGTGGGAACACGAGTCCATCCAGAGTGTATACCACTGTGACCTTGTCTTTTATGTGTGTGTGTGTGTGCGTGCATTCACACATGCGCCAGGCGTGTGCGCTGGGCTCTCTCAAATCACAGCTGTACGTTCTGTAATCCAGGTCAGTGAGTGGAAAGAAAATTTGTACGCTCTGTGAGACCCCGCTGGGAAAGGGAGCAGCCATGATCATCGAGTCCCTGGGGCTCTGTTATCATTTGGGCTGTTTTAAGGTGAGCGCCGGACTCCCGCCGCCATCGCCGCTGGAGCATGTCGGCAGCACGACTTGGCTGATCCTCAAACACTAACCTGGTCGCTGCGACCTCATTTCCTTGTTTCTACTAACGCGGGTCACTGTTCAAGCTCCTGATCCTTCTCCAGCTGACGAAAATCAAGTTTCTGTGCCAAAGCTGAAAATCTAAACGATCACTTTGTCTCTGTGCACATATCTGAATGTGGTTATCTTCTCTTCAGGGAAGTTTGGTCTCCTGCACCTGAATATTGATCCTCTGTGCCAGTCTTTGTCCTTCTTAATTCTTCTCTTCATTCCTGTCCTCCTTCTGGAAAGCTTCGTCCAGTTTTTTTTTTTAACCCCCTCCTCTAAATTCACACAGTGCATCAGCTGCAAGTCTGACCTCGGAGGATCGGAGGCCGGGGCTGAAGTCAGAATACGAAACAAGCAGCTCTACTGTAACTCCTGCTACGTCCGAGCCAAAAGTGAGTAATCCGCCCAGCTGATGCATCTTGGGATGCCGCCGCTGACCTTTAAGCTGAACGCCGCTATCCGTTGTCTTCCAGCTGGCCAGCCAACAGCTATGTGACGTGAGCGTGCTCCAGCAGATCGACGAGGAGACCACCTGCGACAACAACCCGTGAGGCCGTCGCGTCGCCGGGTCGCCCGGCGCGAACGCGCCCCCCGGAAAGTGATCGGAGTCGCTCTTGTTTTTTGCAGCGTGCGGTTGCCGGGTTGAGATTTCAGAGACGCTTTCTGCTTTTATTGTCTGCGTGCGTATCGTATTAAAACACTACAGCTGTACAAAAAATGTCTAAGGCTTCTGCATGCATCAGAGTTTTTTTAAGGGTGTTGGCCGTGAAAAAACCGCTCGGGTGAGAAATTGAAAGATTTTGCTGGAAGGTTTATGTAGTTATTCAGAGAGAGTTCTTCATTCCTCCCGCCGTTGTTCTATTAACGCTTCTGTCAAACAAGCTTTTCCTGTCGCGTCCACGTGCCTTTTGCATTTGTAACAGGGAGGAGTCATTAAAATTATTAGAGTTCTCTTACGTAACGTATTTAAAAAGAAAACATACGCTTGGCCGGCACTTTCCACGCTAAGACAACGCATCATTATGAATGGAACCGAAGCAAAGAGTAACACTGTAAATAAACCACTAAAATGCTCAGTCTGTGTGTGATTCTTGTTTTTTTTTTAAGTTTTTTTTTCAGCTTTAATGGTGCATCATAATGTGAAACGGTGAATCCAGAGCCTCATCTTCGTCTGTCCGTCTCCGCCGTCCTCCGAGTCATAATGAAAGGAATTTAAATGAGCTTTTGTTGCGGCGGTTTCGGGAGACGGGCCGGGCCTCTCGGCTGTCCGGAGCCAATTTGTCGTGCACATTTTCTTCGGCGTGCACGCACCACATTTGATTACACTTTGATGGACTGTTTTCCAAATGTTCTCTGTCGCTCGAGCCATTTCTCAGACTCGTACCTGCATAAATGTGTGCTGAATATTTATACGGGGAACCACGGGCCCGGTTCTTCTTTCATAACTCACGACTGCATATAAATTGGCTCAGAAACCGTCGTTCCTCCAATCAGAATGAGCTCAGCTCATTTTCAATGTTCTTCATGGAAATGAGTCGGACCAATCGTTACAGTAAACCCTCGCCAATTCACGCTTTAAGTTCCGCGATTTGAGTTATTCGTGGATTTTTAACAAACATATTTTTTTTTGAAAAATCAAGAAAAAATTGCGGAAACATCACAGGATGTTGTGCGCGTTCACTCAGCGAAGAAATGTTGTGAGCCAGCCTGGCCCCTTTAAGAAGGTGGCCTTATGGGTAATGTAGTGTGTGTGTCGTGGGACGGCAGAATGAAAACGGGGTTAGATGAAAAGTGTAGTGAGCATCAACAGCAGCCCAGCGTGTATAGATTTACATTCTCTGTTAACGACAGGAGCCCAACAATACAACCTGTGTGATGTTACAAGTTCCTGCAGGGACAGAATAAAGTGCTCGTTTCGTGCAGGGAGAACCGGACTTTTTCTTTTGTTGTTGTTAGCGTGTTAGCCGCTAATCACGAGCCAAAAATAGCACAATACCAGTGGTTTGTTTACTACGGTTCAGAGACCAGAGGCTGTGAAGGAAACAGAAAGACCACAGTTGAGCCTTTGTCTTGTTTCACTGCAGTGCCTCGTTACTTTTTTGTGGGTTTAGAACATATTTTAAACACATTATTTAGACTCGGGGGACTCCGGCTCCAGTTCGCAAATTTTAATCCCCATTAACCGCAAAAAATAAGGTATCATTATATTTGTTTCTGAGCTCAAACAGCAGCACCACCTCCTCCCCCCAGCTCGAGGCCGACGTCTCGAATCCTTAGATTCCCATTTTAGATTTTTCTCTGGCGCTCTCGTGGCAGAGAGATATTAATCTATCTGCTCAGAGGGCAAGCGTGGGCTGGATGGCGCCGAACGTGGTCGAGTGGCTGGGAAATATAAAACCTCCCGTGATAAATACCGCCGTGTTTTTCCCTCCAAAACCAAGGCCGCCGCCGTCCCTTCAGAGCGGCCTGTGCGCTCGACTGCTCGGAGGAATACGTTCTTGAGAAAGAAGACGCATGGAAAGGGTTTCGACGGGCCGAAGAAGTCTTCCTTCAGTGAGACCAACTCTTTTCAACATTCCTTCCAGCTGAGAGAGCAGGAAGGACCTGTGCTCCGTCAGGGTTTTAACCTCGCTGTCAGCACATTAACGGAGTCCAGTCATTTTACTTTCCAGCTCCTTTCACTGGGATGTATTTATCTCAAGTTCAGCGCAACTTGGACTGACCTGAAGGGGGCACTGTGGTATCATTTTATTTTGTACATTTATTTATTTTTAAACCAAGTGAAACTGGAATGATGTGCAGCTTTAGTTGGACTCTGTGGCTTGGCCCCGTCGGATCAGCAGCGTCTCTTTTCCTGAGGTTTTAAACTAGACGGCGCCGCAATCAGATGTTGCTCAGAGACGACTCGGATGAGCGAATGAGAAGAGAAGCTTTTCCAGCCTTAAGAGAAGCCATCAGGCACCTATTCACCTGCCGCTGTAATTAGCGGCGTGATTGCAGACGGCGTCTCCGCAGACCCGTCGCTTTCACTGGTCGGTGCCGCGCACGTGAAGAGACCTTTGAAAGCACCAGCTGGCAGAGTTTTCACGTCTTTAGGAAAATCCTTGAATCCCTTTCAAAAGGTGCAAGAAACAAGTCGGTGTAAATTCTCGCCGGCGCAGATGAAATACAGCCGTTCACAGTATCTGTTATTAGGGTTGGGCATCGTTTAGATTTTAACAATTCTGTTTCGATTCCTGTTCAAAACGATTCTCGATTCCGATTCTTTGATGTGTAGGTCAATAGATTGCAACTTATCTAACAGTAGAATTTTTTCATTTAAAAAACTGACACATTTACACAGGCGACAGGCCATTTTTATTCTTACACATGCTAGCATGCACATATGCACACACAGAATTCAGTTACAGCCTAAATGTTAAAAAACTTACAGTTTTGGCATTTTGCATTTTGCCCAACAAAAAACGAAATCAACAGTTTTTGTTTAGGATGCTGACCATATCTGCTCTTTCAGAATTCAAACGTGAGCACAGATAGTGTTGCCTGATGTGGAAAACACGCGTTCGCCAGGAGTGGAAGAGGCCTGAACACTTTCATGGACCCGTGAAAATCGACCCGACCCGAGCTATTATCATAAGTTCACAATATTTGGACCCGGAACCGACCCGACCCGAGTCTTTAGTTTCCGACCACGAACCGACCGAGTTACCCGAATAGAACCGAGACAATCCAGCCCATAGTTGCTCATGTTAAAGTTGTCTAGCGTTGAATAAAACTTGATTTTCTTACCTAAAGTTGTCTTCTTCTACCCAGTTCAGTTGCTGCATAGGCTACGTGATGTATACAACAATAAATCCACGTCGTTATTCTCTTTGTGGATACAGATGCTATTGGTAGCAACTGCTAACGCTAATAGCCTACACCGGTCAGGACGTGTCGTCTCATCCAGCGTTGTCATGTTGGCGATCTGTTGTGCTTTACAGCTGCCGGGCAAACCGCTAATAACACGCTACGGGAACACGATTGTTTCACGACAAATACGCCACGTTAATGAATAATTAATTAAACTGCCCCGAGTCCTGACATTAGCCGCCACCGCCAATATCTTTACCTCTCTCGAGTAAACGTGGACCCAGCCTGTCAGAGAGCACCGACCGGACCCGAGACTAACTGTATCGAACCTCGGGTTTTCGGGTTGTTCCGAAGACCTCTACTGTACACATATATATGAAAAGGGTTACGAGCACGGGAGCAACGCAGTGAATTAAATACGGTACGCTCGTTTATTTTTGTGATGTCATGCAGGCGAAGGTGTTTTGCCATATTAATCGTGCTCCCTCCTTTGGCAGTAACACGCTTCCCGCAGATGTTGCACTGCGCCAGGTAGCCGTTATATCCCTGACTGAAATGCAGCCGAACTTGAGAGCGGCGTCTCTTGGGATCCATGTTGTGGCTTGCCGTGGACGTGACGTCGACACTAGCGCGGAGTTGAGTACGCCGGGCGGAGTAACATCAACAAACTAGTGCAGTAAATCAAAAATAAAAAAAATAGCGCGGACAGAATCCGAAAAAAGAAATCAAAATTCAAAAATCTTCTAAACGATTCCAGAACCGGACGTTAGGAACCGATTCCTACTTGGAATCAACCCTACCTGTAATACTCTCACGTCAGCTCAGATGACTCCAACTGCTCCTTTCTGGAAGCCTAATATTAGCTTAATCTAATTCCCAGTGAACGACAGGCAGCGACGGTTCAGCGGCGTTTGGGTTTCGGTTCAGCGGCGCTGACGCACGCTCGCGTTTCACGCATGAAAGGTGCCACGTTTGCACGACTGCTTGTGTGCGTCAGAGCCTTCACGACTTCCACTCTGAGCCTACCACACGATGGTTATCCTGATGAACCCCCCCCCCCCCCCTCCTCCACAGACATGAGCGTTTTTGTTTTCCATTTTTATTGAGGTTATTGATCTGTGACCTTTTGTGCAGCGAGGAAAGGATCAGCTCAGATCCCCGTTTGTCTTCATTAAAAATGCTGCCTCTAATCCCCACCTGACAAAAGGGCAGAGCTCATTCAGAAGAGGCTCGACCTTAATGCAGCTCTGTTTGTTCGGGTTTCTCTTTAATGGGGATGGATTAGCACGAAGGGAGAAGGTTCTGGAGCTGTCCGTAGTCATCGTGTGACCGGACCGTTCCTCCAGAAACTGGTTGTTTTTTGACAAAGAAGGCTTTTTTTCTCCGTGTTTTCTCTCTGCTTGGAAACAACCAAGAGAATTATTCATGGAGGTGAAGAAATAATGCAAGAAAAGCCGAGTTTTATCTCTCTTCCCCGCAGTCAGACAGACAGACACCGCGCAGCCATGTTGAAACGGAGCGACGGCGCCTTTTTCTGCGGTTTCTCTCCGTGACCTTAAAGAACACGGAGTCGATTCTAATATCTTCAGTCGAGGAAGTCGAGCTAATACCCGCGACGAGATGCAGTTCGGCTGCTTTTCCAGCCGGCGGAGGAGAAAAGTAGGGTGGAAACAGTTACACGGCTCTTAAACGATAAGGCTGCGCGGTTCACAGCTGGGGCGAACTGATATATTTGAGGCTGTGTTTTTCCTGGGGGGGGGGCACGTTGCCGCTCTCATATGAATTCATCGTCCCTCAGTTTTACAGCTGAGCGCGAGCTTCAACGCTAGTCGATGTCGGTGAAGCGTTTCCCGCTCTTTTTCCAACCTGCTGCAGCTCCGTCCTGCTGTCTGCTGCGTCAGGAAGACAGATGTGTGGCAGATGTGGCTGCAGGACGTTTGCTGTCACCTTTACACCCCCCCCCCCCCCACCCCTGTCGTTAACTGCATCTTGTCCTCGCATGTCAGCTCGGATTGAAGTTAATTAGAATTTTATCGGAGGGAAACTTAAAAGGAAAGATGGCGCTCCCTTAAATCTGCCCTTTATTTGATGCCAGAGGGATCAGTGGCCACGGTCACATGATGTTTTTTAATTCGGAATTAATTATTCCGAATTAAATAATTCAGAATTAAACTATTTTCCTTCGAGTTTACATAGAAATAGTAATTCCGAATTGAGGTTTACATGAAAAACACGTTTGTTCGGCTTTATCCAATTCTGCTTTAGGTCTGGGGGTTGGGAAGGGTTCTGATTGGATAGGGGGAGGGGACGTCTTTACATCTACCGGAAGAAAACAAACTTAGCTAATTCGGTTAGCAACAACATTTCACTTATTTTTGACCTGGGTGGCATCTCTATCTGCGAAACCTCCTTCATTTAACCTGGCCGCTTTGAAAAGCTCACAATTTTTATGTTTTTTTATGTACCGGAAGAAAACAAACTTACTCGATTAGCAACAACATGGAGGACTACATTATTAGCATCCTTTTTGGATTTGTTTTGATTTTATTTTTGAAGCAGCAGCACGACAACATCACGTCGATGATTTTCTTTCGAAAACAAGTCCAGCGCGGAATATAAGCGTCATCGCGACAGACGGGCAAGAGAACTAGCATGCCCAGAAAGACGGGAATTAATTTAAAGTGGAATGAGTGTATACATGACCGCAAAATTATTCTATTCAGATTTAAAATCAGAATAAACCAGCCACTTACTTCAGAATTAAGTTTAATTCGGAATTGACATTTTCATTCGGAATTGTTTACATGGTAATTTTAAATAATTTTTAATCGGATTTAATTTTAATTCTAAATTAAAGAGGAATTAAACTTCCCATGTAAACGCAATAATTGTGGTGTTTAGTCCATGCATAGCTGTCACGTTCACATTTACTGGAACAGAACTGCATTTTCCCGCCCAAAGAGCAGGTTACGTTATAGTAGGTGCACTAAACCTGTAACATTTGGACACTGTCTCACCTGATCTGGCGTCTCTTTCTGGACACCGTCCAAACGGTTCAACATTTCCGTTCTTGTCAGAGCTTTAGTTTCACCGCAGGTACGTCACAGGAGTCGTAGCGTTGAAAGGTTTTCATGCTTTTTGTCTTCTTCAGTCGTGCAAGAGACGGGAAGCATAATTTAGCGTATTTAGCAATCAGATAAAGGCGGTTTTCTTATTTTAAATAAAAGAAACAAAAAAAATCAAACAGTTTTTCACTCGTGTCGATGAGCTCATTTTAATAAAGTTGGTTTTTCCCATCTTCAGTTAAAATTCTGCTTCATGCCGGCAGATGTGATTCAGAACTGATTCATTCATTTAAGGTTTATAGTCCGCTCTTTAATGTTACATTTAACAGATGCGTCTGATACGAGACGGGGAGATGTTCCTTCAGGTTCCTGTTGGTGAAACGGAAATGGATCTGAGCACCACGTTTGTCACGTATGAAGTTTATAAATCTGGTGTTTTATTCTGGAAACAGTTTAAAGGCCCAGAGCCTCGGAGGTTTTCGTTTCCTTTTTCCTAAAACCAAAGTGTGAAAATAACCTGTGATTATAAATTCTCATCCACGTCCTCCTGCTTCTTAGCGCTTCAACCTGGTTCATCTAGTTTTCCTTATTGGTGTTTATTAACAAACAGATATTGATCCTCTCAAACTGTTGACAAGGAGGTGTTCAAGTGTTCAGTGGAAGAACACCTTCATCACCCCAGACTTCATCTTCTGTCCAGAGAGACGCTGACAGGAAGTCCCATCAGGGAGGGTTAAAGTTAAAACGAGCGTTGGCCGTCATTAAACACACATTTAAAATATCCAGAATTACAGTGATCCCGTATTTTTCACCGTTAATGGGGACCGGCAGACTGGTCTGGGTCACGTTGACCCTGTAAGAGCTGGTTTCATATCGATGTTGTCTGGATCCAACATGGCACTTTCAGCTGCTCTTCGTCACCCGCCGGATGTTTAGGCTGCTGGGGCGTCGCTCTCCTTCGTTCTCAGAGCGGCCATACGGGGAACCGGCCGGTCCAACCGGAGGCAGAGATGGTCCGGCGTCAGGAGTTACGACAGACGTGGAGGTCTGAACATCAACCTGTGTATTTAACCGCTTTCTTCTAAACCGCATCGTTGTTCATCCTGAGATCATGTCCTCCAGAGCAGCCGTTCCCAAACTTCAGAATACCAAGGCCCAATTTAAAACATGTGAAAAATCTCCTGCAGCCCACCGAAACCTTTAATCACAACTGTGATCAACAAACAGGACAATATGAATATTATATATGATATTAAAGTGAGGGGTCAACAAATAAGGTGACACTTGTCATATTAAGTTAAGATGACAGTAGAATAACACTTAACTGGTTTGTTTTATTACTTCTTAACGTTTTTTTTAATCATGTCATGAATATTTTACAGTAATTAAAAACATATTTAAAAAAGATCGAGGATTTAAAACACATTTGTTTAATTTTTAATGACCTCTCACGACCCACTTGCAGTACCCACGACGGCCCACCAGGGGGCCGCGGCCCACACTTTGGGAATCACTGCTCCAGAGGAACTGTGACCACTTCAGACGCGACTGTCTGCTGGACAGATTTGATTTAATGGCAAATCGTGACGTAACAGGTTTTGAGATAATGCACCAGGTCATGTTTTACTCTCTTCATGCATAATTTTATTTTATTTTTTTTAAAGTGTAGTGTAATCACTTCCCTCCAGATTTGGAAACCAGCTTAAATAATTCAGGGAGGATGATGGAGACCAATGCTGCTGCGAACCCTTTTAAGATGCTGTAAGCAGAATTAAAACAATAGCTGCAGTTAATTCCCTTTCTTTGGTTGAGAGTGCCAGTAGTCTCGGGCATTTAAATAAAAATTTGCGAGGTCAAGCCGAGTGAAACGCGTCTCGCTCCCATATGAGCAGCAGTCTTCACTGCAGATGCATTAATGGACAGATGTGCTCTGGTGGAGGTGGGCCTGTTGACCACAGCTGCTTTGTCAGCCGTTTCATTACGTAGTCGTGAGCTTCCTCCCCGCAGGACCTGATCCATTCACACCTCATCCCCCATGATCATACGAGATGTGAAACATCCTCAAGAACCTCCAGACAATTATCACTCATTTGCTGCCCCTCAACAAGAATTTTTTTTGTTAATGCAGTTTCTTACTGCCTGTACCAGGGGTCGGCAACCTGTGGCTCTGGACCCGCATGCAGTTCTTCAGTCTCTCTGCAGTTTCTTCCTGTAGCTTTGGGGGAAAAAATTATCAGAAGGCGATTCTCGCTCTGGAGCACATGTAGTACCATGTAGGCTGCTCGCCAGCAGGGGGCAGAATGAGTGTGATTAGCGCAAAATACTGCCAGATTACTGCAGTGAGTAAGTCGTGTGTTACATTCTGAGAAAGAAAATAAAGGTGAGCGCGCGCTCTGTGACTACACTGCAAAAACTCAAAATCTTACCAAGTATATCTTTCTAATTTCTAGTCAAAATATCTCATCACACTTAAAATAAGACACAATCACCTAAAGAGTAACATTTCAGTGAGATATAGGAACTTGTTTTTAGACAGTGCATCTTGAATATCTTGTTAAGTGAAATAGTCTTGAAAACATCTTGTTTTGAGTCATATCTCAGATGAAACAAGTTTTTTTGACATGTCATGAGATTTTTTAAGCTAATTTCAAGATCTTGTCAGGCTTAAATATATTGTCTTATTTCATGAAATCTTATTAAGTGAATTATCACTTGTTCCATTGGCAGGTTTTTTGCTTATTACAAGCAAAAAATATCTTGTATTAATATTTTTTAACTTATTTTTTG
The DNA here is from genome assembly GCA_018398805.1 of Hirundichthys speculiger. NCBI lineage: Eukaryota > Metazoa > Chordata > Actinopteri > Beloniformes > Exocoetidae > Hirundichthys > Hirundichthys speculiger. The sequence goes on from JAGFBZ010000955.1 coordinate 1,093,831, forward strand.
AGTGGCCTTTTTTCCAGTGTAGCACCGTATATCTGTATGTGTTCCTCATGTGCCGCCGTAAAAAATAAAAGAAACATTTCCCGCACCGCGTTGGTGTGCTGTAGTGGTGTAACACGCAAATGGAGCGATTTTGGAAACCTTCCCAAACCCGACACACTGGGGCGCCGAAAAGGGGGGGTAAAGGATACAGATTATAGGGGCCCATGATTGAGGGGGGCCCAGAGAGGCCCATAATGATGATCAAAAATAGCATCAACAAATTTCGCCGCTGTGTTGGGGGGCCCGGTAAAGATTCTTTTCATGGGGCCCAAAATCCCTAGCGGCGCCCCTGCCGACACACTGCAAAAACTCAAAATCTTACCAAGTATATCTTTCTAATTTCTAGTCAAAATATCTCATTACACTTAATATAAGACACAATCACCTAAAGAGTAACATTTCAGTGAGATATAGGAACTTGTTTTGAGTCATATCTCAGATGAAACAAGTTTTTTTGACATGTCATAAGATTTTATAAGCTAATTTCAAGATCTTGTCAGGCTTAAATATATTGTCTTATTTCATGAAATCTTATTAAGCGAATTTTCACTTGTTCCATTGGCAGATTTTTTTGCTTATTACAAGCAAAAATATCTTGTATTAACTTTTTTTTTAACTTATTTTTGGAGTGGCCTTTTTCCAGTGCAAATCTGTCTTTGAAACATAAAAAACATGAACGTCATTGCAACACTGATATGAACATGAAGACGTTTGCATTTGGAGTCCTGTCAATCTTTGGATCCACGTACTGATGTGAGCAGTGATGTTCAGAAACAGAAATCACATTAAACAGGTGAGAACACAAACATTACCCTCTGTCTGTCCTCTGTCTATCTGTGTTCAAGATAACTCAAAAAGTTATGGATGGATTTTGATGAAATTTTCAGAAGTTGTCAGAAATTTGAAAAGGAAGAACTGATTTTTTTTGGGCTGTGATCCGGAAGAAATCCTGGACTCTGGATCACTTTCAAATTTTCGATAACATTGCGGTCAATGGGAGTGGAAATTTTGTTTCTCAATATCTCCATTAATTATTGCCCAAAACTCATGAAATTTCACTCAGGGATTGACAATGGGAACCTCTATCAAATTTCAAAGGCTGATCCGGATCTGATCCAGAAGGCGAATTTTATCGCAATCTGTAAATCGCTATATGGGGGAATAGTTGTACTTGGCGGAGGTCTGCGCTCTCAGAGTGCTTTTCTAGTTTAATAAGTTATTATTTTTTTCAAAAACATGTCTATTTTAGAACCTGAGGCTGAGCTGATGTAGTTGTTTTTATATCAGAGGATGACAACACACTGTAAATGGACCTAAGTCATAATTAAATACAAACAGACCATTTTTTATGTTTGTTTACTAATTTTTTTTAAGTTATTAAGCTACAGCTATACATTTTATTTATTTCAAAGTGGGATACTTTTTATTTAATCAATTTTTTTTACAAATAATGACTCAAATAGACCTGTTCTTTGTTTTATTTCAGAGAAGAGTCTCCAGTGTTTTTTTTCTCCTCTTTTAAAAGATTCAATATTCAGTATATTTACTTCCATGTCAGCAGGTTGATCGGACAAACATACAGTACAGAAGCACCCAATACACAGTCTTTATAAGACTTTCAGGTTTTCATTTATTATAACAGGTAAAAACAACAATAAAATGTCAACCATTTTCTGTTTGTTGTTCTATAATTTTATAAATGCAACAAACTATAGTTCTTTTACAGTAAATGACAAGAAAAAATTTGGAAATGAAAATTGAATTCACGTCTTGTATGGCCTCCTTTTGCATTAAAAACTTTAAAAACTGCCAAACATACTAGGAGTAAGCGTTTGGATAAATCCAAATCCCTCCAAATACAATATAACTTTACATAAAACTTCATACACTGTGTTTTTCTTCATTTTAAGGGTCAAATAGGTTTCCAGATTAATTTTATTAAGGGGGGAAGGGCAAAAAATGGCTCTTTTGATAGTAAAGGTTGCCGACCCCTGGCCTATAACTTGCAGCTGTAAAGCTCTGAACCGAACACAACCTGCTCTTCATAAAGAGACTGTTTGTGTCTGCAGCATTTAGCGGCTGAAGAGTGAGATATTCCCGTCAGGTTGTTGTGGAAGCTAAAAACTGAGCTAAAGGGAAGTGAGAGTTCAACTTGGAATAGGTTGCATGATTATGTGACTGCTGGATGCGTAAACGAGATCGTCCCCCTTCTTCTTTTTGTCTGAAAAGCTTTAAAAGAGTTCCAGAGGTAAGACGAGTTGTTCAACGTCAGAATCTGAAGGAGCGCGTTTTCTGCAGCTTCCACGTCTTTCATGTTGTTTGGAGACCAGCCTGGTGACACGTCAGTTCAAAGCACTTTTTTCTTCTTATCTTTGAATCTTTTCAGACTTGCACAAAGTGGCACTTCATGCGTCTGACATTGGCTCGGCTGCCTGACAGAGAAGCTGCAAACATTTCTGTCTCCGCAACGGCGCGTGAAGCTCCCTCCTTATCACCAAAAACATCTGAAACATACAGTGATGCCCTCAGATGATGGTTTTAATCTGTGGCTGGTCACACTTGATGCCATATATATTTATATATGTGTGTGTGTGCTGCCCTGCAGAAGTAAACATGTTTCCAACTCCAAAAAAAAAGTGGTTATGGCAGTTAATGATTTGTAATTCTGTGGAAATGTCAAACTATAAAACAGGCTCACTTCTTATTGAATTTCCGTGCAGATGCGCACAAAGATGCTCCTTATCTTGAGCTTAATTCGGGGGCTTCAAATGCTCGCTTGATTTACTTTTCTGCCTCGACTTTGTGTCTCCCCCGAAGAGACGCGAGGCCGAGATGAGACGTTATTTGTCGGGCGCTGCGGCGCGCGAGCGGCGTTTTATCTGAAAGCGCGCCGCTGGGACGAGAAGCTGTCGGGTTGGGCCTTTTGTTCGCGACCCATTCAGCAGCAGCGTCTCCCTTTTCAGAGACGTAATTACCGTATTCTGAATGGCTCCTCGTAAACCCATCATTTCCTGTGAGCTCATTGTTCCAGAACACAACGAAGGTGCTGAGCGATCGTCTGGCGTATTGATGCCGAACGATTTTCACGGGAAGATGCTCCCATGTGTATGAAAGAGTGAAAATGGACATCAGGGATCAATTTGCAGATGAAAGAGCGCTGAGAGTTTGTGACATCAAAGAATTGACCTTCAGGTTGTCGGCTCGGCTGTTCCCTGGGCTGCAATCGGGTGATGGCTACCGGGACTGCTTTTTCTGCGGTGCTGCTGCTGTGGGTTTGGTGCCTGGTGGGTGTGGGGGCCTGGGGGTGGGCGGGCCTCGTTGGTGGTTCTGGCCTTCTGGGTGCCCTGCCTGACCCCCCTGTCAGTGGACGTATGCCTTGGGGGTGTTTGCCCCTTGACCTCTTGGGTCCGGGGGCAAGGGTCCTCTCGGGTCAGTCTGGCCCTGGGTGGTGGGAGTTAGCTGGCGTCTTCTCACCCGCAGGAGGATTTGAGACGGATTAAGATAAGGAGAGTGGTGATGATAATGGTGATGACAGTTTCCTTGGTACATGTGAGTGAGCATGGACACCATTTATGCTTTAAACCCCTCCCCCAACACCCCCCTTGACTGTCAACAATAGAGGGTTTTCACGGCGCGTCATCAGCGCGTCATCCAACCGGAAGTCGCCATCTTGGAGGCACGCAGCAACGTAAACAAAGCGCACACACTGGAGTAAATCGGATGTCTTCATTGAAAATGGTAAATTATTGCCGTGTTTTTGGCTGTACCAACCGGACAGACCGCGAGAGACACTTGGAGTTTTATAGACTTCCAAAGGTTATTAAAAATCAGGGAGAACAATGCCAGAAGTTGTCAGAGGAAAGAAGGCGCTAAAGCGCCAAAGCTAAACCAAGACCTGCGTGGCAAAAATCTGGACAACATCCGAATTTGTGCGTCCCATTTCTTGTCGGGTAAGTTAAGTGAAATGTTGTTAGCTCTTAATTTCACACATGAACAATTATCAAGAAAAAAAGCACTTAATTTCTAGTCTAATGATAATATCAAGCTACCACCTAGCTACGCTAAGAACACAGTTCTTAAAATGTAGAGCTAAAATGTGCTATATTTCTCATTGTATTCCAGGTAAAAGGTCTGACCTTTATCAAAAGGATGACCCAGATTGGGTCCATCTGTTGGAATGACGGGTAGAAACCAGGTAGTTTACAATGTCGGGTGGTATGCAATCGAAGGGAGGCTTTCCGGCTCTCCGACAAGGGAGCTAACTCATAAGTCTGGCACCACGACAACTGTAACTTTTCAGAATATTGTTCCCTCTCCCGTGGATCAAGTCCTTCTCTGTATGTTTTTGCGTCTGTAACGCCTTTTGAAGAGCTTTTCTGTGGTTTATCTATCCTTTATCCACGGTCATTTGCATTGATCCAGCGGTGTGTTTACATCCGAGTACCTCCAAGATGGCCGCGCATCCGGGTCACTGACCAAAACGGGACGTAGGTGAAAACCCTCTATTAATCGATAATGTTTACATCAATTCTCTAAATACAGGTCTATAGCTCGGTAGAAATTGTTCAACCAGTCTTCTTGTTAGTAGTTTCTGCTTCCTACATATTATCTTTTAAGTCACACCCTCACTGTCGCGTCTCTTTAACTGTCTTGTCTTTAAATGTTTCACTGCTGGTGTTTTTCTAGTCCTCTCTGACGAAATCAGGATTTAGGATGTTATTAAAAGATGTTAAAATTTACTGCCAGAGAGGACTGAAGGACACATTCACCCTTCACACTCCCACAAAAAAAGTCTGCTATAGGATTAAATTGCATATACAGTATACATTAAATCAAGTTGGAGAAATGTAGTTTAGGCTTAGAAGTGCAAATGGGTCAGTTTAACTTTCAAGGGCTTTGCCCCAAAGTGCAGACATATGGGTCATTGATAAGACAGCTGCTGTCTTCTTCACGCTTGGCTGAATTCCTGCAGGGAGCAAAGCTGGAGCTGGAGTCGCGCGACCTTTAGGGATTCGTCCGGAGCCGCGTCTCCTACATCGCTTTTTGACAGTTTGTTTGTTTTGGGCGGCTGCTCATTATTCACGTTCATATTCCGATTCTTCTCCGTAAAGGTGGGGAATTAAATCCCATCGCTTTTCCCTTTTCATGTCATCAGCGCGAAACCTCTCCCCGCCGCCTCACTGTTTGCAGATCTAAGCCAAACCGCCGTGCGCTCCGAGGTAAATCTTGGGACATCGTGACCCGGCATGGCTTCGGTTCGCACGTGTAAACAACGCTCACGGACGAGCGCGGGCCTCCGGGATCACGGTAAACAGAGGTGCAGATGTCGGCTCACAGAAAAACCCATCCATCAGCACGCCGTCTGAAAGGCGGGAACATAAATTCCACAGTCGGGTAACAGTTGCCTCCACTCAGACGGCCGGTTCAGCCTGCCGGCGGCGTTGTCGTCGCCTGTTTGCAGTCCGTCCATTAAACCGCGTGACTGCGTCGCCGTGCGTGAAGTCGCGGGACAAGCTGAGCTCGTTGACGAGTGTTTGCCTTGTTAACTTGCTAATGGCCGGCGTGTTTGCTCAAGGAAGACATCACCAGTGTCCATTTGTCTCCAAACTCAATTTTACGCTCTCCTGAACTGATGCGTCGTGTCCTTGGGAGGAGGAGATAAGAGGGTTTGAGCAGAGCGGATCATCCTGTTTGTGGAAAACCCTTTCATGAAAGACTTAAAAGGAAAAAAAAAAGCGATGGTTTTAAAGGCTTTATATCCTTTATTTCAGTAGGAGTTTAAAGTATTATTGCTTTTGGAGGCGATGGGGGTTTACCCTGGTCTTTGTTTCTGTCATTAAAATTAGTTGCATCATTTCGAAGTTTTTTTTTTTTTTTTGCATCCAGAACCTCCAGCTGGTGCAGATTTCTCCCTCCTGTTGCCATGGCTACCATAGCTGCGATGCTTTAGTCTCGTCGGGCTATTAGCTGGTTTTCCTAAGCAGTTTCCTCAACTTTGACTGATTAAAGTCACGCGAGAACGAAGCGTCTCCCAGATGCAGAAGCGGTCTCTTCCCACGGTTCTGTTCACAATATTTCGGGGGAAATAATCCGCTTTTCTTAATTAACGATGGCACAAAGCCTGGCAGATTTTGATAACCAGCCGGCTCCCTGTGGTCCGAACCACCTGAGATCCTTTTTTCCAGGCTTTCAGATCTCTAACTGGAATATTAACGTTTCCACCGGATGAGGTTGATTTTAAAGGTTTGGGTCTCTGTTCGTCGTTTGGTTCGGTTTGGAGGGGTTGAAAGGAAATTTCTACTCGACGACGCCAGCAGGTGTTTTACAAGCACTTTTTTATTTTGTTTGTTATAGATCAGAATGGTGGCTTTTCTCATTTTCTACCCCGTCACTGACTGAACTAGTAAAGAGAGATTATAATCCGTCTGAGGGGGGAAGTCGTCCATCTTTTCGTCTCTGAACATGTGGGTCCGGAGGCTCGTCCCACCTTTAAGAGGTTTAAAAGGAAGGTTATACGTTCCTTCCAAAAACCAATAACAATAAGCTCTCAGTTGGGATGTTTAAACATTCTGAAGCGGAGCGGTTAAAATGTTATCTTTGCATTTTAGTGACGCTCTTCTTCTGTGCTCATTAATCCCCTCGTGCCCTTTAGTAATCTCCCCCAGCTGGCTGGATTTCCTGAGTGAGGAGAGGCAGCTGTTGACCTCTGCGACAGAGAAAGGTTTAACTGAAACACATTTCACAGCGCTGCTCTGGGTTTTTTTTTTTATTTTATTTTTTATTAAGAGTGCCAAAGCGGCTTTCTGCCGATTCTCCAACTGGATCACAGCTGCTGTGGGCAGCGTTTCCTACAGAACACCCGCCCTCTGCCTTCCTGACAAACCCCATCTAATAAGTGATCAATACCGCCGCTGTGCCGGCGCGCCAGGCATCAGACTGCCTACAGAACGTCTTCCACCGGTTCAACGGTTCCCTGAGTGGAGGGAGATTCATCCTCGGTGAGGCTGCTGACTTTCCTCCAGTCGTCCGTAGGGATGGGAATTGTTTCCGATTCCATTATCGATACTGTTTAACGATTCGATTCTTTATCGATTCTCTTATCGATTCTAATTTGGGGAAAAAGGAGAACAAACAGTTTTATTAGCATCAATTTTTTTTTTTTACTTAGAAGTCACGACCTTACAAACTCAACAGTGAGGTCAAAAGAGGCCCAAAGATAACGTGTTAACTGTTGTAATATGTAACTGTGCAAATACACAAGAATGTGTAACATTTTACTAACAGATTTTTCCTAATAGAAATGAAAAAAATCTCCCTTTTAAAAGGATATATGAGCTCACTAAGCACTCAAAAAAATTTATAAAGAAAGATAAATACAATCAAATACAACGGAACAGTGCATAGTGCAAATCTGCAAATACTATGAAGAATTAACAATTCTTTTTTCCAGAAAAATAATCATGTCTTCCAGCCTCTGAACCAGCCAGACTCTCTCTCTCGTCACGGTCATCTTCTAAATGTAATGCAGAAGACATTCGTTTAATAGCATAGCGTTAATGTTATAGCGTGTTTTACAAAGAAGCACATAGGCAGCGGGATAGCTACTTACCAGAGTTACCAGAGGTGATCTTAGCTTGGCTACTGCTGCTGGGTTGAGATCCATCAGTCCGAAGCGTCAAACACGACAATCGTTATCGCATGTTGTGTGTTCAAATGTTTCTGCATGTTAGTCGTGTTCCCTCCCGACGCTGTTATCTCCACTTTACAATGACTGCTAGTTGCCTTGTTGCCATCTTTCTTTGGTGAAGTGAAGCCAAACTTTGGAGCGTTTGAACCTGGTGGGCGCCATTGTTGTTTACAACTGCAATGCGCGTGCTAAACCGACGTAACTTAATCACGTAAGTGCTTTCTGGAATTGACTGTGCGTAACTTGCGTAAATTACGTGAGATTCGTGCTGGTTGGAATCGATAAGAGAATCGCTGGATAAACTGCCAAACGATTCCATGGAATTGAAACACACGGAACCGGTTCTCTACAGGAACCGGTTCTTGATTCCCAACCCTAGTCATGTGTGGAGTTAGCTGAAAGGAAAACCTGCTGCTCTTAGATACGGTGGACAACACAGACGTGCTCTCTGGGCCGAGTGGAAAAAAAACATGGAACAAAACACCAGGCGGATCTGCTTTTAACTTCGTCTGAGTCTGACGGTGGCGGGATGTTTTCCCTCCTCTTCAAAGATCTCGCGTCGCCTGGATCTGCTCATCCTGTTAAATCCTGTTCAAAGCCGGGGAAGTAAATCAACGAGCCGAACCGCAGCGCAGCTGGCTGGAGGTGCTGATGAGGGTGTCAATCACTTTGCTCATTTGCCGGGACTATGATTATGTAATTTCTTCATTACATAATTGTTCTTGTTGTCCTAACGGCGTTACAGGAGGGCAGCCAGGCTGGCGGCCGAGCAGCAGTCGGCTCCGATTACACCTGTAATTTAAATCGGCGTGAATGTCCCGTCGAGAGCCAATGAAAAGGTCGTCTCCAGAACACATGCCGTCATCGCACATCGCTGACGATCGCGTCGCCGCTGCAGGATCTGCTCCTCGATGAGTCACTGAGTCTTCAGCCACCTCTGCATCTCAGCGTCATGTAGTCGGACGTATCGAGTGCATGTTTCATGGCTGAATGCACGAAGGACGAAGAGTCTGAAACGTCTCCTTTGCTTCTGGAGATGTGCTCAGATGGAAGAAGAAAGAAGGAAAAAAAAGCAGGATTTTTCTTTTCCATTATAAAAGGGGTCTTGAATTAGAAATTTGACGAGTTGCATGACATGTCATGAACGGTGGCTCGCAGACGTTCAGGAGATAAATATTTTAATCCCGGGGCTGACTGCAGTAATCTAAAACAAAAGACATAAAGAAGGAAATTACACAACATGATTACTGACGACACTCGCGGAGAATCGTTCTCGGAAACGGGAAGGCCGGTAATTGGGTCTCTGCAAATCCAATTGACTTCCTCGCCAGTTCAAGCGAGCATCCATTTAAGGCCTGCAGCCCTGCGTCACACGGGTCGGTCTGTCAGACGTGGACGTTGGTGCGGTCCGAAACGCCGAGCGGCGAGTAGCATTAAGGCCTCCGGAGGACTGTTATTCTCCGTCGTGCGTGCAGCATAAAACGTACACTGATCAGAATTTAAAGATGATTATGAGAGGATGACGAAGTCTGACAGACATTACGTTTACATGGGAAGTTTAATTCCTCTTTGATTCAGAATTTAAATTAAATTAAGATGATTAAAAATTACCATGTAAACACCTAATTCCGAATGAAAATGTCCATTCTGAATTAAACTTAATTCCGTAGTGGCCACGGTTACATGATGTTTTTTTAATTCTGAATTAATTATTCCGAATTAAATAATTCTGAATTAAACTATTTTCCTTCGAGTTTACATGGAAATAGTAATTCCGAATTGAGGTTTACATGGAAAACACGTTTGATCAGCTTTATCCAATTCTGCTTAAGGTTTGGGAAGGGTTCTGATTGGATAGGAGGGCGAACATGTTTACGTATTTATGTCTACCGGAAGAAAACAAACTTACTCGATTAGCAACAACATGGAGGACTACATTATTAGCATCCTTTTTGGATCGCCATCTGTTCTTTTAATTATTTCCAGTTCTTCCAAGCTATTTATTAAATAAATCGTCTCTGCTCTTGACCACCGTTTACTGCGTGCTGCCATTTGAAACTTTGGTTCCAAAAAACAAGCCCAGCGCGGAATATAAGCGTCATCGCAGGCAAGGCAAGGGAACGAGCATGCCGAGAAAGATTGGAATTAATTTAAAGCGGAATGAGTGTTTACATGACCGCGGAATTATTCTATTCGGATTTAAAATCGGAATAAACCAGCCACTTACTTCGGAATTAAGTTTAATTTGGAATGGACATTTTCATTTGGAATTAGGTGTTTACATGGTAATTTTTAATCATTAATTTTAATTCAGAATTAAAGAGGAATTAAACTTCCCATGTAAACGCCCTGTGTAAGTGGCTGGTTTATTCTGTAAAGTTTCTCTCCGTGTTCTTTTTATCTGGTGCCTAAATGGCTGCGGTTACATGATGTTTTTTAATTCGGAATTAAAATTAGGAATTAAATAATTCCGAATTAAACTATTTTCCTTCGAGTTTACATGGAAATAGTAATTCCGAATTAAGGTTTACATGGAAAACACATTAGTTCGGCTTTATCCAATTCCGCTTTAGGTCTGGGGGTTGGGAAGGGTTCTGATTGGATGGGGGGGCGGACGTCTTTACATCTACCGGAAGAAAACAAACTTAGCTAACTCGGTTAGCAACAACATTCCACTTATTTTTGACCTGGTGGCGTCTCTATCTGCGAAACCTCCTTTATTTAACCTGGCCGCTTTGAAAAGCTCACAATTTTTATGTTTCCTGCCATCTGTTCTTTTAATTATTTCCAGTTCCTCCAAGCTATTTATTAAATAAATCGTCTCTGCTCTTGAACACCGTTTACTGCTTGTTGCTGGAATATAAGCGTCATCGCGACAGACGGGCAAGAGAACGAGCATGCGCAGAAAGACGGGAATTAATTTGAAGAGGAATGAGTGTATACATGACCGCGGAATTACTTAATGCGGAATTAAAATGGGAATAAACCACTTACTTCGGAATTAAGTTAATTCGGAATTGACATTTTCATATGGAATTAAGTGTTTACATGGTAACTTTTATTCGGCTTTAACTTTAATTCTGAATTAAAGAGGAATTAAACTTCCCACGTAAACGCACCCAGTGACAAGTTTAGAAGCAAAGATCAATCAAGAATTTAATACAATCATGAATACAAAGAATTATTATGCCATGCAGAATATTTTAATTGGCCGATGGTACATCTCCTAACATCTCAAGAGATGCCAGGGAATGCACACCAATGTAACGTCTCTCTTCTTTTTTAAAGCCTGCAAGAGGCGGACTCATTTCTCCTCCGACGTAATGGTTCTCTGTCTCCAAAAGTCCAGATGGTCCAGACAAATATGGTTATGTTTACTGAAGGAAATGGGGGTGTTACTAAATTTATCACCATTGCCATCGCATACGTCCTTGGAAGAGAGGAGGTCAGTAGGTCATGAGATCCCAGTTGTCAGGTCATAAAGCAGCAACGATGAGAACTTTACCTGGCTGTAAAGTTTTAGCTTTAACAGTTTAAAGTTCTAACTGAAAATAATTCTAAATCCTAACAATTCCCTTCCCAACCCCCAGGCCTTACGCGGAATTGGATAAAGCCGATCATGTTTTCCATTTAAACATCAATTCGGAATTACTATTTCCATGTAAACTCGAGGGAAAATAGTTTAATTCTGAATTATTTAATTCGGAATAATTAATTCCGAATTAAAAAACATGTAAGCGAGGCCAGAGAGATGTTTCCTCATGAAACGGAGCATAAAGTTGAATATGAAAGAACAAAAGGATGATAGTGACAGTTTCTATCCATTCACACCGTAGACAGGAATGCTGAAGTGACGTAACAGCCAGCTGATGAGTAGCAGCAGAGTGTTAAATATTCATCCGCCGTTGCTTTATTCCTCCTTTGTAACGGCAGATGAGATGTGCAGTCACTGAGTCATTTCAGTCCTCCAGTTTCACGCACGTCCGTGATGCAGCGTGAACATCATCGCCGAGCGCTCGCCGGGACCCGGTGGGTCTCCGTCAGCTCTCGGGCTCGGTTCCCGGCAGTCAGCGGACATTTTTTTTTCGTCTCCGATCGGAGCGTGAACTCGGGCCCCTGGAGGCTCATCTGGGGCGAGCACAGAACAAGAAAGACAAGAAGGGAGGATGTAAGTGATAAAGAGGAGGAGGTGGTGGTGCCTGTGGAGCCATCGATTCCCTGGTGTTAAATATAAAAGCCCACTCCATTAGTTCTGTTTTATTGATCTAAAAAACCAGTAAAACAGCTGGAGTGGACACACTGATCCGAGTCCCACTGGAGGTTAGAGGAGCAGAGCTGCTGCACACGGAGCCGTTAACGCAGTTTATGCTCCTGGAACTGGAGGAAAAAACGGGGTGCTGAAGCTCTTCACAATAAACTTATAATAACAGTCCTTTTTTAAGCTTTAGTCTAAGTTTCCTGGACATGATTCACATCCGTGAAAACAATAATCAAGAACGGAGCCATCAAGAGAAAAAGAACTTGAAGTTTCTGGTTACCGACCGCTGTGAAAACAAGACTTTTAATTTGAAAAGATACACGTTCAGTTTGTTCCTTTCCATTTCTTCATTTTATCTTTATATTTGTTTTTTGCCGTTATACGTTTGTCTTTTTTTTTTTTTTTTTTTTTAGGAATATGTTTTTTCAGGCTGTGATGGACTGGTGACCTGTCCAGGTGGACCCCTGCCTTTAGACCTGAAGAGAGATGGGATAGACTCCAGAAGATACCTGAGACCCTCCAGAGGATTAAATGGGTATAGATGATGGATGGATGGATGGATGGATAATGGATGGATGGATGGATGGGTGGATGGGTGGATGGATGGATGGATGGATGGATGGATGGATGGATGGATGATGGATGGGTGGATGATGGATGGATGGATGGATGGATGGATGGATGGATGGATGGATGGGTGGATGGATGATGGATGGATGGATGGATGGATGGATGGATGGATGGATGGATGGATGGGGATGGATGGTGGATGGATGATGGATGGGTGGGGATGGAAGGATGGGTGGATGGATACTAGATGGATGGATGAATGAATGGATGGATGGGTGGATGAATGGATGATGGATGGATGAGTGGATGGATGGATGATGGATGGATGGATGGGTGGATGGATGGATGATGGATGGATGGATGGATGGATGGTGAATGGATGATGGATGGATGGATGGATGAATGGATGGATGGGTGGATGGATGATGGATGGGTGGATGGATGGATGGATGGGTGGATGGATACTAGATGGATGGATGGATGAATGGATGGATGGATGGATACTGGATGGGTGGATGGGCGGATGGATGGATGGATGGGTGGATGGATACTGGATGGGTGGATGGATGGATGGGTGGGTGGATGGATGGATGGGTGGATGGATGATGGATGGATGGGTGGATGGATACTAGATGGATGGATGAATGAATGGATGGATGGGTGGATGAATGGATGGTGGATGGATGGATGGATGGATGGATGGATGGATGGATGGATGGATGGATGGATGGATGGATGGATGGATGGATGGATGGATGGATGGATGGATGGATGGATGGGATGGGTGGATGGATGGATGGATGGATGGATGGATGGATGGATGGATGGATGGATGGGGATGGATGGATGGATGGATGGATGGATGGATGGATGGATGGATGGATGGATGGATGGATGGATGGATGGATGGATGGGTGGATGGATGGATGGGTGGATGGATGATGGATGGGTGGATGGATACTAGATGGATGGATGAATGAATGGATGGATGGGTGGATGGAATGGATGATGGATGGATGGATGGGTGGATGGATGGATGGATGGGTGGATGGGTGGATGGGTGGATGGATGGATGGATGGATGGGTGGATGGGTGGATGGATGGATGGATGGATGGATGGATGGATGGATGGATGGATGGATGGATGGATGGATGGATGGATGGATGGATGGATGGATGGATGGATGGATGGATGGATGGATGGATGGATGGATGGATGGCCTGCAGGAGTGAAAGTCCCCTAAATAAAATGACATAAAATGTTCATGGAGTCGTGGCTCTTAAAGTTCATATATTTATTTAAAGTAAAACTAAACACGGGTAAAATGCAGGAAGTGTTCGTGCAGCGAGATGTTTTTACTGGACAGGAAACGTCGTTCCCAGTTCAGACCTGGAAAACGTTCAACGGTTTGAAACAACTGGGGGGGGGGGGGGGACATTTCAACCACAGCTGGGGAGCCGTTGCAGATGTGCGTCCATCCTGACGTTTAAATGAAAATGTGCATCAGTCCAGAAGTCTTTTCCAGACGCCAAAGTTTCCATCTTTAGTTTAATATATAATAAACACATGTCTCTTGGTTTCAGCCACCTGGAGGTCCATATTCAGCCCGCCTGGTGTCACATGACCTGCATGTGGCGCTGGGTCGTTTAAAGGTCACCTGTCTCAGAGTGATGCGTGTTTCCAGGTGAAGAAGGAACGTACCACCTGTCTCACCGTCGTCATCAACCACGGCGAGCTGCACCGCTGAACCGCACGTATTTACGGTCTTCACGGAGCATCTGAGGCATCGAACCGTCGAATCTGGAATCCAGTTGTGGAAATAAGATAAAAAATAAATAGAAAATAGTTTCAAAGGAGACAAATCAATGAGCACATTTACGTGTGAAAGAAACAATCTCTGCCCCTCGGAGGGAAAGGTGAAATCACTGCTCTTAAATCTTTAATTTCTCACCGTCTCGTCTGATACGCCTCTTGAATTTGATCCACGGTGGAGACGCTGCCTTTTACCACTGAGGTATTTTTCACTTTAACACTTTCCCTCCGTTTCAGGCGAACATTGAGATCTTAAAGATTAAAGTCCAGAACACCGGAGCCCCGACTGTCGTTAAAACGCAGCTCGGTTGTGGTGTTAACCTCAGAAGCACTTTAGATGGTTTAGATCAGTCTTTCTCACTCTGTTTTCAGTCACGACACCTTTCAAAAGTGAATAAAATCTCACAACACCCCAGAGTAAAATATAATCCAAAGCCACACTGCATCGCTCCGACTGTAAATGTATACGTCTCGTTTATTTAGTTTAAATAACCTGAACAGGATAACTGCACCAGAGTAGGCCTAAGCAGGAAAGCTTCTTTTCATCCGTGATGTGCTTGCTTCCATCCATCATCCTTGTATTGCCTCTTTTCAGCCTTATCGCTAGCAGCTAGCTTTGCTACCTATGGAGCAGATTCAGAGCTGGTGGATGAAGGCTTGATGAAGAAGTCGGCTCCTCTGTGATGTTCCGTTCCTGTGGGGCTTTTCTTTTTACAAAACCATCCATCATGCTGCTAAAAAGTTCTCTTTGCTATCTGTGAAATAAAATTCCAGCGGTTAAATTTTTTGATTTAAATATATTACGACGTAAGCTAACTGGGCAGTCACGTTGACCTTACGCTGACCCCGTACTGACGTTGTTAACGTTGGGAAATGGGCATGTGAGACATATTTTTATTTTACATTTCATGTCCAATTATGTATCTTATTTATTTATTTATTCATTCATTCATAGGCAAAAAGTATGTATTTATGTATGCATTCATATATTTATACAGTAGTACCTCTACTTACGAAATTAATTGGTTCTGGAAGTAGTTTCGTAACCTGAAAATGTATTAAGTAGAGACGCGTTTTCCATGTAAATGTCCTAATCCGTTCCAAGCCTCACCCCCACCCACCAAAAAAAAAAAAATCGGACATACTTTTTTTTAATAAATTATAAATGATAGATGAAATGACATAAAAACCTGTAAGAAATACATGTTAGAACTAGAAAAGCCCTCAGAGAGCGCAGACCTCCACTAAACGCAACAATAATCGAAAATTTGAAAGTGATCCAGAATCCAGGATTTCTTCTGGATCACACCCAAAATGAAATCAGTTCTTCCTTTTCACATTTCTGACAACTCCTGAAAATTTCATCAAAATCCATCCATAACTTTTTGAGTTATCTTGATCACAGACAGACAGACAGATAAACGCTCGAAAAAACATAACCTCCTTGGCGGAGGTAAAAATTGTTTGTTTACCTGGTTGCTGGGTTACGCTCATACAGACAAGGGCCCCTCCTAGCCAATGAGATGCCAGGAAGATGCTAAGCAATAGCCAATGGCAGAGCAGCTACAAGCTATGTTTACGTTCAGTAAACTCTGGGAGCTGCGAGTAGCAGCGCTACTGTATTGTTGCCTTTCGTATCCTGAAATTTCTTTCGTAACTAGAGGCAATATTTTCCCTTTGAAGGCGTTTCGTAACCTGAAAATTTCGTATGTAGAAACGTTTCGTAAGTAGAGGTACCACTGTATATGAAATGTCAGAATAGGTCATTTTTTTGACGACACCCCGGTTGAGAAAGGCTGGTTTAGATGGTTAGAAGGTTTCTCTGTTGGTCAGTGATACAAGAACAACCAGAAGAACGTCCGCCGCATCAGAAAAGCCTCTGAAATCAGGAACATTCAGTTATTTTAAATCCGTCTCCGTGAAGTCGTCTGATTGGTCGGCGTGAACACGATCATCTGCATGAGGCAGCGTTTCAGACAGAAACCCTTCTTCCTAAAACAATAGCACCTTCAGAGCGTCCCGGCCTGCAGCGTTAGTCTGATGAGCTTCTTGAAGACTGGGCGTCACTTTGTCACAGTTCACAAACGTGCCAGTTCCCGTCTGCGCACGTGAGGTGAACACCAGAACCCGTTTTGAGTCTTCCCCGGTGAGGTAACGAGCGCTCGTGGCTCGATCCGGACCAAGCTGGAAGACGGCGGTCTCGGTTCCCGGCGTGAAGACCTTCTCGGGATGGTTCCGAGTTCGGACCAGACACAGAGGAGAACAGCAGGCCACCGCCAAAAGCGGAAAGTGGGGAAGAAAAAGCTGCTGTAGCAGACGAGTAGAGGAAGAGAGCGGAGTTTATTTCATCTTCGGAAACAGGCTCCCACTCAGCTCCGAGGCATCTGGCAGAGCAGAGCTGCCGAGGCTCTCAGAGCGGCTCACAGCCCTTCCTTCCTTTCCTGTCGGTGATGCCACAGTCTTCCCACAATGAAAACGTTTGGTGAATCTGAAGTAGCCTCGAGTATTGGCCTTTAACCTGCCGTCGTGGTCTGAGACCCCCGTTTCCTGTTTGGCTCCACTTCCTGTTCGAAAGTCTTTCTTTGTGTGTTTAGTTCTGGCCCGACTTCCTTCTGGTCCCGTCTCTCCCAGCCGTCACCAAACTTGACTGAATGTTTACGGCGTCTAGTGATCCCTTATTTTTCACGGTTAATGGGGACCGGCGCCACCCCCGCGAAAATCAGAATCCGCGAACTGGAGCCGGAGCCCCCCCGAGCCTAATTAATGTGTTTAAAATATGTTTAAAAACTGCAAAAAAGTAGCGAAACAAGACAAAGGCTCAACTGTGGTCTTTCTGTTTCCTTCACAGCCTCTGGTCTCTGAACCGTAGTAAACAAACTGCTGGTATTGTGCTATTTTTGGCTCGTGATTAGCGGCTAACACGCTAACGACAACAAAAGTAACAGTGCGGTTTTCTCTGCATGGAACGAGCACTTTATTCTGGCACTGCAGGAACTTGTAACATCACACAGGTTGTATTGTTGGGCTCCTACGGAGCCCCTCTGGTGACATTTGATAAAAAAATAATAATGCGTGGCCACAAGATAATAATGTGTGCCCAAGGCATAATAATGCATGGCCACAGGATAGTTAATACGTTGAGCAGCCAAATTAAGTGTCTGTGCTAAGCAATACTCCATGCCTAACCGCTAGTGCCTTAAGAATGTCATTGTAATTCACTCCTATATTAAAATAAAATGAAATTAAGACAAAAGTGTCCATGTTTGTTGGTCAAAGTACGAATCAAGCATGCAACAATCAATCTCTGCTTGAAAATGGCTACTATAATTATCTCGTGGCCACGCGTTATTATCTTGTGGCCACGCATTTTTTTTTTTTTTTAATCAAATGACACCAATGGGGCTCCGTAGGCTCCTGTTGGTTAACAGAGAATGTAAATCTATACACGCTGGGCTGCTGTTGATGCTCACTACCACTTTTCATCTAACCCCATTTTTATTCTGCCGTCCCACGACACACACACTACATTACCCATAAGGCCACACCATTACCCATAAGGCCACGTTCTTAAAGGGGCCAGGCTGGCTCACAGCATTTCTTCGCTGTGAGAAAACGCGCACAACATCCTGTGATGTTTCCGCAATTTTTTCTTGATTTTTTTTAAATTTTTTTATATTATATATTTCTGAAAAATCCGCGAATAACTAAAACGGAACTTAACTAAAACGGAACTTAACTCGCGAATTGGGGAGGGATCACTTTAGTTAACGCGGACCAGGTGAATGCACAGACTTTCAGGTGTGACAGCTCCGTAGGTGAGGGTTCAGATACAGACTGGCGCACCCCATCACGGTAGCTCCTCCTGAGACAAACTCATCAATTCAGCTGATGGCTGCCAGGAACAAAAGCTTTGAAGTCCCATTCTGCCTTTGTACCTTACAAGCAGAACGATGATTGAAAGGAGAAGGCGCAGCAGTCCCTCCTTGAACAGAGAATATGTCAAACAGGCTGACTCCTCCGCCCACCTGGGAGACCTCACGCTCACGCCTCTCCTTTAAATCCCCCACATCCGCTTGTGCCGGTGGTCATTTCATATAAACAGAAGAAAATGGAAACGGGTGATGAGTGAAGTGCACAGCACCTGCGGAGCGGTAAGAGCCGAGACGTCGTGAGGCTGGAGAGAAGGGAAGGAAGGAAGGAAGGAAGGAGCTGAGGGAGGAACTGTGGTGTCGTGTGAGGAAGTGAAGCGTGTTAGAGTGATGGAGGACACGTACGGAGGCAACATGGCAGCAGGAGAGTCGTTTAGTAGGAGTAACGGGTAGGGATGCACGATAACTGTTTTAAAACCGATAACCGATAACTTTCAGCTCCTAAAGGCCGATACCGATAACTGATAACACACTAATATACCTAAGATCATTACATCAATACTATGAACAAAATCAAAAATAGTTTTGACTTTTTAAATGAACAGATATTTATTTTTTCCAATGAAAAACTATTGTCAAGCCTCTCAAACATTTTCATAAAGCTATCAAACAAACCTATTTGATATCTCACATCAACTTAAATAAGGTTCATTAATGACTGATATAAAAAATAAAGGCTCCTTGAACTGATGGAAATACATGCATCAGAATTACAAACTGAAAAAGATTCATATTTAAAGGATTTTGAATTGTGGTTCCATTTAAATTAATACCTTTAATTAAAGTAAATAATTATTTTTTGTTTTTTTTATGGCATGGAAGCTTTAGATGAGAGAGATCAGAGGAGAGGGGAGGCTGCTGCTGGCTTGCGCATATTAGCATGTTAGCATTAGCTCGCATTAGCGCGATTTCAAAACTCCATGGAAGTGATTGTTATGTTGTAGGTGGCTGATCAGGTTTTACGTATTAAAGCTTGTGCTTCCCTCCTCGTAGAATTCACTCGGAGGATTCGTCACAAATAACCACCAAACTATCTTCTTCTGAAACTTTAACGAAGCTACATGCCAATCGCCGCCATGTTTGTTGTGATCAGCACAATGGATGCTGCATTCAAGGTGTAACATAAATTCCGACATGCCCTTGTTTGCTAGTCGTTCTTTCAGCCTTTTCTATATTTTTTCTTTTTTTATGTGCAACATGAGGGGAAATACTGCGAATATTGATTCAAGTCAGCAACTACCAAAATTATGACCAAGTTAACAAGTTGTTTTCTGGCATGAGGGGGTATTCTTGATTTTCCTGATTGAGAAATCGTTTTTCTGATTATGCCGACGTTACTTGAACATAACATTCACTGCTGCCATTTAAAGTTCAGAGAGAGCGAGGCAAAAATATATATGTTATTGGGGCTATTCGTCGTGATATCGGAGTTATCGGAATGACGTCATCATTTCCAGTTATCGGCCCGATAGTTATCGTGCACTCCTACTAACGGAGGCGTTTCAGGTGGAAGTGGGGCTGCATCCAGGAGGTTGATGGATGAGGGTCTGCAGTGAGAGTAGGGAGCAGCTGGAGAGAAAGAAAAGAGGAGTGAAATTCACAAACAAAACGCAAGGTACCGGACCGATGCAGATGCGAGGAGCGGGGGGGGGGAAGAACGTCCGAGGACCCTCGAGGAGCAGAGCTGGATCTGGAGGAGATGGAAAGGTTTACGAGACCAGCTCCTCTCTGCTGGCCGCGAAACGGGAAGCAGAGCTGGAGATGGCAGAGATCAAGATAATGAGATCTTCTCTGAGACTAACAAGAACTGATGCGATTAAGAACAAGTGCATAAAGAGGAACGCCTTGGAGAAACAGTATGATGGTTTGGACATATGAAGAGGAGGGACAGTGAATATCCTGGTAGAGGGAGGAACAGAAGAGGTGATTTCTGGATGGGGTCAGAGAGGACATGAGGCAGAAGAGAGACTACGGTGGAAACAGGTCCAGTGTGGCGACGCAACAGAGGAAAAGCTAGAAGAAGAAAGTTTAATCTTGAATCCTGGTTTGAAAATGACAGAACATGTTTTTTTTTTTAAAGAGAGAGAGAAATGTCAGCCCTATCCTTTACCTTTAACTAAGATTTATTCAGTCCTTGACGAGCCAGGAGAGTAGAGGTCTTTGGAACAACCCAAAAACCCGAGGTTCCGACCCAACCCGAATCGGGTCTCGGGTCCATTAAAAAAGACGTGACTCTGGGTTTGGGTCAGAAGCGGTACAGTTAGTCTCGGGTCCGGTCGGTGCTCTCTGACAGGCTGGGTCCACGTTTACTCCAGAGAGGTAAAGATATTAGCGGTGGCAGCTAATGTCAGGACTCGGGGCAGTTTAATTAATTATTCATTAACGTGGCGTGTTTGTCATGAAACAATCATGTTGCCGTAGCGTGTTATTAGCGGTTTGTCCGGCAGCTGTAAAGCACAACGGATCGCCAACATGACAACGCTGGATGAGAGAACATATTAACGACACGTCCTGACCGGTGTAGGCTATTAGCGTTAGCAGTTGCTACCAATAGCATCTGTATCCACAAAGAAAATGACGACGTGGATTTATTGTTGTTTACATCACGTAGCCTATGTAGCAACTGAACCGGTAGAAGAAGACAACTTTAGGTACGAAAATCAAGTTTTATTCAACGCTAGACAACTTTAACATGAACTATGGGCTGGATTGTCTCGGTTCTATTCGGGTAACTCGGTTCGGTTCGTGGTCGGAAACTAAAGACTCAGGTCGAGTCGGGTCCAAATATTGCGGGTCCATTCTGGTTCTGACCCCCGGACTTATGATAATAGCTCGGGTCGGGTCGGTTTCGGGTCAAATTTTCACAGGTCCATTCGGGTTCGGATCCATGAAAGTGGACCTCTACAAGAAAGTCTCCGAGTCCTTCAGCTAGTCTTATTGAAATTAGACCGTTTAAAGGTGAAAAACCCAAAAACATTTCCTGTTAGACCAGATCTAATCCGTGTCCTTCAGCTCCCACTTTCAAGGAGGTGGTTTGGGTTTTTTTTTTCCCGCCAGGCCAAAGAACAAAAAAAAAAAAAAAAAAAAAAAAAAAAAAATATATATATATATATATATATATATATATATATATATATATATATATTCATGATTCACTTGACACTTTATTACAAGCTCATTTTAACATTTGCATTTTTTTTTCATCCTGATATCCAACTGAGAGACAATTTTCCACTTTTGTGCTTCAGAGGTGATAAGGATGAGACTGTAAATGGGTTCGTACTGCTGACGGAAGATTGCATCTGTCCTTCCTCCCTTTGACTCCACACTTCACGGATGAAAGTGTCACTCGGGTTACACACCTGGGACTCCTTATCTCTCTCTCTTTTAAGTTATTGTCCAGGTCACAATATCATTTCCAGGTGTTAAACAGCCCATTCTCAGCCCGCGTCCGTGTCAGCTACCGTGTTCAGCTAATGGAGGTTTTTGAGCAACGTTACATGAGAACAGAGACGGATTATTGGATGTTGATACAGAAGCTGGAGAGAGCAGGAATAACTAAAATAACTCACAGATGCTTGCCAGAACTTGCAGTCTAAGCTTCGCCTGAAGGGTGAACCATCCTCGTGTGTCTCTGGGTTTTTTTTATTATTATTATTTAAGCTGTGACAACGAGGGTTTTCCATCATCATCTGCATCCTCGGTGAGCCGTACCATGAACGCGTTATTTGGCAGAACAAAAGAGGGCTCTCGTGAGCTGCTTTGAAAAAAAAAAAAAAATCAAAGCCTGTTCACGGGGAGAGGAAGCGCCGTCGACCTACTTGTCTAATAAGCTGTAACCTGAAAAAGAGGTCTTGCAGAGGAGGCAGACATCTGTCAGAGAAGAGCCGAGCAGATGTTAAATCGTGTTTCTGCAGCTCTCCGCGGCGCATCGCCACTTTGCCGCGTTTGTTCTGGAAACACGTGATCACACACGACTTCCCGCGCGCGCCTTCATGCTGCTAATTGCGGCGCTCCTGAAACTGATTCGGTCTTTTAATGCTCGCTGCTTTCTCCTGATTCTTTTCACTTGATAGAAGCGCAAAAAAAAATGTCTGCAGAAAGAGCTGCAAAAAAGAAGCGTAATGCACCTGCACTGCGCCCCCTGGTTGGCTTTTATTGATTCAGAGTGTGTTGCGTAATATCTGTAGGGGTTTCCATCAACTCCTCTGGCGTTTTTTTTCTCTCTTTCCTTTTTTCCTGCTACAAATAGAGGACTGTCAGACTGCCAGCTGCAGATGAGCAGTACAGCACAGCTCAAAGCGAGCTGGATGAAAACACTTGTGAATCACAATATACAGAACGCTGGTTTGTGTTTTTTTTTCCTCCATCAGTTCTGGCTTTGAATCTGATGTGACACACTCACACATTTGCTTTCTTTTCATCCACAGCAGTCTCTCCGGTCCTGTCGGCTTCTTGGAGTCGCTGTTCTGACTTGGAGTCTTTTAATGTTTCTGGGTTTTTGTCTGTCCTGATCTACAGTCACAAACAACAGCCGTCCCTGTCTGTTCTGACTCTGATACGGCTTTGAGACGTGGTGAGGAGCTGAAAGAAAGGGGGATATATATTTATATATATATATATCGCGATTAATTGCATTATTTCCCTGGTTAATCGCGATGCATTGTATAAGAAAAATCAAATAATGAATTCAAAAGGAGTGTAAAATGCACTTTTACTTAAATGTTCTGCTGCCATATGTACTAAAGTGCCATAACATAACACTCAGTAACACATATTAAGTGTAGATCTCATCTTAAAAATTGTAAAATAAAATAAAGCTTATGGCCACTGCCAGAGTATTAATGTCATCAAACAAAATCCAACAAAATGATTGTGGCTCAGCACAATCATAACATTAAAACAGGTAATTTCTAGTTGTCAGCTGTTACAAATAACCTTGTTTCTGTTGAATCCTCCGTCTGGGAGAACTTTAAAATGAAAATGTCCATGTTAAAGTTCACTAACTTTACCAATCTGTGTACCATTCATTCTTCCAACTTTCAATTGTCAATCAAAAATTAAAAAGCAATTAAAGTGATATTTTATTACGTTTTTCGTTTTTAAATCTAACACAAAAAAATGAAAAAATGCCTGTTTTTTTTTTTTAAATATTTCAATTTTAGACTTGGATCAGAAATACGAAATGAAAAAATGTACCACAGGACTGAATTTGTTTTATAATTTCTTTTGGACTTTCTGTTGTCATTACACATCTGTGCCACTAGATGGAGCCGCACTGCAGTAACCAGCTAGAGAACAGCAGGACAGTGAACACATGGAGCAGATCTGATGGAACATGGAGGAATGACACGAAAGTTTTGCTGCAGGCCAGAATTTTTATTTTCAAACAGACTTGTTAATATTGCTACCTGAGTTGCTACCTGAACTGTAAAATACACAGATTTTTACCGTTTTAGCTTTTCTGCATGTTTTTCTGCCAATTCTCTTCCAGTTCTGCAGCAGCCAGTAACAGACTTTTCAAAACAAAAGCATGTGAGCAACATGCGTTAATGCGTGATAAAATAAATGTCGGCTTTAATAAATTAATGCGTTAACGCGATAATAACACCTTAACTTATATATGTATATATGTATATGTATATATATATATGTGTGTGTGTGTGTGTGTGATAGATGAATGGATAAAATGACCAGTTTTAGCCCTGCAGCCATCTCCTTTTTCTGTGTTTTTATGCAGCATGAAGAAAAGAGAGTTGAATTACTTGCTCTGCTCAAGAATGTCTCTGGTTGATGACACATCTCCTGCGGTCCTGCGATCTGAGACGTTTTCGTGGAGAGGTCACAGACCGCAGCCATCCTCCCATGACACAACGCCGGTGGAAATTCCCCTGAAAACAGATGTTCGGCTAAATCCTCCTCACATGTCCTGCAGTTTCCATGGAGGGTTTCAATCAGGGCTGTGATTTTGAACCTTTTCCTTGAAAGGCAGACGTTTGAGCAAATGACGACGACGGCAACAAAACTGTTAAAATAAGAAAGAGATAAAAACACATCTGGCCTGCTGTAAACACACTTAACTCGTAAAAATCTGGAACTGTTTTATTCTGAAGTCATCTAACCTGGCTGTGTCTAAAGATAAGAAAGGCTTTTATTTATCTGAAATGCTGGTGGTCGGTGTTCATACCGAGGAAGACGAAGAAGCTGCGTGTTCCAGCTGTGTATTTATAGCAGCAATGGGATTGATTTTTGTCCTCGAACTTTCAACCACGAGTCCCGGGAAGCTGCTGTGTCACCAGCCAGCTTTAACGGATAAACAGGAGCCGTAAAGGAAACGCAGCGTGAGCTGGTTTCCATCGGGAGCATTAAATCGTTGGGGTGAACGTAGGAGCGTCTGGTACCGTGTGTTTCTCCGTCTGTGCACGTCCAGCTGCTGCTGCAGATGTTTCAGTGACGGAGAACGGCCTCAGACGTAAACGCCGTACCGTATTTACTTTAACGCGCTCCCTGTAATTCTGTCTTCTTTACACAAAATCTCTTCCCTCCGAAACCGAGCCAGATGTGGGGAAAGCTGAAGCTGGGCCGACGCCGGGGAACGTCGGTCCTTTGAATTCATGCGAACACCGCTGGAAGTGGAAACCCATCAACATGTAACCCTGTCATTGTGGTCTGACTCTGCTCTCATGGCGTGACTCGAAGTCGTAGCGACCTCCAGGATCCAGGAAGGGAGAGAACGAGAAACACTTTCATTTCACATCTCCTCGCAGCAAACAGAAGAAAATGACGGTTTTGCTTCCCTGCGCTGGAGTCAAGGCCGTTTCCACTTCGAAACATGACCCCAGGAAACGTGCGACTCAAGGCCACGAAGGTCTTTTTCATTAAACTCTTCTAACGGAGTTGCTGTGATCCTAAAGCTGCTGGTTAATGAACCTTGATTGTTGTTGAAGTCCAAAGATCAGTTCGTGGCAAAGCAATAAAACATCAGGGGAGTCTTGCGTCGGGTACATGTATGAAACCTTTGCACATCATCGCGCAAGCAGCACTCTGTGACATCTGGTCTGTGAGAAACCTTGGAATGTACAAAAAAAAAAAAAAAAAAAACTCAAATGAAAGGCCGCCATCTGAGACGAGCAGCCGCGGATCTGTTTACGAGAGCGCCATGAAGCTGCGGGGAACATTTCATTTTTGAGGGCTGTCATTTTCAGAAGAGCCCGACCGCAGTGAAAAGTGGGACTTTGAGTGGTGCAGAGGATGAAGAGAGCACCGTCTCAGCTCAGGGAAGACGACTAGACATCAACCAGTTATGGCCCAAGACCCAACCTTTAAAAAGGCTTTCGAGAGTCTGAGGCTTTTCTGAAAAAACGTTAGAGAGTTTCCACTTGTGTTTAACCATATTAAGAAAATACTTTTATTATTATTATTATTATTATAAGTGACTATTTGGGAGCTGTGTGCATCTCAAAGTTTGATGCAACATGTGTGTTCCTCCAGTCTGGAAAGACAAAAGCACACAGAAAGAGTTAAACACCCATCCATAAACTTCTGCTGATCCGGGTTCAGCTCAAGAATATGGCAGCCTGAGCAGAGGGGCCAGACCTCCTCCCTCCCTGTTCACCTCCTCCAGCTCCTCTGGGAGGATCCTGAGGGGCTCCCAGGCCTGTCCAGAGTGTCCTGGGTCTGCCCTGTCTTGAGTGCAGGAGGTGTCGTAACCAGATCCAGAACCACCTCGGCTGGCTCCTCTCCATGTGCGGCAGCAGTGGCTCTACTCCACTGAGTCCAGCCACCCCTCAAGAGGATGTTGGGGTTTGAACTTGTGATAAGCAGGTATCAGGGAGATGGATAAGTGGCTGATTTCCGGAAGTGTTTGTGACATCAGAATGTTCTGGGACATCTCAACCTAATTGAACCAGATAGGGGTAACATCGTGTCACCGGAAAGTCCGAGACAGAAAGTTCTGAATAGTCAGCCCGATAGGGAGCTGTGATGCAGGTTATGGGGTGTGTTGTATTCTATATAATGGCGTGACTTCAATAAACTGGACTCTTTCCTGTTCTCAAAGCCTGTTGAGTTTTTTCAGGCACGACCTATCTGGCGAGCCAGCCAGGAGCCACAGGAGAGGAAAAGCCAACGGTTGGGTATTTCCTCTCTGCGAGACACTCCAGACAAAGCCGGCTCTTTGAAGGTAAAAAAAAAATTCAAAAAATTGCCAGAACGTCTTGCTGTAGTCTCGCAGCGTGGTAGGTACCGGGCCGTTGCTCTCCAGGAAAACGAACTGTAGAATAATGTATATTTTATAGGCTGAAAGAACGGGAAGGAACACTCGTACAAAAAACAGGCAGTTTTTGTACGTTTGAAACAAATTACACCCGGGTATTAGGATTGGTGAGTATTGTGTTGTTAGTCTGTGAATTGGAAACTGAATCTGCTTGGAAGACCTGAGCCGCTTGAATCCACAGTCTCTTTCTTTCTTTCAGTCACCACCCAACCTGAGAATAGGTTTTCTATTTCTAAAAGTAAAATATAGATAAATTCTTAATATTCTTCCTGAAACTCGCCGGTGGGTCCTCTGCAATCAAATGCCCCCAGTCAGCAGATCTCAGTCTGACAGAGCTGAAACAGGACATCTGAGTCCTGAAGATGCTGCTCAGAACATCTGCAACAACTGCTATCATGTAAGTGGGAACTGGACTCCCCGACGAACGGTCCATCCGCCTTGTTCAATCTGTTGCAAAGAAATTAAAATTAATGCTCTGTTGAGGAAAAAAAGGTGTCCAATCTGGCAGCTACGTTGGAAAAGTAGCTGGAGGCTGAAAGTGAATCAAGCTCACATGAAAGCCTGCATAACTTTTTTTTTCCTGAGTTCAGTTCATTTACCTTTTTGTATTCCACCCCAGCTCTGGGAGAGCATCCCAGTGACCAGATGTTGCAGCTGAAAGCTGCTCTGCGTCCCTCTGTTTGACTGAAGCAGAGATCTCTGATGCAGGTGATCTGCTTCCATCACTCTACTCAGCTTGTATAACAAATATTTAAACCCTCATGTACACTCTTGTCTCTTTCTGCGCCCCTGGACTCTGTTGCCACCATGGCCTTTATTGGCTGTGAAACCCTTTAAGGGGAAACTTTTTAATTTTTTATTAGGGCTGGGCAAGTTAACGCGTTATCGCGTTAACGCATTAATTTATTAACGCCGAAATTTATTTTATAGCGCGTTAACGCATGTTGCTCACATGCTTTTGTTTTGAAAAGTCTGTTACTGGCTGCTCCGGGACCGGAAGACAATCGGCAGGTAAACAAGGAAAAGCTAAAACAGACATGGAGAACGGTAAAAATCCGTGTACTTTACAGTTCGGGTAGTAACTCAGGTAGCAATATTAACAACTCTGTCTAAGAAAAATGAAATTCTGACAAAACTTTGGCGTCATTCCTCCATGTTCCATCAGATCTGCTCCATGTGTTCACTGTCCTGCTGTTCTCTAGCTGGTTACTCAACCCAGTAGTGCGGCTCCATCTAGTGGCACAGATGTGTAATGACAACAGAAAGTCCATTCCTTTGATTATAAAACAAATTCAGTTCTGGGGCTTGTTTTTTAATTTCGTATTTTTGGAATGGAGTTTTGAAATTTTAGACGTAATTTCGTCTAAAATTGAAATATAAAAAAAAAAACAGGCATTTTTTTTCTTTTTTTGTGTTAGATTCAAACACGAAAAAAGTACAAAAAATGTCACTTTTTAATTTTTTTTTTTATTTTTGATTGACAATTGAAAATGGAAAGAATGAATGATACACGGATTGATAAACTTACAATAAGCTTTATTTTATTTTACATTTTTAAAGATGAGATTTACACTAAATATGTGTTACTGACAAGTGCTGATGTTAAAAGTGTTTGGACAACAAATGTTATGACACTTTTGTTCATATGGCAGCAGAACATTTAAATAAAAGTGCATTCTACACGACTTTTGAATTCATTATATGATTTTGTGTATAAAATGCAATTAATCGTGATTAATCAGGAAATAATGCGATTAATCGCGATTAAAAATATTAATCGTTGCCCAGCCCTATTTTTTATATACAGCAGTGAGATCTACCCTCCTCCGAACCGACGGCTGGGCCCCTGTGAAGTCTGCGATGCATTTCTGACTCAGAATTTAATCAGAATAACGAAGCCTTTGGTCCAGAGCTACTGTGGTGATGTGCTAATGAAACCGACTTTGATCTAAAATAACTCAAGAAGCGGAAACGCGTCCTTGACTGATGCGTGGAATTTAAACAGTCCTCGTCTGCGGAGGATCACGGCAGACAGCAGAGAGAGGGGAGGCGAACATAAATGGAAAGAATATGAGAAAAGGGAGGATTCCCAGCTCTCTCCGTCTCTTTGTTTCCCTCTCGTCCTTGACACAGTTTGCCTCACAGCTCTCTCTGTTCCCAGTCATCCCGTCTTTACGCTGAAAAACATGACAACACTCTCGGCGGGTTCTCATTTTACTTGAAGCTAACTGTCAGTAAGTGCCCTTCAAGTCTGCTCTGCAGCTTGGTTTTCTTAAGTTTGGCACCTCAGATAAGAGCACCCCCCCCCCCCCCCCTTTGCTAACAAAAGCAAAGATAACACTTCTGCTGAGTACAGAGTTTTTAAAGCAGAAATCTTCTAACTCTGCGTGCGTCCATCAGCAGGTTTGAGGTCGGTCCATTGAGGATTTTCTGGTTGTGATATTGTCTATTGTAGAAGCCTTTATATGTTTTCTTCCAGAGTTCTCTTGTTTTTATTTAAATCCATCCTTCTCTCTACCAGTGGAAGGTTTTGTGGGAATTTCACGAAACTCTGCACGCTTTTCTCTCTGAGCATGAATTTGCTCATTTTGTCAAAAATGTTCTGTTCTGTTGACTGTTCCAGGAAGACTAAGCCCGTTTTCATTTCAATCAGGCTATTTAATCGAAGAACATTACCCATTTATTCCTCCCAGTCTCCCGTTCCCCTCTGTCCCTTTGGTTCAACCAGGCTGATGAGCGCTATCATTCTCTCATAGATGTACCTCCGTTAAAGCACTGACCTCAGGCTGAGTCCAGCCAGACCCCGCAGGTAAAGCCCCGCCCACCAGGGTGAGCCCCTCTCCCTGACCTGACTCCACCGTTGACCCTGAGTCCAGGCGGGGGGCTACGAAGGTCTTGATTTCTTTGTTTCCAGACGAATCCGTCCAATCACCCTCCGTCTGGCCCGTCCTCCAAGACCAGTTTTCCTCAGGAGACCCAACCAGGGGCATTTGCCCAGGACAACATGGATCCTGGGATCATTTGAACGAGGGGTGCACGATACAGGAAATAATGACGTCATCCTGATAACTCCGATATCACGACAAATAGCCCCGATAACATATATATTTTTGTCAACACAGCAGTGCCTCGCTCCCTCTGAGCCTTGAATGACCGGCAGTGAATGTTATGTTCAAGTGACGTCGGCATAATCAGAAAAACGATTTCTCAATCAGGAAAATCAAGAATACCCCCTCATGCCAGAAAACAACTCGTTAACTCGGTAATAATTTTGGTAGTTGCTGACTTGAATTGATATTCACAGTATTTTTCCACATGTTACACATAAAAAAAGAAAAAAAATAGAAAAGGCTGAAAGAACGACTAGCAAACGAGGGAACGTGGGAATTTACATTACACCTTGAATGCAGCCTGCAGCACAGTGTACTGATCACAACAAACATGGCGGCGTGGAACTTCGTTAAAGTTTCAGAAGAAGATAGTTTGGTGGTTATTTGTGACGAATCCTCCGAGCGAATTCTACGAGGAGGGAAGCACAAGCTTTAATACGTAAAACCGGATCAGCCACCTACAACATAACAATCACTTCCATTGAGTTTTGAAATCGTGCTAATATGAGCTAACGGAAGCTAATGCTAACGTGCGCAAACCAGCAGCAGTCTCCCCTCTCCTTTCCTCTGATCTCCCTCATTTCTCTCATCTAATTAAAAAATTAAAAAACAAAAAAATCACTGAACCTCATTTACTTTAATTAAAGGTATTAATTTAAATGGAACCACAAGTCAAAATCCTTTAAATGTTAATCTTTTTCAATTTGTAATTCTGATGCATGTATTTCCATCAGTTCAAGGAGCCTTTTTTTTTTTTTATATCAGTCAGTAATGAACCTTATTTAAGTTAATGTGAGATATTAAATAGTTTTGTTTGATAGCTGTACGAGAGGCTTGCCAATAGTTTTTCACTGAAAAAATGAATATCTGTTCATTTAAAAAGTCAAAACTATTTTCAATTTTGTTCATAGTATTGATGTAATGATCTTAGGTATATGTGTGTGTTATCAGTTATCGGTATCAGTTTTAAAAAACAGTTATCATGCATCCCTAATTTGAACACACAAACCCCTCGCAGGACGGCCGGACTCGTCTTTGGAGGCAGGAGAAGTTCAGAGAGTAGAGTCGGTGCCGGTTGAGATTGTTCAGGTGTGGTTAGGATGCCTAATGGTCTCCTCCTCCTCCTTCCAGGTGTTCCAGGTCGACCCTGGAAAGATCACTGGGGAGAACCCGGATCTGAACCCGGATGAGCGGAAGCTAACAGGATGGATCGAGGTAATCATTTTGTGTAAACTCTACACTCCTTGGTTGTTACATGGTTTTTGAAATGTCTTTTTACGACTTGTGTGAATCGCCTCTGCAGCGCCAACGTTCCTGTTTTCCAGTCCTCGGGTTTATTGCTTCATGACAAAAGACAGGGGTTATTTTTGGGTTTATCCGAAGTCGCCGCTCACAGCCTGCGTGCTGAAAATCGCTCCTTTCTCCTCCTGATGTGTTCGCTGGTGTTTGACTGTGTGAATAAAAGAAAAAAGCGCCGCATGGACTCACTAGAAAAATCGGTAGAGATCTCTATAGATTATGAGAGCACAGTATGAATGTGTGTGTGTGGATGGTAGATGTGAGCTGAAACATAAAAGCATTTTTGTGTTCAATAAGAGGAGAAAAACACTTAAAAGTGCAGTCGATAAAGCATCTAAATCCATACGACCCGGCGGTGCAATTACTGCTTTCTGTCTAGCGTACTTCCACTTCACTCAAAAAAAGGAACTTGGCAGACTGTTAAATTAACAAAAGCACAACATTTAGCCTTGACATGATCATTTTAAGTTCACGTCATGAGCATAATTATATTAAGTCAGACTGAAGTGATAGCAAGCTACTACACATGAAAAAGATCTGATCAAGTTGAGACAACAAGAGTCAATCAAGTTAAGGCAACAAGTCGACCTCTCAGCCCCTGAAAACCACGGAAGTTATCGCGAGACTTCCCAGCAGACCGTTGGAAGGAAACACCTGGAACCTGTGCAGGTAAGGGTAAACTGTAATCTTGCACCATCCTTCTAAATGCAAGTGCAATCCCATACAGACACACCACCAGCTGTCAGTCTATCACTTTCCCTTATTTTTATCTATTTGTCATGATTGAACTTCAAATCTTGACTTCCACCATGCGGCGTCCTGAACCTTCCATTATATAGATGTGATATCAACAAGAGATTCTTCTCTTGGGAGCAGAATACCAAATTGAAATATTACCTCCCAAAATAATGAAATTCTGGTGATAAAGGGTTTGCAGCAAAATATTGTAGTGATCTGGCAGGTCTTTCTGGGTCGTTTCCCAGCATCCTTTGCAGCCCTGGTTGTTTAGGTGTTTATCTGTGTTTATTTGTTAGCTATTTAATTTAATGCTGCCATGTAAAGTCTGTTGCTGGTTTGACCCCCTGTTGATTCAGACCCCTTACATTTAACATGTTAATTTGTGTCACCCTGAGTTAAGTCTTAAAACTTAACTTAAAACTTGCTCTGTGCAGAATCAGGAGGTTGATTAAATAATCCTTGTATATGTGCCAAGACTGTCAGATGTTGCAGACCAGGATCTGCTACAAAATTGTAACGCAGCTTTAACAGTGCTCACAGGAGTTAGCCACCAGCTAATAGCACATGGTGCCCTTTTAGGCTCTTGCCGATTGTGCTAGCATAATTTTTGGCATAATCTGAGGAATTGAGCATAATTTTTGCCCTTTTCCCAAAAGTAGCACTACTAGCATAATCTGTATATTTTCTTGTCTTAATAGCACAATTTTAGAATAATTCAAGAAAACGAAGATATCAGCTACTAAAAACGATAGATTACTATTAACAGTTGGTTCCACTCCTATTTTGCGATTGCTTTATAGTTGTGTTGAGATACCGCAGGAATTTGATTAAACGGAACCGGAAGTCTGTGTCTCGGTCCCAGACTCCTTAGTCTTTCTCCCAGTGTTTACTCGAAATTTGCATACTTTACCGTGGTAACTGGAGGCCATTTGAGTGTAAAACCTTGCGCAAACTATGTCACGCTCTGCTACACACGATGGTTAGCAAGCTATCCGCGGATAGTTATCCACCACACTATCCAGGCTTTGTGCAACCTATTTTTGTTCGCTGGATAACTATCCGCTGGATAGCAGATTTATCCACCGTATAGGCCTAACCACCGGATAAAGTTACCCAGGTTTTGAACAACCGGGCCCAGAACGTCAGGCCAGGGTTAATAAAATACATTTTCAAACTTGTCTTGTGAGTTGTGAAGTTTGTGCACAGAATAATTTTTTAAAAAGTAGCATAATTTTGAAAAGCGAGCATAATTTGGGCAAAAAACGAGCACTGCCACTAGCATAATATGCCACTTTTACTAGCACAATCGGCAAATGCCTATGCTCTTTTGTACACTCAAAAAAATGACACTTTGGATGACCTTAAAAAAATCATGTAAACAATTTCCACGTGAATAAATAGTGTCCTTCCAACCTTATGTAATTCAGTCAATCAAACATGGAAATTGTTTCTATGAT
This sequence comes from Hirundichthys speculiger, assembly GCA_018398805.1. Classification (NCBI taxonomy): domain Eukaryota; kingdom Metazoa; phylum Chordata; class Actinopteri; order Beloniformes; family Exocoetidae; genus Hirundichthys; species Hirundichthys speculiger. Next base: position 1,127,006 of record JAGFBZ010000955.1, read on the forward strand.
TTTTTTTTAAAGTTCATCCAAAGAGTCATTTTTTTGAGTGTTCTCCTTGTGAAACAATCTGTGAGTTAGAGAGGGAGGGTCTGTTTCTACGGATGCTCGTGGACGCTTTACTCTCAGGTCACGACCTCTGACTGCTGGAGCCTCTAGCAGTCAGAGGATTCATCAAGAATTGATTTTGGCATCACCTGACCCGAGCTAATGATCAGTCTGAGTGAGCTCTAACGAGCTTGGCTCTGAAACCGTCGTCAAAACTGCACCAGATGTGCGTGTGTTTGAAATAACTCGGACGGTTTGTTCAGCCACGAAGGAGGAGCGTCTCCACCCACAGTCCGCGGACGTGCGAGCGACTCGCAGGAGAGTAGACGTGGCTACGAGTGAGTCATCGCTGATCGGCTGATACCTCCAGTGACTGATCAGAGAGCAAGAACCGAGTTCAGGCAGCAGCAGCGACGTCATCAGCATGGTCCGGTCTGTTATCCACGCTTTAGAAAAGTTTCATCCTCAAATCTCATTGTCAGGCAGGAGTTGACTCAAATTAACACTCTCAGGTTTGATTTCAACACTTGTGAAGTGTCTATATGGGTCTGCACCACAAAGAGTTAATTTAACTCTTTTTTTTTGGAGCGTTAGTACATTAACACTAACTTAGTGTAATTATTGACTCTTTTTGGAGTTAAAATGTAACACTTCTTAACACTAACTAGTGTTACTTTATCTCAACACTTTTATGTAGTGTTAGACATTAACTCTCTTTCCGGATTGTTGGTTAACTATACAAGTGTTACAGTCGTTTTAACACTGTAAGGTGTAAAATTAGCTCTTCTGAATTACTAAAAAAAATACTTAGAAAATGAGGTTTGCTAAAAATAATGCCATCATGTTTAGTTGAAACTCTTTTATTTCAAACATGTGCCACAAATTAACATTTAAAACACTTTATCGGACACAATTCGTCGTTAGCTAACTTAATGTTAACGCTAACATAATGCTAACAGCCCTCAACCGATACACTGCTTATTCAGCGTTAGCTTGCTTAACAACACAACAAAAATAAGGTCTAAAACTTTTTTACCATCAAATTACAAGTTTTAGCGAACCAAATGACGAACTAAAATCATCACTGCTTAGCGCGGCTAATGCGGAGACATAACTTTACCGTGAGTGTCTCGCCATTGAAGACAGACCAGGTGCCAGAGGGGTAATATAAATATCGAAACCTAACGCAAACATAAAGTTAGCTCATTTTACTTATCGAACAATGTCGACATAAAACCACAGCTGAACGAGAGGCTCCTCAGTCGGTATTTCGCTCCTGTCGCTGTGTAGCGCGGTGGGGGCGGGGTCTGATTTACACTTTAAGTGTCACATCCACGTTTGGAGTTAAGAGTTAAATAGTTCAGAGTTGATGTTACTACAATGACACTTACAGATTTGATCTGAAGACACTTTGTTTTGACTCCAACTATTTGTAAACTTAGAGTTACATTTAAGGGATTTGACTCTATTCAGAGTGGAATTAACTCTGCTTTTGCTTAGATTTCACCAACACCATAAATATAACTCTTCTCAATTTGCTGTGCAGTAACAAGATAAAACCTCGTGCAAATCAACATTTCTGGGTGTCAAAAAATAAAATAAATAAATCTACTCAGTGCATATCTGGAGTTTGTGTGTCGACTCGCATGTTTATATCACCCTGCAGAGCCCCAAGTTTAGAACATCCTGAGTGTGCGGAAGCTGAACTTTACTTTTTAAAGTGTCTGTGTGCAGATCACGTCACCATCTCACCTGTTGGTTTGCAATTAATTTACAATCTCGGCTCCGTACTTTCTAACTTTTCCACCGCAGGGAATCCTGAAGTCTCACAAATCACATTAACAATGACTTTGTTTAACCTGAAGGGGCCATAAACTGAGAAATTAAATGGCGAAATGAAACTCATCCATCTTTATTGTTTTGCTCGTTGCCGCTCCTGCGGTGACATTTCAGAACCGACTGAATGAAAAAACGTGCCTGCGCGGGTCGTCATCAGTTCCCGTCGGCTGGTTCTGGAGCAAAGAATTCTTGTTCCGAGGAATCACACAGTTTTATTTGTCTGCGTTTAACGTGGTTTCCTTCCACTTTTTAAAGCCGAGCTGAAGCAGACTGTAACGTTGCTCTGGGAGTTTGTCCCCGGGGATCTGCAGGGGCCCCTGCAGATCCCCAACCCCAGACATGGCTTTGAATCTCAGGCCCTGTTTTCATGTTTCAGCTCTCCATTCATGCAGGGTCCCCATGCAGACTACACAAACACACACACACACACACCTTTTTTGTGTGCAGCTGTAGGCGCTTATTATTTACATATAACGTCATCATGTGTGCGCAGCTGCGCTATTTGCGTCCATGCGACGCGCAGCTGAATTCGTGTTGGGAAGAGATGCTCCTGTGAGTTTTTTTTTTTTTTTACATACGGAGCACTTTGAGATGAGGAGGATTTCTGCTTTGTGCCATTCAGTATCAGCGTGAACAGAAGCTGTGGTTTAACCAAAGGCAACCACAGTGGTTACCTTTGAAACGGGGAGCGGGAGTTCATTAAGGTTCAGAATCAGGATTTTATAGGCAGCAATGAGTGCAATAACGAACATGGACGCACTGAAACATGCAGCTCCGGCACCATGCAGGAGGACATTTCTGGACCGGGCTCCTCTCTTTGATTTCCCCGCCGAAAATAGGTTCAGAAGGTCGGAGGGAGACACGGTCTATTTTTACGCACCGCGCAGATGGTGAGAGGAAGATGACTGGCAAAGTGCTGAGAATGAAAGAGTAGAAGATTTTTTTTATTTAGTCTGGACAGTTTTATAATAAATACAACAGACAGTCCACGTACACTTACAATCGTTGCTGTGATAGAACTGCCGTGAGAGCTTATAAGATATGACAAAACTCGGTCAAACAAGTCTAAAAGTTTCTATGACGCAGGACGCTGCTTGCTTCTGAAACACTGACGTGCACTTTTAGTGCGTTAGATGATGCACTGCTCACTTTCAGCCTCCTGCTCCACATCCTGTCAGTCTATATTGGGGGGGCATTTTGAGTCCAATTTCGCTATTTCATCTCGCCCAGCACAGAGAGTGGTACTTTTTTTTTTTTTTTTTTTTTAAGACATTCCCCTCAGATATGTGTATTTACATCATCAGAGCTCTGGGGCTGCCGGTTATTCCCGGCAGAACACGTATTCGGTGTAGCTGGTCCAGATTTTGTCCTCGTTTGGGTCGTTGCTGGTGTAGGCGCACGTGCCCGTGGAGCTGCAGGCCACCATGTGGAAGCCCGCCTCGGTCAGCTTGTCAAACGCCTGCTCCAGGAAGTTATACTTCAGGTAGTACCGGGACGTGTACCTCTCCGGGGGCCTGTCCGGGTCCCGGCTCTCGTTCAGCGTTTCCCCGAACACCTCCTTGGCCAGGGACGTCTTCCCGCACACGGTGATGCGCGCCACCCTCCTGAATTTGGCGTCGGTCTGGATGTCTCTGCCGATGGTGTACGAGCCGCGGTACCCGACCGTGATGTAACCCGACTTCCTGGCGTCCAGGGACGGGGAGCGCACGGCCCCGCTGGCGGACGCGGCGCGTAAAGTCTCGACGGCGGCTCCGGAGGAGCAGCACTGCTGCGCGCCCTCCTCCGTGTCGCTCTGGCTGATCTCCTCGCTGATGGAGTTGTCCTTACTCACCCGCGGGCTCAGGCGCTTCGCGAGCTCCCGCAGCTGGAAGAAGTCGGCCTCCCTCTGCAGGCGGCTCCTCTCCGGGAAATAGTCCGGGAGGACCAGGTTCAGGTCCCGGAGATAGTCGAGGATGTAGCGGAACAAGAAGCCGTCCCGGTCCAGGAAGAAGCGCCCTTTGCTGTCTCTCGCGAGCTCCTTGGGCGACTTCTTGCTGAACATGTTCCACAGGAGCGAGTCGGGCACGGCGATCAGGGTTTTGTGTCGGGTCACGTAGACCTGCCCGCCGACGTTCAGCTCGATGATCTCTGAGAACGGGGCGCACGGGTCCCCGCAGCCGGACGGCGCGCGCTCTGTGTCGGCCAGTGCCATCCTCTCCGTGCCGCTGCACTGATGCTGGATCAGTGGAAACTCTGAGATGCGGAGATGCGAGGGGCTTCCTTATGAAGCCCGGGCTCGCCACGTGCGTGCGTATGCGCGCACACAGGAGGGGTGACTGTTAAAGTAACATTTAACCAATGAGTTGCTGCCTTGTAAGGTCTCTCTCTGTTTCTCTCTCTCTCATTCCTGCTCTTCCTGCTTCCCCCACATCTGATAGACTATCCTCCCGGTCTGTCCGCCCAAATCATCTCTTTGATCATTTAATTGATCCAAGAGATTAATTATGTTTCTAAAGGAATATGATAAAGCAAAAGCAGCGAGCTTTAGTTTTTCCCTTTGGAAGAAACGCTCAAAAACATGGAAAGAGTGACACCCGCCGCATCCAGGAGGGAAATGCAGCCAGCATCCGCACAAACACGCATTCAACGCTCAAACACGCACGGTTTGAGAAAGCGAACCCGGTAAAAAATAAAAAATAAATACATTGTATAATCAGTCAGCACAAACATTGAAGGGTATGAAAAAGCTCAGTGAAAACACCTGTCATCTGTGAACAGGTGAGGCTAAAAAAATGACGTGAAGCTTTACTTTCAACAGATTATGTAACATCTGAGTTTTATTTATTGTTTTTCACAATGTGAGAATCAAAAAGGAAACAATACGATGCCAAATATTTAGATTTATGCATCAGATCACGTTGACGAAGGTTGCAGCTCTTATCTCATGAGGTGTTTTTAATTAGGTTCAAAAATACTTTATTGATCCCTGAATGTAAATTAATAGCTGCAGTAACTGTCATGATTTAAGTCTCTTCAGTGATTGATTCTAGAAGGTTCCAGCTGTGTTCAGCAACGATCTCCTGCAGCGTCTGTGTTCCAGCAGATCTGAAGATCCTCTGACTGAAGACACTCTGCTGCTGAATCTCTGTGCTTGTGTAGAGGATGTTCAGGGTTGTCCATGACGTTCTTCATGTTGATGAAGTATCAATCAGCTCCATCATCTCCGGATCAGATCCAACCTTCTTCATCAGTTTGTTCAGGTTTTCTCTGATGCTCCTCCAACAGATGACTGCAGATGGACTGAACTCTCCACAACAGACTGATAGAAGATCTGAACATCTGGCTGAAACACTGAAGGACCTCATCTTCCTCCAGAGTAAAGTCTGCTCTGTCCCTCCTTATCAGCAGCATCAGTAGTCTCCAGTCCAGTCTGTTGTCCAGGTGGACACTGAGGTCTTTATCCTCCTCCACCACCTCCACTTCCTCTCCTTGATGGAGATGCTGTTGGACTTGTTCCTGGTCCTCCTAAAATCCACAATCACCTCTTTTGTCTTGTTGACATTGAAGATGAGATGATTGTCTCCACGCACCACAAAGTGGTCCAGCAGTTCTCTGGTCCACCAGTTCTCTGTCTTCAGTCTCTGGTCCAGCAGTTCTCTGGTCCAGCAGTTCTCTGTCCTCAGTGTCTCTGGTCCACCAGTTCTCTGTCTTCAGTCTCTGGTCCACCAGTTCTCTGTCCTCAGCCTCTGGTCCAGCAGTTCTCTGTCTTCAGTCTCTGGTCCAGCAGTTCTCTGTCCTCAGTCTCTGGTCCAGCAGTTCTCTGTCCTCGGTCTCTGGTCCAACAGTTCTCTGGTCCAGCAGTTCTCTGGTCCATCAGTTCTCTGTCCTCAGTCTCTGGTCCCCCAGAACTGTAGAGTCCTCTGAGTGTTTCTGCAGATGTCAGGACTCTGACTGGTTCTGGAGGTCTGAGGTGTCCAGAGTGAAGGTCAGTGGTCAGAGTCCAGTTCCCTGTGGTTCTCCTGAGCTGCTGACCACCTGCTCAGACACTCAACCATCCAGTCTCTCCAGCTGTGGTCAGTTAGTTAGGTAGTCAGTGGTCCACGTGATAGTGGAGGACATCCAGCTGTGTCTTCTGGAGGTTCTTTGGTAGTAAAGCAGCTGGATGGAGTTAAATTTTCTGGAGAAACTGAAGAACATGATCCTTACAGAGCTGCTGCTTTGACCAGATGACTGTGGGTTCGTTGAAGCAGGTGTATGATGGAGTCTTCAACTCCAACCCCATGATGATAATCAGACTGCAGTGGGTCCTGGGAGGAGCTTGTTTCCTTATTCAGGTGGACCAGTAAAAGTCTCTCCAGGACCTTCATCATGTGGGATGTTAGAGCTACAGGTCTGTAGTCTTATGGAAAAGATGGATGAGATCTTTTTGGTCCTGGAACAAGACAGGATGTCTTCCACAGCTCTGGAACCTTCTACTGGTTCAGGCTGATGTTGAAGAGCTGCTGTAGAATCCCACATAGCTGGTCCACACAGACCTTCAGGGCTCTGGTGCTGACACCATCTGGACCTGCAGCTTTGATCCTGTTCAGTCTCTCCAGCTCCCAAATTCATTCAAATGAGCAGCAGCAACAATCAGGGAGAACTGCTCTTTCTCTATCTTATTTTATACATTATTTGAATCTTAAAACACACAAAGTGAATATCAGGTCACTGAGTGCTAATTAACTATGGAATGAGCTGGAAGAGTAGGAAGGGAGGAGGAAAGGGAAGGAAGAAAGAAGAGCAGTGGAGACACCACTCAGCAGATCATGTTGGTGTCCCCCTGCAGCGTAGGCCTATAGCAGCATAACTATGATGAAGCTGTGATTAAGACAAGCCTACTCTAGTCTTAGCTACTATAACTATGGCTGTAACTATTAGCCCCTACACACTATAGTTTAGACTAACTGTAGGCTTTACTGAACAGAAATGTTTTCAGTTTAGTTTTAAAGATGGAGGTGGTGTCAGCCTCCTGAACCCAAACTGGTAGCTGGATCCAGAATAAAGGTGCCTGGTAGCAGAAGGCCCGTCCTCCAAACCTACTTTTAGATATTCTAGGAACGATGAATAATCCTGCATTCTGAGCGCAGAGAGCTCTATTAGGAGCATAACGTGCTATCAGGTCTGGTATATAACGAGGAGCTAGGCCATTAAGGGCCTTATATGTGAGAAGCAGAATTCTAAACTCAATTCGAAATTTAACGGGAAGCCAATGGAGGGAGGCTAACATGAGAGAGATGTGATCTCACTTATGGATTCCTGTCAGCACCCTCGCTGCTGCGTTCTGGACCAATTAGAGGCTATTCAGCGAGCTTTTCAGACATCCTGCTAACAACGCATTACAGTAATCCAGTCTAGAACTGACAAATGCGTGGATTAATTTTTCAGCATCACCCTGGGAGAGGATGCTCCTGATCTTGGAGATATTTCGGAGATGAAAAAAGGCAATCTGACAAACCTGATTAATATGCTGCTTAAATGACATCCTGATCAAAAATGACTCCAAGGTTTTTCACAACTGTGCTGGAAGCCAGCGTAAATCCAGTCAATCCATTCCTCAGGTGTTTGGGACCAAAGACAATAACCTCTGTTTTATCCGAGTTTAGAAGCAAAAAGTTAGAGGACATCCAGGACTTAATATCATTAAGACACCCTTGAAGTTTAGCCAAAGGTTTTGTTTCCCCTGGTTTCATAGATAAGTACAGCTGCGTATCATCAGCGTAGCAATGAATGTTTATGCCATGGCTCCGGATAATTTTACCCAAGGGCAGTATGTATAAAGTGAAATGGATTGGTCCCAAAACTGAACTCTGTGGGACGCCATAGCAGACCCTAGTCCGTGTAGAAGAAATGTCATTAACATGAACGAAGTGAAACCTGTCAGATAGGTCTGACTTAAACCAGCCTAATGCTGTCCCTTTAATTCCAACAATGTGCTCTAGTCTATGCAGCAAAAGGCCGTGATCAACGGTATCAAAAGCAGCACTGAGGTCCAGCAGAACCAGAACAGAAACTAATCCATTGTCTGAGGCCATGAGGAGGTCGTTGGTGACTCTAATCAGCTCAGTTTCTGTGCTATGATGAGTTCTAAACCATGACTGAAAGACCTCAAATAGATCATTTCTATGCAGGTGTTCTCCTAACTGGCTAGCAACTTTTTTTTTTTCAGAATTTTAGTGATAAATGGAAGGTTGGATATTGGTCTATAGTTTGCCAAAATGTCTGGATCAAGAGATGGTTTCTTAAGCAAGGGTTTTATAACTGCAACTTTAAAAACCTGTGGCACATATCCTGATTGTAGAGATAGGTTAATCTGATCCAAAATTGACATACCAATAAAGGACATGACATCTTTGAGCAGCTGAGTTGGGATGGGATCCAACAGGCATGTAGATGGTTTAGCTTTACTGATAGTTGAGGTCAACTCAGAGAGGCCCACAGGAGAAAAACAGTCCAGAGTCACATCAGAAACAGAAGAAATCAACGAATCTGCAGGACGTCCACAGCCGTCGACAGTTGGGCCTGGCCAATCTCATCTCTAATTTTGATTATTTTCCCGCTAAAAAAACCCCATAAAGTCTTCACTACTGAGAGTAGCAGGAATGCATGGACCAACAGAGTTGTGACTCTTTGTCAGCCTGGCTACAGTGCTGAACAGAAAACGTGGGTTATGTTTGTTCTCTTCTATTAATGATGAATAATAAGATGTTCTAGCTCCGCGTAGGGCTCTTTTGTAGACTATTAATCTATCTTTCCAGGCACTTTCCAGATTTACAGGAGTACCACCTCCTTTCCATTTTTTGTGCATTCTGCTTCAGCAAGCGAATATGCAAATTATACCAGGGAGTTGAGCTCCTATGGTTAGAGACCCTCTTTCTCAGGGGAGCAACAGCATCCAGGGCTGAATGTAAAATATCTGCAGTATTGTTGACGAGGTAATCAATATCTGCCGGAGTAAAATTCAGGTCGTTTCCCTCAGCTATTCTATCATATCCCACCATTGGGAGATGAGAGAGAATGACCTCCTTAAAATTATTCACAGCATCTCCAGAAAGGCATCTGCTGTAATGACACATTTCATTTTCTATTTTAACGCCACAAATGCTAAACTCGAATGTAATTAAATAGTGGTCTGAGGAGAAGAGAATTCAGTGGCGAGTGATGAATATCTATACCATAGGTGAGAACCAGATCCAGGTTATGATTAAAACAGTGAGTTGGTTCTTTCACTTCTTGTGAGACGCCCAATGACTCTAAAAGAGATGTAAAATCCTATTTTAAGACTGTCACCGTCAACATCCATATGAATGTTAAAGTCACCCACTATGACGACTTTGTCTGAGCTGAGCACTAAAACAGTTAAAAAATCGGAGAACTCAGACAGAAACTCCATAAGCACCAGCAGGTGGCCTGTACACTACCACCAACAAGACTGGCTTTTCTGATTTCCAGTTTGGGATAGCTAAACTAAGCGTGAGGCTTTCAAATGTATTATTATTATTGTATTTGGGTTTTGTTTTTACTTGTAGGCTGGAGTTGTAGACGGCTGCTACTCCTCCACCTCGACCCGTACTCCGAGCAATATGATAATTGATATAATTATCATATTGCCCTGGAGCCAGATCTGCTACAGATTGTGAACTCGTCTTTAATGTCAGGCGTTTTCCCAGAACCACTGAAAACAGCTGTAATTAAACCCCTGTTAAAAAGAGACAATCTAGACAAAACACAGATGAACAACTATAGGCCAATTTCCAATCTTCCATTTTTAGGTAAAATAATTGAAAAGGCTGTTTTTTATCAGCTAAATGACTTTCTAAGAAAAAAACAACTGCTATGATGTCTTCCAGTCAGGTTTCAGACAGCACCATAGCACTGAGACTGCTCTGACCAAGGTCATGAATGACATATGTCTGAATACAGATGCTGGAAAAGTATCAGTGTTGGTTTTACTGGATCTCAGCGCTGCATTCGATACAGTTGACCACATTATTTTACTCCAGCGACTGGAGAACTTGGGTGGGTCTCTCTGGTGCTGCACTGAACTGGTTCAAAACATACCTGGAGAACAGGAAGTACTTTGTGTCAGTAGGCAGCTTTACATCTGACCAGACAAAAATTACATGTGGCGTTCCCCAGGGTTCCATCCTGGGGCCTCTTCTGTTTAACATCTACATGCTCCCACAAGCCCAGGTTATAAAGAACAACAATATAGTTACCATAGCTATGCTGATGACACACAGGTACAGTTGAGGAAATAAGTATTTGATCCCCCACTGATTTTGGCAGTTGTCATACTAAGAAATAAATGAACAGTCTCAGATTTTTATGGCAGCTTTATCTTAACAGTTATACAAAGAATATTGAAAAAAAATGGATAAAATTACATGAAATGAAAAATAAAATTAATTTGTAAGTCATTGAGGGAAATAAGTACTTGCAAAACATGATCTGATACTTGGTGGCAAAACCCTTGTTGGCAAGCACAGCTGTCAGACGTTTCTTGTAGTCATTTGGAGGAATTGACACCAATTCTATGTTTTTGATCGGCACCATGCTGACATTAGCAGCTACATGATTGATTTCTCTATTTTTAGTGGTCGGGGCAGTCCTGGAAAAGCAGCAGACAAGCTTGTAAGACCTTTCCGGTTTATCTGTTTTCCAGCTGTTTCACGTTTGTCATGTGACGGTCAGTGGTCGACTTGGTGACATATTTCCTTCTTTTTAAAACTTCCCGTTGCAGAAAAACTAAATTAGCAAAGAATGTGATTTCAGAAAGAAGCAGGTTGTGAAAGAAGGCCTGACACCTATGTGGCCCAAGATGAAAGATGATCTGTCGTTTCATAGCAGTCAGCCTGATCACAAAAACGCCACATCCGTTTTCTGGTTTTAGATCTGATTTTCAGTTCCTCGATTTCCTCTTTGAGCTTTTCAGTGTGAAACTCAGCACTCACAAGTTGTTTTATCTCCCCTCCCTTTTTAAAGTTATATCTGAGTGAAACATCTGTAATTAAGACAAAGTGAGAAGTTTAGCAGATTTTCTAGAATTGCCACTATCAGTAACAGACGTGAAGGTGACATCCAGTCATTGTGAAAGTACTCACTTCTCATCGTGATGGATTTTAGCCACTTTGGAATTTTTGGAGGCCCGGCCCTCAGACGCTGAGACAACCCTTAAAAGACCACTGGCCTGAGATGTTTCCACACTTCAAAGGGAAAACCATGCTTCGCAAGGTTAGTATCTTTCCTGCCAACATATCTTTTACAGCTCAGAACTTGCACAGAGGTCGTTCTGGAGAGTATTTCTGCGCCGGCAGTCACGCATCGGTTTGCTTTTCCAGGGCGTCACGGAGAGCTTCGGAGCGGCCATCCACGCCTGAACGCCGGTCACCTGACCGACGGAGTGATTTACAGGAGCAAGAGGATGATGCTGGACGCCCTGGGCGTCGGGCTGCTGGGAACCAGGACGGCCGTCTTCAGGAAGGCTCTCGAGTACAGCCAGGTACGGCCACAGAAACCACACACACACAAGAATTTAAAAAAAAAATCACAGCATAACTGGAAAATACTTGCTTGATTATCATAAATGCAAATGCACGGCCGAGTTGTTTAAGATCGCAGCAACTCTCTTGTCTGGGTTTGTTCTTCCATCTGTTTTTGTTGTCTGTGATCGTAACGGAGGTCGTGTCCCGAAGCAGGAACTCATCAGCAGATTGTTTAACTGCTTCAGCAGCTTAAATGTTTTTGTCACCGTCAGTGATTTTCTCGACGTGCCGATGGTTCATTTTGGTTTTTTTGTTCTGTGCTCCTTCAGCTGTGTGTTCTTGTAGCCGTTTTGTCTGAAGCCAGAACACGCTCTCATTCATTCTGTGTCATTGCAGCTGTTCACATCTGCGCAGAGGAGCAGCGTCTGGGGCAGGTCAGAGGTCACCCTCCCTCCTCACTACGCTGCATTTGTCAACGGCATCGCGGTGAGTCCAGACACGCAGAAGCACCGTAGCTAACGGAGAACCTTCAGAATTCAGCTAGGTTTCGGTCCTCCGGTTACCAGCTCTGTCCCTCTATCTGACACCAGGTCCACTCCATGGACTTCGACGACACTTGGCACCCTGCGACTCATCCCTCCGGCGCCGTGCTGCCGGCGCTGCTGGCCCTGGCAGGAGACGCTGCCGACGCGGCCCTCGGGCCTGGACCTGCTGCTGGCCTTCAACGTTGGCATCGAGGTGCAGGGCCGGCTGATGAGGTTCTCCAGAGAGGCCTACAACATCCCTGAGAGGTGAGAGGCTGGAGCCGAGTCACTGAGTCACAGAGGCGTGAATCACAACTGGACTTCCCTTTCTTCGTTCCACCCAGAGGGACTTCCTCTGTTTAAGCTGACTGGTGGGGGAAAAAAAAAGGAAATCCACGTGCCGTGATTCAACCCTTTCAAAATCACCATGACCTGGTTAACTGGGGGTCACCATCAGCACAGAGTTATAATAGTTTTGGTTTTTATTTAGTTTTTTTCAAATTCAGTTAGTTTTAATTCGTTTTTTAGAGCAGTTTTGCTAGTTTTTATTCGTTTTTGTTTTGAAATACTTAGTTTTAGTTTAGTTTTTATTAGTTTCCAGTGTTAGTTTTAGTTTTATTTTGTAAATTAGGGTTGTAATTTTGGTTGGAGTGAAGCACTGAACTTTTTGAAGGCTATCGTCACATAGTTTCCATTCTGGTCTCAATAAACATATTTATCAATGCGTCTTCCCGCTTGTGGTGTTCCTGCGTATTTACTGACCAGCAGCTATCTGGTCTCCATGGAAACAGTCCATTATAGTTGCTGTTTTCTCTCGTTCCTTCCCAACACTGACTGGCCTGCAGCTGTAGCTTCTTTCCAGGGGGCTAGCTTAGGCTAGCTTATCCAGCTAGTCTTGGTTAGCCTTCTTAGCTTAGCGAGCTTTTCAAATGGACTTTCAGATTCGTGGGTTTTTTTTCCCCTTGAGAAGTATTCCACACATTGTATCACCTGCTTCTACAACAATCGTTAACACAGTCATAGTCAAAGAAATCCCAGATAGGAGTGTGACGCTTTCTCCCAACTTTTGCCACAACCATCACTTATGATTGCTTTTTTTTTTTTTTTTTTTTTTTTTTTGCGGTTGTTGTTGTACGGTGGAGCGAAGTTAATAGATTTCAAACATTTATGAGAAAAAAAATACAAATACGAAAACGAAAGACGTTCTTGACATTATTATAGTTAATTTTAGTGCGTTTTATAAACACATAATACAGTTTCAGTTAGTTATCTTTTTTTTTTTTAAAAACTCTCGTTTTTATTTTATTTGAGTTAACGAAAATGCTTTTGTAATTCTAGTTTTTGTTATTTCGTTCCTTTTTACAGTGACGATAATAACCTTGCATCAGCGCAACAGAAATGTACAGAAAACAGAAAAAGCATGATTTTAACAGGGCTAAACCAGCCTCAGACATGTTTTCTTCATTAAATTCAAACCTTAGATCAGTGTTTCTCAACCTTTTTTCAGGCGAGGCACCCTTTAAATTCATGAAAAATCTGAAGGCACCCCAAACTTCAGATAGGCTATGTGTCCTCGGGCCTTAATTTACTTAACTGTTGTGTCTATGCTTTTAATGAAAAATTCCACTGCTTAGTTTGAGTATTAATTTAGACAATTATTTATTATTTATTTATTAATTTTGGTTATTTTGCATACTGTCAGATGCGTTTCTGCGGCACCCCAGTTGAGAAACACTGCCTTAGAGGCACCACGTGAAGCTTAAAATTGCTATTCGTCTCCAGTTCTTTTTCTTTCTAGAAAGCAAAAACAAACTGAAAAGCCACTTTTGAAGGAGGACGGGATTTTATCAGCGATTTGAACCACATATTTCATCTCAGTCGTGAGTGAACACTGACATCTCTTTGCTGTCTGGTCCTTCCTCCACACCGACAGGTTCCACCCTCCCAGCGTCGTCGGCGTGATGGGGAGCGCCGCGGCCTCAGCGAAGCTCCTCCAGCTGTCTCCCACACAGACCAGTCACGCTCTGGCCATCGCGGCCTCCTCGGCCGGGGCTCCCTTGGCCAACGCCGCCACGCAAACCAAACCCCTCCACATAGGGAACGCTGCTCGGAGAGGCCTGGAGGCGGCTCAGCTCGCTCGGATCGGGCTGGAGGGAAATCCAGCCATACTGGACATGGACAGCGGCCTGGGGGTTTACTACAAAGACTACAGCCCCTCGGCGATGGCAGACTCCTCTCTTGGAGCTTTCGAATGGATCCTGGAAGCTCAGGACGTGGCATTCAAGCGCATCCCCGCTCACCTGGCCATGCACTGGGTCGCGGACGCAGCTCTGGCAGTTCGCGCGCAGCTCCAAGACGCCGTTGGCCAGTGTGACCTCAGCCAGGTCAGACGCATCACGCTGCGAGTACCTCCATCCAAGTACATCAACTGCCCTTTACCCGCCTCGGAGCATCAAGCCAGACACTCGTTTCCAGTTCAACGCCTGCTCGGCCCTGCTGGACAACAAGGTGACCGTGGCGTCCTTCAGCCCGGCTCGGATCAGCCGGGTCCGCCCTGAGGGAGCTACTGGCCAAAGTGGAGGTGAAGACGCCCGAGGACAACCGGCCCAGCTTCGACAGGATGTACTGCGAGGTCGAGATAGAGACGGCTCAGGGGCGGAGTTACGCGTCCAGGTGCGACACCTTCTACGGCCACTGGAGGAAGCCACTGAGTCAGGAGCACCTCGTGGAGAAGTTCAGCACCAACGCGTCGTCGGTGCTGTGCACGGAGGGGGTGGAGGGAGTGATCGACATGGTGGGAAACATGGAGAACGTGACCGACTGCTCAGCCTTGGGTTCATATCTGAGAATGACGAGTTACGAACCGGAGCAGCAGTTCGGCAAAATGATTCAGTGATCCCGTGGTGGTGAAACGCAGCAAAATGTACCGAAACTTCACGAAAATATAAATAATCACTCTGTAAATATGAGATGCTTTATTTTGTGTGCTTGGCTTTGAAATAAACTGAAGAAAATAAAAGGACAAGTTTCATCTTTCGTTGTCAACTTGCTGGTAAACTGTGATCAGCTTTATATCTTATGGAGTTGAAAGCAGTTTTCTTTCCACAAACACGCACATTCAAGGGGCATCTGGAAGTGCTTTTTAATCATGTTATTCTGAAATTATTCTGCATGTCTTTAACATCACGGGCATCTACAACAAAGCTCTCTGCAGATCAACATTCTCCCGTTTCTACAAAGTTTGAAATCTCTATAAAAATCAGGCGAAGTTTCAAGACGCCCTGCACCATGGATCCGATCCCGTCGAATATCTCGTGGATCGGGGCGTTGCACATGAAGGCGCTGGTGGTGACCAGCTTGTTCTTCTCGTCCAGGTGGCTCTCGCCGACGCTCTTGCTCACGTGTCTGCAGCCCAGCTGGTTGATGGCCGCCGCGGTGTCGGTCGTGTCCGGATACCTGAAGAAGGGAGACGACGGTGGCTCGTTTTAGAAATGGTTCCAGAGATGCAGGCTTCGATCGTACACCTCCCGCTAGCTGCTACCCGCTACCCGCTACCCACAAATTGCGGATTTAGGAACCTCTACTAATCGCTATGCAATCTTCCGCTTCCCTAAAGCCGCTACCCGCATTGCTGACTCCCATACTTCACATTGTAGGCTCGGCAATGGGCGTGTCATTTGCACTTTCTGCAAACTCGGTATCTTGCGATCATGGGTTTAGGATAGCAGCTAGCGGGTGGTCAGACCACCCGCTAGCCGCTAGCTGCTATCCGCATCCGCATCCAGTCCACATCTGCGATTAAAACCTTACCTCTGCGGCAGGTCCGCTCAGAACCCTGAAATCCACTGGGGAACCAACAAACTGACTGGACAAACTGATAAATCCAGGTGTGTCTGAGTAGCTACAATGGTCAGACACACCTGGATTTATCAGTTTGTCCAATAATAATAGGTATTGATGCTCATAAAACGAATGTAGAGTAGCATAGCCAACATAGGCTACTGAACAAAAACAGAATAGCCTTTAACTACTTGGTTTGTTTTTTGGTTTTTGCACTTCCTGCTAGAGCGCCCCCTGAGGGCTGAAGAAAAATTCATAGAAAAGCCGCATCTCTGTATAAGCCTCATGGTTTAAAGCGTGGGACAAAAGTAGCGGCTTATAGTCCGGAAAATACGGTATATATTAGTGCAGAGGAGGAGGAGGAAGGAAGAGGAGGAAGCTCTACAGCAGAGTCCCAGACGAGCTGCCCATGAGAGCTGCTCCGATCTGGATGAAAAGACGCTCCATAGCGCCTTGCTGGTAGCGCAACCTGCTCTTAAAGGCAACGGCTACTGACGCACTGATTGGTTAAACAGGTGGAACGGCTTAACCACTCCCATGCATAATATATGCATAATATATGCATAATAGCGGTTAGCGCAGGTAAGATCGCGGGTTTAGGGAGGTGGAAGATTGCGTTCTTTGCGGGGGAACGCCCCTCCCGCTGGCCGCTATCCCTTAATAGCGGCTTTAGGAGGTTTGTCGGAAGATCGAGTTCCCCCCCGACAGAAATCACATCAAAACGTGCTTTAAACCTGCCGGACTCACCTTGTCGTCCTTTTCGAGGCCGACGGTAACCTCGCAGCCGGGGAACACCTTGGCAGCCAGGACAGGTGAGATGCAGCAGAGGCCGATGGGTTTGCCCTCGCCGTGGAAAGCCTGCAGAGTGGCCTTCACCTGGTCGTTGACGGTGCAGTCCTTCCCCTGCACCGCCCACGTGCAGAGGTTCTTCGCTGCACCGAAACCACCTGAGAGACGCCAAAAACACAAGAGACAGCTTTTTTACTCTCAACGCCTTCCGGGTTAAAGGAAGCCAGAGAGACGCGGCCGTGAACACACCTGGGAAGATCACGGCGTCGTGGTCTTTGGCGCTGAGCTTAGACAGATCCTGGATGTTCCCCCGGGCGAAGACGTGCGCTTTCCACCAGCACGTTTCTCTTCTCCTGAGACGGTTCCCCTTTCAGGTGATTCACCACGTGCATCTGGTCGATGTTGGGAGCAAACATCTGCACCTGCAGGAGAGAGAAGCAGCGGTCGAGACTCCTGTTGGTGTTTTTAAAAAACGCTCGTTGACGTGTTATTTTTGTCCACCAGCTCAGAAATCTAGAGGTTATGTGGTCAGGCATTGGCAAATCATTTCCATATCTTTTGGGATTGCACTTTTATAGCCCCATTTTGGCAAGAAGTGCATAAGGTACTGGAAACGGTGTTTAAAATAAAAATTAATTCAATATTTTTAAATGATGTATCTGGGCGATCTAAGAGATTTAAACCTTCTGAAAGCCGACTCATATTTGATGAGAATTTTGTTTGTAGCTGCAAGGACAAGTATAACTCGTAAATGGCTAATGACGGAAACTCCCGCTATTAATGAATGGACTTGATGTGATTTTCAAGATCTTTACAATGGAAATAATAACTTTTAAAATTGAAGCTACAAATGGATATTTTAGATGACTATTGGTCAAAATGGTTAATGTACAGTCATGGAAAAAATTATTAGACCACCCTTGTTTTCTTCAGTTTCTTGTTCATTTTAATGCCTGGTACAACTAAAGGTACATTTGTTTGGACAAACATAACGATAACCACAAAGATTGCTCATAAGAGTTTTATTTAAGAGCTGATATCTTACCATTTTCCATGGTTTTCTTGATTATGACCTAAATCACTTAAGTTTTTACATCAATAGCTATGGCGTTGTACTGCCAAAAACACTGCTTTTATGCATTCAGTGTTTTCTTTTCTGTCTGTTTTAGTCACATGATGACGTTTAGTGGTACCAGGTATTAAAATGAACAAGAAAGTGAAGAAAAAATGGTGGTCTAATAATTTTTTCCATGACTGTATATTCCTGCTGTGAGACCAGATTTTGTTTGATTACGACCTTCTACCCACGGAGTGTTTGTTATCCACTGTTTGCCGGTGGATTTTGTTATTGTTCATAAAAACATTTTGAAAAATCAATCAAATGTGAATGGCAAAAAAAAAAAATGCTCATTGTTTTTTTTTTTAATTATTAGTGGTGATGAGCATATTTTAACAAAAGTGAAACAGTAACTGCACAGACAATCAGGACGAGCTGAAGCTGCAAAATCAAGGAATTAAGCCAAAAGGGGATTTTCCAGTCTGATCATTTCTGTGGTGAAACGAAGACAAACATCCTCCTGACACATGAGCAGAAGAATCAGACAGAACCAAGGGAGCCCGTTTGGATTCTCCAACGACACCAGAACCCCGTTCAAAGCTCATCAAGGCAACAGTTTAAAAAAAAAAAAAAAACCTTTCAGCATATTTGCAGCTGTAGTGTTCTGAGAACTAATGAGACTCTTCTGTTATTTCCAGATAAATCAGGCAGGTGGGAGATACAGAAGAAAAAAAAATAGATTTTATAAAACTACAAGCTTTCTTTTTTGAAATGACGTCAAAGGCTTCTTGGTTTTCTTTGATCTCTCATGGTTGGAGACCAGAAACTCTGAGTTTCCAGTAATAAAGACGCTTTCTTGGTTTTATCTCCTCCGTGTCTGATGCATGTGTTTGATACGTGACTGAGGTTTCGACACCAGAAACAGGAAAGCTTCTCTGCGGTATCTCTTCCTTCGCGCTCGCTAATCCCGAGATCAGAGAAACGCTTGTCCAAACAAGATTTTGTGATACCGCAACCAAAACCTTGAAGCAAAACCTTCGGTTAACTCGAGAAAACACGTGAATGCAGAAGCTCGGTGCAGTCGAATGAAGAGGCATCGCTGCTGGAAACTTTCCTCGCTGCTGCAACTCTGGAAGTTCCCAGTTTGGGATCAACAGAGTCCGTCTACACGTCTGTTGTCAAGAGGGTTGAGTCGATGTCACACAGACGACAGAAATACCATTTTAACGCCAAATATTCACTTTTCCAGATGTGGATGTTAAAACTTAAAACATCTTACAGCAGTGAGCAGACGCACAGGAGAAATATTTGCAGTATTTTTCTACATGTTACACATACAAAATAGAAAAAATAGATAAGGCCGACAGAACGACTAGCAAACGAGGGAACGGAGGAATTAACATTACACCTTGAATGCAGCATTGTGGCACAGTAAGCTGATAAAAAAATTAAAAATAAAAATAAAAAACATGGAGGCGACTGCGTGGAACTTCGCTCAAGTTTCAGAAGAAGATAGTTCGCTGGTTATTTGCTTCAAGCGAAGGCGGGAAAAATAGCACAAGCTTTAATACGTCAAATCCGATCAGCCACCTGAAACATAACCGTCGCTTCCATGGAGTTTTGAAATCACGCTAATGTGAGCTAACGTGAGCAAGCCAGCAACAAGTCAACACCTCCCCTCCCCTCTCCTTTCCTCACCTGGCCATCATCTCTCTCATCTGAAGCTTCCATGAGATAAAAAAAAAAAAAAATACCGAACCTCATTTACTTTAATTAAAGGTATTAATTTAAACGGAACCACAAGTCAAAATCCTTTAAACATAATCTTTTGTTACTATGGAGTGCACTTTTTCAGTTTATTTACACAGACAAGTCTAACTTGTGTCAGTACATTATGACCTGTGCATTATTTTTTATTGTTAATTTTCAGTTAGTAATTCTGATGCATGTATTTCCATCAGTTCAAGGAGCCTTTATTTTTTTTATATCAGTCAGTAATGTACCTTATTTAAGTTGATGTGAGATATCAAATAGGGTTTGTTTGATAGCTTTACAAAATGTTTGAGAGGCTTGCAAATAAATTTTTCAATTGGAAAAAAATAAATATCTGTTCATTTAAAGAGTCAAAACTCCTTTTGGTTTTGTTAATAGTATTGATGTAATGATCTTAGGTATATGTGTGTGTTATCGGTTATCGGTATCGGCCTTTAGGAGCTGAAAGTTATCGGTTATCGGTATCGGTTTTAAAAAACAGTTATCGTGCATCCCTTAAAGTCAACCTTTGACTGTCACTTCTGCAGAAGAACCGCTGAGCAGCTATTTCACCATCAGAAGCAGAAGTGGGACGTCAAAGAGTTCAGTTTTGTGGATTCACTACAAAAATTACTAATTTTTTTTTAACAAAAGATTCAATTTTATAAAATTTGCAATTTTCGTGGCACAAATTTGTGAGCTGGTTTCAAAAAGTTGTGATTTTGTTAAACTTTGGATTTTATGAAAAAAAAAATGCAATTTTAAAACAAAGATTTGTGATTTTAGAAGATAGAATTGTCACTTTATATTAAAGAAAAGTTGCGATTTGTAATAGTCAATATTTTTACGACATAAAAGTTGCAACATTAAGTGAAACAATCATGATTTGCAAAAGAATCGTGATTTTTTGACAAAACAAAATCGTGATCTTTACAAAAAAAACACAGTTCTACAAAAGTTTTGACTTTATGAGAAAAAGTTGGGATTTTCTTTTTTTTTGGTAAATTTCGTGATTTCATGATTAAAAGTTTGTGATTTTGTAAAATTTGAGAATTCAGGATTAAAATTTGACCAATTCTGCCGAATCAACAGAAACTTGATATCACACCTTTTTGCTGTAAAAAATATTTACTTTCTGACATAAAATTACGACTTTATGTCCTGAAATCACACATTTTTGGTGTAAATTTGCAAATTTTACTCAATCGCAGCTCTGTTGTTAAAAGCAAATATTTGTCATAAAATCTCAAATTTAACAAAATCCCGATTTTAAGACATAAAGTTGTAAAGTTATTAGGGCTGGGCAAGTTAACGCATTATTATTGTGTTAACGCATTAATTTACTAATGTTGACATTTATTTTATCGCGCGTTAACACATGTTGCTCACATGCTTTAGTTTTGGAAAGTCTGTTACTGGCTGCTGCGGAACCAGAAGAGAATTGGCAGGTAAACAGGCTAAAATAGACATGGAGAACGGTAAAAATCTGTGAACTTTACAGTTCAGGTAGCAACTCAGGTAGCAATATTAACAATTCTGTCTAATAAAAATAAAATTCTGGACTACAACAAAACTTTCGCGTCATTCCTCCATGTTACATCAGATCTGCTCCATGTGTTCACGGTCGTGGTATTGTCTTACTGGTTACTCCAGTGCGGCTCCATCTAGTGGCACAGATGTGTAATGACAACAGAAAGTCCAGTCCTCCATTATAAAACAAATTCAGTCCTGTGGCCTGTTTGCCAAAATTGATATATAAAAAAAACAGGCTTTTTTTTTTTTGTTTTTTTGTGTTTGATTATAAAATGGAAAAAAAAATAAAAAAGTCCCTTTTTAATTTTTTTAATTTTTGATTGACAA
Source organism: Hirundichthys speculiger (assembly GCA_018398805.1). Classification (NCBI taxonomy): domain Eukaryota; kingdom Metazoa; phylum Chordata; class Actinopteri; order Beloniformes; family Exocoetidae; genus Hirundichthys; species Hirundichthys speculiger. The sequence continues at coordinate 1,148,206 of JAGFBZ010000955.1, forward strand.
TCGGAAATGGAAAAAAACAAATGATTCACAGATAATTACGGATTGATAAAGTTACTGAACTTAAACATGGACATTTTCATTTTAAAGTTCTCCCAGACGGAGGATTCAACAGAAACAAGGTTATTTGTAACAACTGACAAGTTGAACTCCCCGTTAAAAGTTTCTGCTGTTACCTCAGAAATTACCTGTTTTAATGTTCTGATTGTGGCCTCTAGATTGTTAGGATTTTGTTTGTAGACTTTTTTTTTTATTTTTCATAAAAACAGGATGACATTAATACCCTGCCAGTGGCAATAATCTTTATTTTATTTTACATTTTTTAAGATGAGATTTACACTAAATATGTGTTACTGACAAGTGCTGATGTTAAAAGTGTTTGAACAACAAATGTTATGACACTTTAGTTCATATGGCAGCAGAACATTTAAATAAAAGTGCATTTTACACTACTTTTGAATTAATTATTTGATTTTGTGTATACAATGGGATTAATCGCGATTAAAAATTTTAATCGTTGCCCAGCCCTAAATGTTATGTCAGAAAGTGTCAAAATGTTGTGATTTTGGATCAGAAAGTTACAGCTATATAACATAATAAATAACTGTAATCAAACGGAGCGCGCTCCTCTCTGTCTTGAACGTGTGCGCGCGTCTCTTTGCGTCTCTTTCAGTTTGCGTCTCCAGTTTTATTTGCGGTTAAAACAGAGAGAAACAAAGTTTTCATGCTCCTCTGTGAAAGAAAATGCGCGTGTCTCACCCCCCCCCCCCCCCCCCCCCCCACACCCCCACACACACACCCACACACCACCCCACACAAAAAAAAAAAAAAAAAAAAAAAAAAAAAAAAAAAAAAAAAACAACTTACACCAACACACCAAAAAAAAAAAAAAAAAAAGACCCACCACCCCCCCCCCCCCCCCCCCCCCCCCCCCCCCCCACACACACACACACACACACACACGCACGCACACACGTGCAGACGTCAGATCCAAACTCTGAGCTCCAGACTTACATCTGCGCCACCTCTGCTCAGGTGCACCAGCACCGCAGACGCCTCGTGGATCTCGCTGCCGTCATAAACCCCGCAGCCCGCCAGCACCACGGCCACGCGCTTTGCCATCTGGGCGGAACCGTAACTCCGGTTGAGGCTCCGGAGCGTCCCGGGACTCAGCAGGCTTCTTCCGCACTGGTGCAGCAGGGCGAGCATGGCGGACGGTCACCGGAGAGGGCGCGCACTTCTTCTGCGCTCCCGCCCGCGGCCTCCTTTCTGCGCCGGCGACATCTCGTGGTCGATTCCGCGTGCACGCGGGAACGTGCTGACAGCTGGTTTCCGTGGAAACCCACACACCTTCCAGACCAGCCGAATATTCAGGGTTTATTAACCCTGTTGATCAATTCAAATAAGTATTGTCTGGTATATAAATATATTATTATCATCATTATTATTATAACATTATGTTTTCAACATTTTTTCATTTATCCATTTATGTAGAATAAATGTGTAACATCTTCTGAAGTTGCCGTGAACAACTTTGGTTCAGAAGTGATGGAGATTAAAGATGGTAACGACTCTAAAATTCAATATTCCCCTGAATAAATATAATCAGATGTCAGCTAAAGCAAACCAAAACAGATCAATATTAATATTAAAGTCACTTTTTCAATTTTAGAAATAAGTCTCATCTAAGAAACATCATTAATTGTAGAAAAAAACAACAACACTGCACATGTTTGTCAGCATTTATTTATGTATATCAGTAAAAACAATCATTTAAACTTTTTCTCATTTCTTATTTTTGCCCAGAATTTACTTTAAAACATTCTTGAAATCTTAAAAAAAAATGTAATTTAAAAAATATGTTTATTGAACGTATTAAAATTTGTTATTAAAAACCCAAAATAAAAAGTATTTAATTAGAAATTGTGATTGCATGAGATTAAAATATGTCAAAACCCATTTCTGTATAACATTTTATATTTAGTAATTCTACTGCAGCAGTAAATACACTTTAAAAAAAAAAACTCCAGTTAAAATAAAAGAGATAAACACTAAAGTCTGGGGGAGAACGAGTCATCCATCCATAATCTATAATCCTCTGCAGGGTCACGGGGATCTGCTGGAGTCTATCCCAGCTCTGTTCAAGTCTACAGGCAGGGGTTCACCTGGACAGGTACCAGTCCATCACAGGGACAACCATGAATACTCACAATCAGTCCTACCAGGTGATCTAGAACCACCAGGTAACCTGACATGCAGGTCTCTGGACTGATGGAGGAAGCAGGAGAACCTGGAGGAAACCCACACAGGAAGACCTGCTGAGGTTTGAACCAGGAACCTTCTAGACCACCAAGACACCCTGCTGCCCCGAGAATGAGTCAATGTCAATAAAGTTATCTGTTCATGATGATTTTATTTGACTATAAATAAAGTCTCCAGTTTAGATCTGGTTTGAAATAAAAAATTTAAAAAAGGCTGAATTTTAGATCAAACTGCATCACACTAACAAGTAAAAGATACTGAAAATAAGCATATACAGTGATCCCTTATTTTTCACGGTTAATGGGGACCGGCGCCCCCCCCCCCCGCAAAAATCAAAATCTGCCAACTGGGGCCGGAGCCCCTCGAGCCTAAATAATGTGTTTAAAATATGTTTAAAAACCGCAAAAAAGTATCGAGGTACTGCAGCGAAACAAGACAAAGGCTCAACTGTGGTCTTTCTGTTACCTTCACAGCCTCTGGTCTCTGAACCGTAGTAAAGAAACCGCTGGTATTGTGCTATTTTTGGCTCGTAATTAGCGGCTAACACGCTAACAACAACAAAAGAAACAGTCTGGTTTTCTCTGCATGGAACGAGAACTTTATTCTGGCACTGCAGGAACTTGTAACATCACACAGGTTGTATTGTTGGGCTCCTGTCGGTTAACAGAGAATGTAAATCTATACACGCTGGGCTGCTGTTGATGCTCACTACACTTTTCATCTAACCCCGTTTTCATTCTGCCGTCCCACGACTCACACACTACATTACCCATAAGGCCACATCATTACCCATAAGGCCACCTTCTTAAAGGGGCCAGGCTGGCTCACAACATTTCTGCGCTGTGAGAGAACGCGCACAACATCCTGTGATGTTTCTGCAATTTTTTCTTGATTTTTTTTTATTATATTGTATATTTCTGAAAAATCCGCGAATAACTAAAACCGCGGAAATTAAAGCACGAATTGGCGAGGGATCACTGTAATTAATAACTGTAGTTTTGTAAAAAATGACAACATAAGAACATGTAATGTAAAAATAAATACAGATAAAGACAATTATAGAAATAAAAGTAAATAAATAAATAATACATAAGTTAAAAAAGACTAGTGTCGAACTAGTGGTGTTTTTTGCAGTGCAGAAACAAGAAAATAAACTCATAAACTAAAGTATTTATTTTATTTATTTATTTATTTAAAGGACAATGTGCAGGTACATTAAAAAGATGGCTGCGCCAGAGTTAGCCGCAAGCTAATTTCCATCTGTAGTCCTTGACAAACAAAAATAGTACACATTAGGGTTAACAATAATGACAGTATTCAAATGCAAATAGAAGAAACAGACTACTGTACAATGTCATAAAAACCACAATAAAAAGTTAACATTTAAAGCACTTAGTGCAAGTACAAAATACAGACTGATTAAAATAACGTAGATTAAACTAACTGAACATAGAATAAGGTTGGGTCAAGATAAATAAATCAGAAAATCCAAATTCAAAGAAGTTTAAAGTAGATTATTATTTAGAGTTTGTTTATGTGGTTCACTTGAAACAAGATTTTTATAGAAGTGAAGGATAAAAGCTGGATCTCTGGTGTTGTTTGTTTTGGTTGTTTACAGTAAATTCAATATATCTTGTCTAATTAAGACATTAAAGACATATTGATGATGATATTAAGAGTATAGCATAGTCTCAGGTGAGTAAACTATCTTTAAAAGAAAACAGTAATTATAACTGTTTATTAGTATCATTAAGACGTATACGGGCTACTGCACATGCCATTTCTCTAATAAGCTCGTTTATTTCTCCCATCACGTGTCTGGTGTGGTCACGTGACTTCGTATCGTCAACAAAACCACGTGACCGCGGAGGCGGAAGTCATCTCGGAGAGGACGGCGGACAGCCGCCGGGACTTCTTCTCATGGAGATGCTGCTCGTGTGTCTGGGCCTGTTTCTCCAGGCCGCCGGTTCACGTCCACGGACGGCGGCAGTGGCCCGTCCCCTACAGGTAAGAGCACCGCTGCACGCGCGCGCCGCTTCTGCCCGCGCGGTCACGTGACCGACCGCCAGCGCGGAGAGTCCGACGGCACAAACCCGCCCGAACCAGCCTGGTTCTCATGTTTAATCCAATCAGAATTAAAGCAATAACAGTTTCCCTTCAGATTCCCATTTAAGGTTTTTACAACAATAATCCGCAGAGTTTAAAAACACGATCGTCTGTCACGAGGCTCCGGTAAATACTTCCGTCATCACTTCCCCGTGACTCCCACGTTCAGAGTTTTTCAACTGAAGTTTTAGGAGACTTTGTCCAGAGCAAACACAGACAACACTGAGTAACACTAAACACTGTAAAAAATAAGAATAAATAAACAGCTAAAACTAGGGCTGGGCAACCATTAAAAATTTAAATCACGATTAATCGCATTATTTCCCTGATTAATCACGATTAATCGCATTGTGTATGCAAAATCAAATAATGAATTCAAAAGTAAAAGTGCATTTTACACTACTTTTGAATTCATTATTTGATATCCGTATACAATGGGATTAATTGTGATTAATCAGGGAAATCATGCGATTAATCGCGATTAAAAATTTGAATCGTTGCCCAGCCCTATTTTAAACATTAAATATCTTGTCTTTGTAGTCTATTCAATTGAATTTGGGTTGAAAAGGATTTACATTTAACACAATTTCCCAACTTCAATGCCGTCAGGTTTTGTATGTTTTTTTACTTGACAAGGAATCTTATTTCCAGTTTAGATCAGGAAGATGTTTAAGTGAAAAAAAAAAAAGCTGAATTTTAGATCAGACATTAAAAATGAGCAAATAAGAGGCGCCCGATGGCGCAGTGGTTAGAGGCCACATGAATTAAAGCCATTATTAATTAATTCTAGCAGAGTTTGCTCATGTAATTATTTAAAACAAGATTTTTTTTAGCGTAAAAAAGCAAAATAAAATGCTTGTTTCTTCTCCGTCAGCCCTCAGTCTCGTTGTCAAGTCAAAAGACAAAAACCATCTGAACTGGTCTGAAAAAAAAAAGGTTGGATGAGATGTTTCACTCTTTGTTTCAACTAAATCCCTCCCGCCATCAGGCGGTTCGATCACCGGCCTGCCGTGGACGCCTACTGTGACGCCCTCTACCCGTTCTGCCCCACCGGCGACCGCGACGGACGCTTCCCTTACCTGAGAGACAGCGACGCCGTCTCGGTTTACCGGCTGCAGACGCCGGTGTGGGAGTTCAAGTACGGAGACCTGCTGGGGAAGCTCGTGAGTGTCTCTCCTCGACACAAACCTTTTTCAGGTGTGTAAATGCTGGACTCGTGGTTGCTGACGGGGCGCGCCGTGTTTCTCTCCCAGCACATCATGCACGACGCCATCGGCTTCGGCAGCTCGGAGACGGGCGCCAACTACACCATGGAGTGGTACGAGCTGTTCCAGCTGGGGAACTGCACCTTCCCCCACCTCAGGGCGGAGCTGCCGGCGCCGTTCTGGTGCAACCAGGGAGCCGCCTGCTTCTTCGAGGGCATCGACGACCAGCACTGGCTGCAGAACGGCACGCTGGAGAAGATCGGAGAGATCACAGGTGAGCCTTCACACCTGGGATTTATTAAGGAGGGAATGATTCCGATTCCGATTCTCTGTTTCGATTCCTGTTCAAAACGATTCTCGATTCCAATTCTTTGATGTGTAGGTCAACAGATCACGACTTATCTAACAGTTTCATTAGTGCTGGGCGGTATACCGGTTCATACTGAACACCGGTGTTTATTTTTTTTATGATATGAATTTTTCATATACCGTAATACCGGTGAGTATGTACTGTAGCGTACACAACGTTGGGAACGCCGCGGGGCGGAACGTAAGTGCAGCAGAACATTGTTTGACAGGGGACTGTTTTGCAGTTGCACTGGAGGCACAACACGCTACTAGTTTCTGGTTAAACGGTGATGGCTGCAAACAGAGAAAGTCCCGAAGTGGAAGCTCCAGAACGGCAACATGAGACTGAGGAACTTCTTCCTAAACGTGGAGCCGTGTCTGTCGTGTGGAAGTTCTTTGGATTTAAAAAAGACGACGTCCAACAAACTACAATAATCTGCAAATGTTGCCGAGCTAAAGTTGTAGCCGCGGGAGGCTACACCAGGCTGGTGTTGCCTCCCGCGGCTACAACTTTTAGAACGTTGTTTACATTTTTAGTTAATGTTGATTTTTTACAAAATATGTTTTTTCAAGTTGTTTGCAAAATTTGAAAAATAAAAGGGTTCTGTATTTTAACTGCAACTATCATCATTCTGATTCCTTCACTTAATCAGAATAACGAGTGCCACCTCTTTGTAAATAGTATCATTTTGTGAGGCCATGCAAACCTGTATTAATACTAGTGTAGATATGAATGTTTTCTACAATATTCACTCCTCGTGACAGTAAAATAGGTCATTCTAAGACAATTTACTGCAGCAATTCCTCTAAATGATTAGAAAATGTGGTTAACACCCAGTTGTGCCTTCAAAAAAAAAATACCGTGATATACCGTGAAACCGATATAATTTTGAAAAATACCGTGATATAAAAAATTTTTGGTCATACCGCCCAGCACTAAGTTTCATTAAAAAAACTGAGAAGGGGAGGAGCCTTTTCACCACATAGGCTGTTACTTTTCTGTGGCGTGAATGGGGTGTCATGTTGTTTGTTCGGTTTGGGAAAAGGAATAAAAATGTCCCTCCAAACGTTCTGGACACCTCGACACACTGTTGCAGGTCCCCAGCAGCAATATTTCACCCTGGCGTTATTATAGTATAATATTAACACTGATGATACACATCGGAAAAATAGCGATATTAACACAATCCTTAACGGAGGAGCAGAAAGTTTGTCTGACCTAGCAACAGTAACTAGGAAGGGGGCGGTGCTTACCGAAAGGTCAATTAAATACGGTACACTCGTTTATTTTTGTGATGCCATGCAGGCGAAGGTGTTTTGTCATATTAGTCGTGCACTCTCCTTTGGCAGTAACACGCTTCCCGCAGCTGTTTCACTGCGCCAGGTAGCCGTCACTTCCTGGACTGAAATGCAGCCAAACTCGAGAGCGCGTCTCTTGGGATCCATTGTGGCGAGTGAAGTCCCGTCGGCGACGGACGTGATGTCGCCACTAGCGCGGAGTTGAGAACGCCGGGTGGAGTAAATCAAATCAAAATAAAACAATAACAAACAAAAAAAATAAATAGCGCGGACACTTAGGAACCGAAAAAAGCAATCGAAATTCATAAATCTTCTAAACCAGTGATTCCCAAAGTGTGGGCCGCGGCCCCCTGATAGGCCGTCGTGGGACTGCAGGTGGGACATAAGAGGTCATTAAAATTAAACAAATGTGTTTTAAATCCTCGATCTTTTTTAAATATGTTTTTAATGACTGTAAAATATTAATGACATGATTAAAAAAAACATTAAGAAGTAATAAAACAAACCAGTTAAGTGTTATTCTACCTTCATCTTAACTTAACCCTTGTGTGATGTAAGGGTCTTTTGGACCCATTTTCAATCTTTACTAAAATAAAAATCATACAAGTAATACTTTTTTCAACTTGAAACTCATTGTCCTTGGCTTATTTTATGTGAGAGGCATGGAGGATAACTTTTTTTGGGGGAGCTCCCACTCTACACCCCCCCTTCACATTTACATCACTCTCAGGGTGTTTGGGTCCAAAGGACCCCAATGTAAAACAATAGGGCAGTAGTCTACTCTACAGCTTTAGTGTGAACATTGGAATAGGACCATATAGATTGTTGCATACCTTTACTTGCCTTCCTTCTACCAGAGACTAGAATACCTGAACAGGGGGTGGAGTGGGGGATATATTTTTCCTAATCAAACTTGACCAAAGGGGGCGGGGCTTCGCTACTACGCCATTATGCAACAGGAATCCTACATCCCAGCCCCTGTGTGTGCTAGAGACATGATGCATGCACCAGGGGGTCAACAGGGACAGCCCTGAATGCACCTTACTGTCCCACAACCACCCTTGATCAAAGGGGGCGGGGTTTTAGCTACCACGCCACCCCCAACATAAATCCCACAATCAAGCCCCTGTGTAGAGATATAGAGATATGCTAGAGATGTGATGCACGTAGTACTGTCCCCTCACAGGGACAGCCCTGAGTGCACCATACAGTTAGTTGTCCTGTCCTTTTCCTACCTTGAATTGATGTGTGTACTCCATTAGATTTAGTTTGTTTTACAGATTGAAGACCATCATCTCCTCCAACCTGTCAAACACACACACACACACTAGGCTATTTTTTGACTACTGTATGCACATGCACACACAAAAGCTTTCAACATAGCATATATTGCATTCTTCTGCACTCTATGTTACACTCTATATGTAAACAAACACACACATGGGCACGCACATACACACAAGGGCTAAGTTGTGGGATTCGTCACATGCATGATGGCAAAACTCCGCCCCCCAAGGTGACAGTCAGTACAGGGAAGGTAATTGACATCACAGCAATGCACCAGTAACCCTCCAGTGAAGACAGCGTGTCTCTAGCCCACACAGAGGTTAAGAAGTGGGATTTGTGGTGTGCGTGATGGCGAAACTCCGCCCCCAAAGGTCGAGGTCATCATAGGGAGGGTCAGTGATGTCACAGCTTCCCACCAGTAACCCTCCAGTGAAGACAGCGTGTCTCTAGCCCACACAGAGGTTAAGAAGTGGGAGTTGTGGCATGCATGATGGCGAAACTCCACCCCCAAAGGTCGAGGTCATCATAGGGAGGGTCAGTGATGTCACAGCTTCCCACCAGTAACCCTCCAGTGAAGACAGCGTGTCTCTAGCCCACACAGAGGTTAAGAAGTGGGATTTGTGGTGTGCGTGATGGCGAAACTCCGCCCCCAAAGGTCGTGGTCATCATAGGGAGGGTTAGTGATGTCACCGCTACCCACCAGTAACCCTCCAGTGAAGACAGTGTGTCTCTAGCCCACACAGAGTCTGAGAAGTGGGGCTGGTGTCGTGGAAAAAAGCATTTTGAATAGGCTCTGCCCCCTCAGGTTGGAGAAACCTAGTGGTAGGTCAGTGACCTAAAGGGCATCCTCAAGTTTCCTCCGGTGAAAACAGAATGTCTCTAGCCTGCACAGGGGCTGAGTTATGGTATTAAACCCCAAGGGGTCCAAAGGACCCCTTAACACCCCAAGGATGCAGAAAATCCTAACATCACACAAGGGTTAATATGACAAGTGTCACCTTATTTGTTGACCCCTTACATTAATATCGGATCATGGTTCCTGGTCCTGTATGTTGATCACAGTTGTGATTAAAGGTTTCGGTGGGCTGTGGAGATTTCAAATTGGGCCTTGGTATTCTGAAGTTTGGGAATGGCTGTTCTAAACGATTCCAGAACCGGACGTTAGGAACCGATTCCTACTTGGAATTGTTTTTCGGTGCCCAACCCTAGTAACGAGTGAGCTCTCTGAAGGGACAGCATGGGTGGAAACTCGGAGCCGGCAGCTCAGCATCTGGGGCGCAGAGGCGCTCCTTCACGGGTCACATGTCCAGGACTGCGTCATCTGTTCTCAACAAGCTCTCCTGCCCCACTTCTGCTGGTCCGTCTGAGGTCTTCGGTCCGCTCGCGTCGCCTGAAATCCACGTCGGAGTCCGGAGCACGCTCCTGACCAACACGACTCTCCTGCCGTTGGCCCTACAAGCTCCTCCAACCACCTCCAACCACCTCCCAGGGATCTTCTGCTCTACGTCCTCGACCTCTCCCCCCTCAGCTCACCTGCGTTAGCTGGTTAAAAAGTCTCAGAGTTACCTGGTAGAAATCCCTTCAGGCAGAACAGCATCCAAACAATAGAGACAAAGGAAACGGTAGATAAGTGACGTAACGTAATCAGTCAGGAGGAACGCCCGTCTGGTCTGCAGTAATAAATTCAATGAGCGTATCTTAATCTAATACTTGCACATTTCCTCCTTTGTAACAGTGTTAAGTTTTGTGTCGTAGAAAACCACATGATGGATTTTTTTTTTTCTGGTGATGTTGAACAGTTTAGAGACGTTAATTTTAAGCATTCACATTCTTCTGAACATGCAGCACAGATTAGTAATTGTCTCCATCTGGTCCTGCTGTGGACCGGTGACGTGTTCAGGGTCCAGTCTGTCTCCGGTTACAGCATCACATGGAAAAGGTTTCCTCTTTAGAAGATATCTACGTGTCCCGTTAATTAGGAACATTTCAGAAATGTTTTTTTGTGCTGTCCTGTCCCCCCCCCCCCCCCCCCCCCCCCCCCCCCCACCCCCCCCCCCCCCCCCCCCCCCCCCCCCCCCCCCCGCCCCAACCACACCCACACTCCTCTTTTTTTCCATTCTGTATCTGTTTTCAGGCCATAGTTTCCAGAGTTACATACTATATAGATGTCTATGACCTCCACCCGTCTATATAGACGTCATCCCAGCGTTGACCTCCACCTGTCTATATAGACGTCATCCCAGCGTTGACCTCCACCCGTCTACATAGACGTCGTCCCGGCGTTGACCTCCACCCGTCTACATAGACGTCGTCCCGGCGTTGACCTCCACCCGTCTACATAGACGTCGTCCCGGCGTTGACCTCCACCCGTCTACATAGACGTCGTCCCGGCGTTGACCTCCACCCGTCTACATAGACGTCACCTCCAACGTCCAGACGTCGTCCGGCGTTGACCTCCACCGTCTACATAGACGTCGTCCCGGCGTTGACCTCCACCCGTCTACATAGACGTCGTCCCGGCGTTGACCTCCACCCGTCTATATAGACGTCATCCCAGCGTTGACCTCCACCCGTCTATATAGACGTCATCCCAGCGTTGACCTCCACCCGTCTATATAGACGTCATCCCAGCGTTGACCTCCACCCGTCTATATAGACGTCATCCCAGCGTTGACCTCCACCCGTCTATATAGACGTCATCCCAGCGTTGACCTCCACCTGTCTATATAGACGTCATCCCAGCGTTGACCTCCACCTGTCTATATAGACGTCATCCCGGCGTTGACCTCCACCCGTCTATATAGACGTCATCCCAGCGTTGACCTCCACCCGTCTATATAGACGTCATCCCAGCGTTGACCTCCACCCGTCTCTATATAGACGTCATCCCAGCGTTGACCTCCACCCGTCTATATAGACGTCATCCCAGCGTTGACCTCCACCTGTCTATATAGACGTCATCCCAGCGTTGACCTCCACCTGTCTATATAGACGTCATCCCAGCGTTGACCTCCACCTGTCTATATAGACGTCATCCCAGCGTTGACCTCCACCCGTCTATATAGACGTCATCCCAGCGTTGACCTCCACCCGTCTATATAGACGTCATCCCGGCGTTGACCTCCACCCGTCTACATAGACGTCATCCCGGCGTTGACCTCCACCCGTCTATATAGACGTCATCCCGGCGTTGACCTCCACCCGTCTATAGACGTCATCCCGGCGTTGACCTCCACCCGTCTACATAGACGTCATCCCAGCGTTGACCTCCACCCGTCTATATAGACGTCATCCCAGCGTTGACCTCCACCTGTCTATATAGACGTCATCCCAGCGTTGACCTCCACCCGTCTATATAGACGTCATCCCAGCGTTGACCTCCACCCGTCTATATAGACAACTTGGATTGTAATAGATGCTAGAGAAATAAAAGTGAACTTAGTTGAACAGTGAGGAAGCTGTCGGTGTTGAAGGTCTGTCCTCGGCTGCTGGAAGGTCTGAATTGTTCCCGTGAATAGATGACACCCTCCTCCCTTTCGTCTCTTTCAGGACCCAGTTTAATGACATGGCCCGGTGGGTGCAAGACGACAACGAGACCGGGATCTACTACGAGACGTGGACGGTGCGCTCCGACCCGGGCCCCAACGCCACTTCCTGGTTCGAGTCCTACGACTGCTCCCAGTTCGTCCACCGGACGTACAGGAAGCTGACGGAGCTCGGGGCCAAGCTGTCCAGCCGCTCGCAGACCAACTACACCAAGATCTACCTGTACAGCGGGGAGCCCACCTACCTGGGCAACGACAGCGCCATATTCGGGCAGCCCGCGCTGAAAAACCTGGCGGCGGACATCCGCAAGTTTTACTACACGTTCAGGCCGCACCAGTCGTTGGTGGACGTCACCGTCAGCCTGCTGGAGGCTTTTAAGAAGATTGTTCTGGACAAGAGCTTTTACCTTTACTACAACTTTGAGTACTGGCATCTGCCGATGAAGCCTCCGTACATGAGGATCACATACGAAGAGGTGCCTCTGCCTTCACCGGGCATTTGATTTTAGTTTCGCTTCTCTAGTTTCTATTTCTGATCGATGTAGAGGCGCGTCTGCAGCTGCGCTGTCTTGTTCTGTTGCAGTTTCTTATTGTTTGTTCACTGTGGTTTTGTTTTCCTCTGTGGTGGCGAATTCTTTTAAAATCATCTGAAATCTTGATTTTTTTTTTTTAATGCAGATAAAACCATGGACATTTCTTCTCCATTTCAACCATTTTGAGGCATTAATGTAATACAATTACACAAATAACGCCAAAGATTTTTCAGAAATATATAATATAATAAAAAAATCAAGAAAAAATCTCTCACAGCGAAGAAATGCTGTGAGCCAGCCTGGCCCCTTTAAGAAGGTGGCCTTATGGGGTAATGATGTGGCCTTATGGGTAATGTAGTGTGTGTGTCGTGGGATGGCAGAATGAAAACGGGGTTAGATGAAAAGTGTAGTGAGCATCAACAGCAGCCCAGCGTGTATAGATTTACATTCTCTGTTAACCGACAGGAGCCCAACAATACAACCTGTGTGATGTTACAAGTTCCTGCAGTGCCAGAATAAAGTTCCCGTTCCATGCAGAGAAAACCGGACTGTTTCTTTTGTTGTTGTTAGCGTGTTAGCCGCTAATTACGAGCCAAAAATAGCACAATACCAGGGGCCAATTCCAATTCCGCCCTTAACCCTCAGTCTTTGGCCCTCGAGAGTAAGTGTAAGGGCTATCTTGTGATTTAGAAATGGGACACCCCTTGAGTGCAGTTACGTCTTCAGACTGTGGGGGGCGGCCTTACGCCAAAGGTACGTCCACCGAAGAAGAAGGAGAAGAAGACGTAGAAGAATAAGGAAAGACCACAGTTGAGCCTTTGTCTTGTTTCACTGCAGTATCTCGCGACTTTTTTTTTGCGGTTTTTAAACATATTTTAAACACATTATTTGCAAAATTTTCCATTTTACAGCAAACATTTCAGATTTAAGTGCAAAATGCTCAAAGTCTTTAATTCGGCGCATGTTGAACGAACGTGAGCAGGTTTGACCACAACCAGGATCTGAACATCAGAAACTCCACCCAGGAGCTCGGGAGCTGGCGGGAAACGGTAACCATGGTGATGATGCGCAGCAGCTCGGTAACCCCGTTTCAGAGCAGGAGAGGGCGATGACCACGACGAAAGATGGAGCTGAAGTTCAACGTGACTGAGCCCAAACGTTCTGGTAAATGTTCTGGTTTACTGGCTGGAAACGAAGACCTGATCCAGGTCCTGCTAAGGGTCAGAGGTCACACAGCTGGAGGAAGTCTGCACCCAGGAGGAAACGTCAGACCTGTTTCTAGTTGTTTTAGTCCAGCTGTTGGAGCAAATATCACCTCATCCTAGGGGGGTGAAAAAAAAAAAAAAAAAATACAGATTTGGGAATATATCGCGATTTTCGGCCACCCAATATAATATTGATTTTTCAGCTCATAATATCTTTTTTTTTTAGGAAAAAATGTACAGCAGTTACAATGCTGTCAGTATGTTTTAATGGTAACTTAAATGTGCAAAAACACTAATAATAAACAATAAATAAGTTGTTTTGATTTTTTATCTCTACTTTTAATTTTGATATTAACTGGGTAGAATATCACAATATATCGTGATATCACGATAATATCGTATCATGATCCAAGACTCAAGATACTTATCGTATTGTGAGGTCCTTGCCAATACTCACTCTCTACCTCATCCCAGCGACGATGACACATTTGTTCATCTGTCATTAAATAAGTGAACTTTCTCTTTTCTCCTCATCTATTGATCAGGCTTAAATACGATGATCAAACATGTTTCATGATAACGATCTGAGGTTTTGTCCTCAGTATCCTGTTCATCTGATCACACCTGAGTTCAGCCTTTAAGACTGTTATGACTGAAGACTCAAGTCCATCACTGTTTCCTGTCAGTCACGGCAGGTTAAATCCAGCTGTTGCTCTCGTCAGGGCGTCTGTGAAAGCATGTTCCAGATGTTCTGAAGATGCTCACGAGGTCCTCCAGCAGCAAAGCTGGGAGGTTTCTGCTCTACAGGCGACATCCGTGTTTGTCCGCAGTCGATTTACTGTATTTAAACTAGGGCTGGGCAAGTTAACGCATTATTATCGTGTTAACGCATTAATTTATTAACGGCAACAATTATTTTATCGCGCGTTAACGCATGTTGCTCACGTGCTTTTGTTTTGAAAAGTCTGTTAGTGGCTGCTGCGGAACCGGAAAATAATTAGCAGGCAAAACTAAAACAGACATGGAGAACGGTAAAAATCTGTGAACTTTACAGTTCAGGTAGCAACTCAGGTAGCAATATTAACAATTCTGTCTGGAAAAAATAACTTTCAAACCCCTTTGTTCAAGGCGATCGCGTCATTCCTCCATGTTCCATCAGATCTGCTCCATGTGTTCACTGTCCTGCTGTTCTCTAGCTGGTTACTGCAGTGCGGCTCCATCTAGTGGCACAGATGTGTAATGACAACAGGAAGTCTATTCCTCGATTATAAAACAAAGCCATTTCTGGGTCACGTAAACCAGACAATAAAATATTAAAAACAAATTCAGTCCTGAATTCAGTCCAACGGATATTTGTGGCCTGTTTGCTAAAATTGAAATACAAAAAACTGGCATTTTGTTTTGTTTTTTTTGTGTTAAAATATAAAACGTAAAAAAGTTACTTTTTAATTTTTTTAATTTTTGATTGATGATCGAAAATTGGAAAAAAACAAAAACAAATGATACACAGATAATTATGGATTGATAAAGTTACTGAACTTTAACATGGACATTTTCATTTTAAAGTTCTCCCAGACGGAGGATTCAACAGAAACAAGGTTATTTGTAACAAGTTAGAGATGTTAGAGAAGTTGAACTCCTCGTTAAAAGTTTCTGCTGTTACCTCAGAAATTACCTGTTTTAATGTTCTGATTGTGGCCTCTAGATTGTTAGAATGTTGTTGGTACTTTTTATTTTTCATTAAAAAAAACAGGATGACATAAATACCCTGGCAGTCCGACGTGTCCTGCAGGGACCCCGACGTGTCCTGCAGGGACCCCGACGTGTCCTGCAGGGACCCCGACGTGTCCTGCAGGGACCCCGGCGTGTCCTGGAAGGACCCTGATTTGTCCATG
The DNA here is from genome assembly GCA_018398805.1 of Hirundichthys speculiger. Classification (NCBI taxonomy): domain Eukaryota; kingdom Metazoa; phylum Chordata; class Actinopteri; order Beloniformes; family Exocoetidae; genus Hirundichthys; species Hirundichthys speculiger. Next base: position 1,163,888 of record JAGFBZ010000955.1, read on the forward strand.
GACCCGTCAACACCACGTCTGAGGTAAAACTCAGTTTTGGACTTTTGTCAGGTGGTTCCAACAGCTCTGTATTTGTCTCCACGTCAGCAGGTAAACAGATCTTGAGGTGGATTTTTCTTCTTTTCTTGCAGGTTATAAATCTTGACATGAATCCAGTTATTATGGGATGCAGAAGTCAGATGCTTTTATTCCTGGTTAAGATCAGATTTTTCAAAGACTCACATTTTAAATATTTAAAAGATGAACAAATGAAGACGTTTCCATTTAACCTTCATTAAGTTTGTCGTATTTCATGAATTCATTGTCTTCTGGGGAAAAAAACGCTAATAAATGATGAAATAACACAGAAAGAGTGCATTCACTGTTTTTATTTCAGCATAAGATCACATGTCCAAAACTATATTATTAATTTAAAGACACGTGACCATTAAAGCAAAGTAGACAGAGCTTTGTTTTTGTTTTTTCTTTTTTTTTAATCATAGAAGCAGAACTAAATGACGGCGTCAACACTGCTTTACTGTTAATAAACGGATTATTATTATTCTGCTCAAACACACGAGGCAGATTTAAGATGAGACATAAATGAGCGTCCCTGCTGTTCAGATGAAGACTCTAAATAATCAGATACACCAACGTTACTGGAGTTACAAACTCACTTTAGAGCCACTAATAATAATAATAATTATAATTATAATGATGATGAGGAGGAGATATTTAACTGTTGACAGCAGGTTCCTCCACCAGCAACACAACCAACATGAAGATGATTCATTTAGACCTGATCGCATGTTTGACATTCGCTCCATCTGAAACACAAACTTGGCTTATAAAAATAAAATAAAACAACATAAAGAGGAATGAAGTGCTGTTAAACCCAGCTGAACTGATCCAATCTGAATCTTCTGGATCAGATGAGCGACAGGTATCTGCTGCAGGTTTAAACGTCATTTCTCAACCGTCGGTGGTCTCGACCCGTTTCACTCGTCTCTGAGGCTCAACGCCTCCGTTTAGTCTCTTTCTTTTTAAAAAAAAAAATCATATTCTTTCATGTCTGGTGGGGAAAAAATGATGGAAATGTCTAAATAAACTTTTTAAAAAAGAGCGTTTTTGTGTCAATAAATTATACAACTTTTCAACTCCGGCGGCGTTAAAACCATCCGTCCAGCAGAAGACGAGCTGCTGCTGAAGAGGATGTCAAACCCCGACAGGGTGGAATAAAGAAATAAATCAGTTTCTGTTCAGATCAAACACACAGCGTTTTATTTACAGACGCGTTTAACTTCCTTCTTAAAGGAAAAAAAAAATAAACTAAACACAAGCTTCGCTCGTCTGACTCGCCGCGTCTCTGTGGACCGAAGCCGACGAACGCTGGAGCCAAAACTGCTCTGTGATTGACAGCGTGGACCGAAAGGTGGGCGGCTCCCGGCAGCAGGGAGGGGGCGGGGCTTCAACGGCAGGAGATCAGAGACGAAACATGTCTGTTTAAAGCACCTGAGACAAAGACGGGTTCTGCGTCCTGAAGCCCACGGACGCACCGACTATTGCTGGACGATGACGGAGACGCCTCCGCGCTCAGACGCCATATTTACAAAGAACGTGATTGTTTCTATCAGTGATTATCGTTTTATTACTTCAACATTCTGCCCTCGACGTCTGGGGGCGGAGCCTCGCATAAATAATCATCGTTTGGCTGCGAGGACTCCGCCGCCCCGACTCATTTGGTTTACGTGTTAAGGTGCTGAGAAAATCTTTGACTGTACAGGAGCTTCCTTCTACCAACGCAGAAAAATAATAAAATAATTACAACAATCAACACTGTACACCTTCACGTCGTAAACGTTCACATCTATGTACACTCTTGTTTCTCTACAAGCGTCTAATTTATGACAGGTTTCAGGTTCAGGTGAGGAGGAGGAGCTCAGACGCTCCTTCAGACACACCTGGAGGAAAAATAAAATTTAAATTAAAATGAAAACCAATCAGCTTCGCGTCTCTTCCTTCAGGCGACGAGCGCTGAAGACACCTGGAGACCAGCAGAGCTTCAGAAGGTCGAGGAGTCGACACCGACGTGAATCACCGCTGTAGCGAAAAGAAAAAAAAAACATACCTGCGCAGGTTTACATACTGGAGCGCGACAGCCGCCTACGATGTCTAACTGAGTCTGCAGTTACAAAAACAAGAATCTGAGTCGTTTAGTCTCCAGGTGCAGGCGTTCGGTCGGCGCTGATGGCGCACCGCAGCCAAGCGTTTAAAAGGTCCGTTGACGCCGACGTGGCCCCGCCTCTCCTCTACCAGGTCGGCATCATGTCCGGGAACCAGACGCGGCCCAGGTGCTTGGACACCTCCCAGTGGATCTCGTCCAGCGAGTACTTGTGGTCCGGGATCAGCACCTCCTCCATGATGGACAGCTGGGACAGCCTCCGGCCGCACATCTTCACGAACTCCACGAAGGCGCTGCAGGACACCTCGCACTCGCCCAGGCCGATGGCCGACAGCTGGGTGCAGTGCTTGGCGATGCGGATCAGCTCCTCATCCAGCGGCCGCAGGCCGTTGGCGCAGACCACCAGCTCCACCAGGCGGGGGCAGTGGAGGCCCACCCGGCCCAGCACCTCCTTGCTGACCGAGCGGCCGAAGTACAGGTGCGTGACGGGGATCTCCTCGTTGAAGAACGGGCCGAACTCATCCTCGTACAGGAAGAAGTACATGACCAGGTTGAATTTGGGGGAGTGGCGAACCATGGCGTCCCAGCTGCTCTTCTTGATGGTGTGGAAGTGCTGGCCGGGGTTCTCGCTCACCACGTCGATGCGCAGGTGCTCCAGGTGCACGTGCTTCTCTGAGGAGAGCGCCAGCAGGAGCTCGTCGCTGAGGAGGTGGTAGTTCAGCGCCAGCTCCCTCAGCCCGTGACACTGGTCCGCCACGCAGAGGATCCCTGAGGGGACACAGGTCATTTACTCCGGTCCTACCAGCTCAGAAAATCTTTAAAAAGACTCCACGAGTTCATACCTGCGGGCGAGACGTGAGGGCAGCTGCTCATCTTCAGCAGCTTCAGGGTGTCGCTGTTGTTGGCCACCAGCACCTTCAGGGACGGGTCGTCCACCGGCGTGTCGTCGATCTTCAGTGAAGACAGCGACTTGGAGTTGACGAACACCACCGTCAGAGCCGAGATGAAGTGGGACTGCGGGGGCAGAAAAAAGAGCGTTTCCATGATGGACTGGTGGCGAGATGTTCGAGCACATCTCTAACGGATGTTCGAGCGCATCTCTAACGGATGTTCGAACACATCTCCAACGGATGTTCGAACACATCTCCAACGGATGTTCGAGCACATCTCTAACGGATGTTCGAGCACATCTCTAACGGATGTTCGAACACATCTCCAACGGATGTTCGAGCACATCTCTACCGGATATTTCGAGCACATCTCTACCGGATGTTCGAACACATCTCCAACGGATGTTCGAGCACATCTCTAACGGATATTCGAGCACATCTCTAACGGATGTTTCGAGCAGATCTCTAACGGATATTTCGAGCAGATCTCTAACGGATGTTTCGAGCACATCTCTAACGGATATTTCGAGCAGATCTCTAACGGATGTTTCGAGCACATCTCTAACGGATGTTTCGAGCAGATCTCTAACGGATATTTCGAGCAGATCTCTAACGGATATTTCGAGCACATCTCTAACGGATATTTCGAGCAGATCTCTAACGGATGTTTCGAGCACATCTCTAACGGATATTTCGAGCAGATCTCTAACGGATGTCGGAGCACATCTCTAACGGATGTTCGAGCACATCTCTAACGGATGTTGGAGCAGATCTCTAACGGATGTTTCGAGCACACATCTCTAACGGATGTTCGAGCAGATCTCTAACGGATCATCTCTCGGAAGCACATCTCTAACGGATGTTCGAACACATCTCTAACGGATATTCGAGCAGATCTCTAACGGATGTTTCGAGCACATCTCTAACGGATGTTTCGAGCACATCTCTAACGGATGTTTCGAGCACATCTCTAACGGATATTTCGAGCAGATCTCTAACGGATATTTCAAGCACATCTCTACCGGATGTTCGAACACATCTCTAACGGATATTTCGAGCAGATCTCTAACGGATGTTTCGAGCACATCTCTAACGGATGTTTCGAGCACATCTCTAACGGATGTTTCGAGCAGATCTCTAACGGATGTTTCGAGCACATCTCTAACGGATGTTTCGAGCAGATCTCTAACGGATGTTTCAAGCACATCTCTAACGGATATTTCGAGCAGATCTCTAACGGATATTTCAAGCACATCTCTACCGGATGTTCGAACACATCTCTAACGGATGTTTCGAGCACATCTCTAACGGATGTTTCGAGCAGATCTCTAACGGATGTTTCGAGCACATCTCTAATGGATATTTCAAGCACATCTCTACCGGATGTTCGAGCACATCTCTAACGGATATTTCGAGCACATCTCTAACGAGCACATCTCTAACGGATATTTCGAGCACATCTCTAACGGATATTTCGAGCACATCTCTAACGGATATTTCAAGCACATCTCTACCGGATGTTCGAACACATCTCCAACGGATGTACGAGCACATCTCCAACGGATGTTTCGAGCACATCTCTTACGGATGTTCGAGCACATCTCTGACGGATATTTTGAGCAGATCTCTAACGAACACATCTCTAACGGATGTTCGAGCACATCTCTAACGGATATTTCGAGCAGATCTCTAACGGATGTTTCGAGCACATCTCTAATGGATATTTCAAGCACATCTCTACCGGATGTTCGAGCACATCTCTAACGGATATTTCGAGCACATCTCTAACGAGCACATCTCTAACGGATATTTCGAGCACATCTCTAACGGATATTTCGAGCACATCTCTAACGGATATTTCAAGCACATCTCTACCGGATGTTCGAACACATCTCCAACGGATGTACGAGCACATCTCCAACGGATGTTTCGAGCACATCTCTTACGGATGTTCGAGCACATCTCTGACGGATATTTTGAGCAGATCTCTAACGAGCACATCTCTAACGGATATTTCGAGCAGATCTCTAACGGATGTTTCGAGCAGATCTCTACCGGATGTTCGAACACATCTCCAACGGATGTTCGACCACATCTCCAACGGATGTTCGACCACATCTCTACCGGATATTTTGAGCACATCTCTAACGAGCACATGTCTAACGGATGTTTCGAGCACATCTCTCACGGATCTTCGAGCGCATCTCTAACGGACGTTCGAGCGCATCTCTAACATCTAACATCTGTCCTGACTGCAGCAGCGTTTAGAACAAAAACACACGTTTGTCAGTGTGGGCTCTACCTTGGGCACCTCCATGAAGCTGGGCCGGGCCGTGGAGATGAGGCCCAGCGTCTTCAGCGAGCAGTTCACCAGCTGTGACAGGATGTCACACGCCGCCTCTGCAGACTCGGTGCTGCTGTCCACCTGACGAGCACAGACAAGACACCAAGAGTCACCGCGGGAGGACCAGAGCAGAGCGCTGGGAGGCTGGGGGGGGGGGGGGGGCGCCGCTCACCTTGAAGCTGACGTACTGCAGGTGGTTGGAGTGCCGCTTGATGATCTGCTTGATGAGGTCCGGGTGCGTGGCCTTCAGGTAGGAGCTGGCGGGCTGGTTGAGCTCGAACTCGAAGCAGCGCCACAGCTCGGGCATGTGGAAGGCCTCGTTCCAGCCGCGGCACACCTGGGAGGCGTAGGCGCGGTCCAGCAGCGGCAGGTACTGGAAGACGTGCAGCAGGAGCTCCTGGGGGAGCCGCGACCAGTCGCCTGGTACCGCCCCCTCCGACTCCTCGCCGCCGTCCTTGCGGACCTTCTTGCGGCCGTCGGGGGGGCTGTGGCTGGAGCAGCCGTTGCTGCCCTCCGCTCCTCCTTTCATCCTTTTCATCCTGAAAACAGACGGATCATTAAACGGACGTCACCTGCAGAAGACTCGGTCCGCTGGACCTCAGCTGACTCCAGCCTCTTTATTCTCCTCCGTTCATCATCCATCTTTCCTGTCCTCTGAGTCTGAGTCTGAGTCTGGTTCTGGTTTTGGTTCTGGTCTGCAGGTCAGGCTGGAGGCCTGAACCGAGGAGAACATCTGATGGACCTGCCTGCTTCTTCAGCCGGACCGCTTTTCTACAAACTCTGAATGAAACCAGAACAGGAGTGGATCTAAAACCAGATCTAAAACCAGAAACCAGGTCTGTGGTCTCTTCAGATGTTTGTTGTTAAGCTGCACACATGAAGTGGACTGAGACGCTCCTGACTCCTGGTCTGGATCTGGTCTGACTCCTGGTCCGGATCCTGGTCTGGATCTGGTCTGACTCCTGGTCCGGATCCTGGTCTGGATCTGGTCTGACTCCTGGTCCGGATCCTGGTCTGGATCTGGTCTGACTCCTGGTCCGGATCCTGGTCTGGATCTGATCTGACTCCTGGTCTGGATCCTGGTCTGATTCCTAATCGGGATGCTGATCTGAGTCCTGGTCTGGATCCTAGTCCGGATCCTGGTCTGGATCTGGTCTGGTTCCTAGTCTGACTCCTGGTCTGGATCCTAGTCCGGATCCTGGTCTGGATCTGGTCTGGTTCCTAGTCTGACTCCTGGTCTGGATCCTAGTCCGGATCCTGGTCTGGATCTGGTCTGAGACCCTCCCACTGACAGTGAACCTTTGACAGATGAACTTCTGGCGCTGTTCGAGCTAACTAAGCTAAGTGAGCGCTAAGTGGACGGTTAACGGCGGTTGGGAGCGTCAGCAGCTCTGAACACACACCAGACACCGACACCGACACGCGGCTGGTCTCCGGGTGATAAGGACCGACGGCGGTCCGGTGCGTCCGGTCCGGACATAAACGCAGGTAACGTCCATCTCACCTTGTTTACCAGCCGCTCGGCAGGAAGAAAAAAAAGATCAGACGCTCGTGTTCAACCGGGACCCACGCAGGAAAAGCTCATCCGCGCCGGACCGGTACCACGCATCGGGTCGCGACTGCTGAGCCGCCTGAAGGTCCAGAAAGCGCGACTAAAGGCGTTTTATTTCGGTAAATAAACGGCTGACCTGGTTCCTCGGGTTCAACCTGAAATGGCGAAGTGTTGTTTTCACTGCAGCGCTGCATGATGGGAAATGTGATGCGAAATGGCTGTTGGTGAAGATCGTCTATGTTGCAGCGATGAGTCACCCGACGGCGGGAAACAAGAGACCCTCTTTATTTTATCATCATTATTATTATTATTATAAACCATAAGATCATCTTAAAAACAGCGGTGTGTGTTCCTGATCATCGGGGTGGTGTTCAGACGTTTCTGGGGCCACACTAATAAAATATAATTCAATATAATATATGATCACTTTTTTGTAAAAAAAAAAAAAAAAAAAAAAAGTCAAATTTTGTCATAAAATTGCAAATTTTGCAAGATTGTGACTGAATTTTTAAACTTAATGTTGAATTTTTTTTCCCTTTAAAAGCAGATATAATATGATATAATAAAATATAATAAACTTCAACTTTATGTCCTTTAACCTTTCTGTCGTGTTCGGGTCAAATCTGACCGATTTCCTACTTTCATCAATCATAAATATTGTGTTTTACATTTGATTGTCTCAGGGCCTTATGATATCCTCCACACTAGCCATTTGAACATATATAATTGCTGATCACCACTTTCTCTGAATTTTGAATAGTTTATTCAACTTTGTAACACCTGTGGTGTTCCCGGTCAAAAATGACCGCCATAGGAAATTAAAGGGTGACACTGGTTTGTGTTCATCCATCAGATTGTACACAACCACAAATACACTACCACACACACACACACACCCACACCACACACACCACCACCACCCCACCTGAACCCCTTCCAGACTGAACAAAATAGGTGTCTCCTCTTCCCACTTCATTCCGGTGCTTATGTGCCCATCCCCCCACATGAACAACACTTTCCAAACTAAATGTATAACAATAACACTTGTTCCACATTTCAAAGTCAACAATTAGGTGTTTGTTATGGGAATTATCCCTTTCCAAGGCTTATGTGCCCATCTCCCCCACGTGAACCGCACTTTCCTATACAAAATGTATCATATCTTCTCAGAGACCCCCTATATATTGTTTTTTTTTGTGTGCATTGCCCTCATTTTACTATGAACACATTGACTAGGTGCCCGATCAGATGATTTCTTGTCAGGGAAGGCTCTGGACCTTTTATTTCAACCTGATGAAGAGGGGATAGAAGTTCAACCATAAATAGAGGAGGATGTCCTCAGAAATAGAAGACAACATTGATCCTGATTTTGATCCAGACCATTGTGAGACCGACCAGTCCAACAGATGGCAAGGAAGAGGCTCCAGAGGAAGACACACCCTGTGGAAGAGGCACCTGGTGATATTCCAGTCCAAGGATGGCAATTTGCTCTGGTATTCATCCACCCAGGAAAGAGGAGGCAGGCAGAGCAGAGAACCCCATTCCCCCCCCCCAACACACACACACATACACACACGCATACAAATGATTGGCTCATGTTGATGTTGTGTGAATTTGGTCACTGTTTTTGTTACTTTTTTTTTTACAAAAAATGATCATTTTCGAATACAATTTACTATTTCTGTGTCTATTTAAAGGTGGAGTAGGTGTTGTTGAAAAACGGTTCCAGCAACCAACTCAAGTGAGATTTTGAAAATATACACTCCCTCCCTCCTCCCAAAGCTCCGCCTCCTCCTCTTCAGCTCACCCCTCGAAAACCACGCCTTCACATGATTCACGACTGCATGAACCATAGGGAGGGAGGGAGGGAGGGGTGATATTTGATGGACGTATTAGGCAGCCAATCAAAATAGTGATGATCACTTTTTTGATTGGTCAGAGTTTTTCTCTGATTATACCTTCTAGACTGGACCAAAATGTTTAGTTTTTTTTGCAAACATTTTATTTCAGTGGGTGCAATGGAAATGTGAAAAGGTTTTCAGGCAATATTGTAAAAAGTGTTGCAAAAAAACAACACCCACCCCACCTTTAATGTATATTAACTGCAGTTATTAATGTAAACCAGTGGTCTGAGACATTGTTTACAGCTTAAAAAGGAGTTAAATAAAATTTGGTGAAGATCAGTGGTTTTTCTGTTTATGTAGGAGCAGTTAAAACAGGCCGGTCAAATTTGACCGGGAACACTAAAGTAAGGGGGGAGAAACAAACACGACACAAAGGATAATCACAACAAATTAGAGTAAAACCACAAAACCATGTTTTAACTTAAAACCACAACTTTTTGTCATAAAAAGTCAACTTTTGCAGCTTAAAAAAAAAAAAAAAGACTTTATGTCCTAAATATTACAAGTGTGAAATTTTGGATTTTATGACAAAAATGTGCAATTTAACAAAAGTAAGGATTTAACAACAAACAGGAGTTTTTGTTAAAGAGCTGCAATTTTAGTAAATTTTGTGATTTAATTCACTTTTAATTGAATTCACAATTTTACCCCCAAAAATGTGATTTTAGGACATAAAAGTTTTTATGACAAAAAGTTGTGATTTTGCAAAAGTCAGTATTTTACAACAAAAAAAAAATTTCAAAATTGAGTTTTAAAATAAAAAAATAATGATTTTGCAAAAAGATTTGAGATTTTTGCAACAAAAATGTGCAATTAAAAAAAGAAAAATCAGGATTTTTAGGATAAAAAGTTGGGAATTTTTTTTTCTGAAACGTCACAATTCTGATTTTTATCACAAAAATTAAATTTTCACAACAAAAGTTTCTATGTTGTGAAATTTGTGACTTTACAAATAAAAGTCTTGAATTTTAGGACAAAAGTTGCAATTTTTTGTCAAAAAGATTATTTTATCGTCTTAACAATTTTGCTAAAGTCAATATTTTTGACTGAAAGTTGAAAAGTAAGAATTTAAAGAGGATTTTCTAAAATCGCATTGTCCTAAAAATCACAAATTTCACAAATTTTTACTTTTTCCATCAAAAACGATTGTCTTGAAAATCTAAAATTTTACACAAAAAAGAAGCTCCAGAACAAAAAAATCACGTTTTGCTGCCAGACTGCTTCTCCTGATGCTGAAACAGCTGGAAGGACACCTGTGCAGTGGCAGGCCAAAGGGGGAGGAGCTTGAACGCCACCTGTAGTCCACCTAGAAATTTCTCACAGGCATTTGTATTTGTTTTCCACCAGAGGGATTTCTAAATAAAATATTTGTATTTTATTAAATTACTAACTACAGTTGGAAGAAATAAAATCGGGGGGAACTCGCGGCCGTTTTTGTCTCAACAGACGACGCAGCATGAACTTCGTGAAACAGAGAATCTGGTTTATTACCATTCAACTCCATCCACCACAGATATTACAGAGCAGATTCACAAGTATTAAGCTTTTTATTTAACAGCAGCTGTTTTGTTCCCCTGACAACCCCCCCTCCCTCCATCTTCCCGCCTCCTACTAGGAAAAAGCATTACAGGTGCACAATTTATATTTGGTACGGAGACTGGCCCCTCAAATCACACAGCTGTCTTCACTCCCACTGTGAGGTTTTGGTACTTTTCTGTTTTTATTTATTGAATTTTAATCTAACAGGAGCTGCAAACCAGATTTCCAGGGCCTGTTGTTCACTGCAGGTGCCAGACTCCTCCTGCTCTTCCTCCTCCTCCTCCTCCTCCTCCTCCTCAGCTCCAGACAACAGAAGAAGACAGACATTTAGAAGAGGGGAGATTACAACTGTCTACTGTATAAAAATGTACAGTGGCTTTATTTGACATTCATTTATTCCGTAGGTTGAACAGCTGCAAAATAGGAGGCACACCCAGTATTGCACTTCATTAAAAGTTCTGGCTCAAAACAAAACCCAGAATATCAAACGAAACTGAAGTGAAGAGAGCAACTTCGGAATACAGCTATTTTGAATAGTATCATTATATACAGGATTAGATAAATCGTACACTATTTCCTTCCAAACGTCATTTTCTGAACAGTCTTTTTCCACCAACTCGTCTTTTTTTTTTTCTTTTTTCTTTTTTTGTGACCGTCGACCCACGATGCACTTAACAGTGGAGAATACTGTACAAGATTACAAAAAATAAAGAAAAAAAAAAGTTTACATATAACAATATCTGAAATTTTCAGTTAGGAAGCTGAAAACACGGCCCATTCCTGTTTTTTTTTTTTCTTTTTTAATTTTAAATCCACACTCATCCACAGTTGCCTTTAAGCAGGTTTATTTCTTATTCAATGTTTAATCTTGTATCGTTACTCTTCGGTGATTGGGAAGTGTGCGACGTCTATGGAAGCCGAGGGAATAACACCGGCTGCATGCAAACACGGCACAAGTAATTTAATTTTTTTTTTAAACTTCCGTCTTCTTTCTTTTTTTAATTTTTATTTTATTTTCTAAAGTTGCCCCCCTTTCTTTCCCCCTCAGGCTCCTCTGGGTCCGAGGAGGTTGCGTGTCGCGCTGGCGGCAGAGCCTGGATACTGAAGTTGGTAGGGGAGCGGACCCGAGGACCCGGTGCCAAGCAGAAACCCGGTCCGGCGTCCAGGAGAAAAACGTGACGATGCAGGAGCGGCGCTCGTCCGCTGAGCCTCGGCTTCGGCTCCTTCAGCAGCAGCCGGAGATCACAGTACACCAACTGGTTCTTCAGTAAACGTCTCTGGTCGCGGTTAGAAGGTGTGGGCGTTCCTGCACACGCCGCAGCCCAGGGCGAACTCCTCCCCCGTCGGCGGGTGCACCACGTGCAGCGGGCACTCGGTGCCCTCCAGCTGTTTTCCTTTGGGCCCTGCGACAGAGACGATGGATCAGTCAGGTGTCATTTTTCTGCAGGTACATGATCTCATCTGTCTGTGCTAGGGATGGAACGGTTAACGGTATTACGGTAAAGCACGGTAAAATTTTACACGATAACGGTTACGGTTTATGTTTGACTTCATCTTATTATCATTATTCACATCCTGCATTGTTCCTGTCCCCAAGAGAAAGCACCCAACCACCCTCAGTGACTACAGACCAGTGGGCCTGACCTCACACGTCATGAAGTCAATGGAGCGTCTGGTTCTGAAGCACTTACGCTCCCTGACCAAAACATCACTGGACCCCCTGCAGTTCGCTTATCAGCCTCGCATTGGTGTGGAGGACGCCATCCTCTTCCTGCTGAACAGGGCTTATACCCATCTGGAGCAGGCCGGCAGCAGCATGAGAGTCATGTTTTTTGACTTTTCTAGTGCTTTTAACACTGGACATGCAGCTGGATGCTCCACTGGTGGCCTGGATCACCGACTACCTCACACGCCGGCCACAGTATGTGAGGCTGCAGAACATCTCATCAGACCCAATTGCGAGCAGCACGGGGGTTCCTCAGGGAACGGTCCTGTCTCCATTCCTGTTCACACTATTCACCTCGGACTTCAGATACAGCTCACCGTCCTGCCATCTGCAGAAGTTCTCAGACGACTCTGCCATCGTGGGCTGCATCAGCAGAGATCAGGAGGCCGAGTACAGAGGAGTAGTGGACAGGTTTGTGGAATGGTGTGACCTAAATCATCTCCAGCTTAACATCACAAAGACTAAGGAGCTGGTGATTGATTTCAGGAAGCACAGGCCCAATCCCAACCCAGTCAGCATCAGGAGCACTGAGGTGGACATCGTGGAGGACTACAAATACCTCGGCGTCCACCTCGACAATAAAATGGACTGGGTAAAGAACACTCATGTTCTTTACAAGAAGGGTCTGAGTCGACTTTATCTTCTCAGGAGATCAGATCCTTTAACGTCTGCAGAACCATGCTGCAGACGTTCTACCACTCGGTGGTGGCCAGCGTCATCTTCTACGCTGTAGTGTGCTGGGGCAGCAGGGTGAAGGCAGCCGACGCCAACAGACTTAGCAAACTCATCAGGAAAGCAGGTTCTGTCCTGGGAGTGGAACTGGAGTCTCTGGTGGAGGTGACGGAGAAAAGGATGCTGAGGAAGCTCCTTAGCATCAGGAACAACAACTCCCATCCCCTGCATGCCACCCTGGAGACCTGCCATAGCACCTTCAGCCGTAGACTGAGACCACCGAGGTCCACCACAGAACGTCACAGGAGGTCTTTTCTTCCTGTGGCCATCAGACTCTATAACTCCTCCCCCTTCTGCTTGAGGGACAGCTGATAATGCAGGACTGTGTAAATGACTGTAAATAACAATACTATGTGCAATAACTCACCATAAGGAACTTTAACATGTGCAATATATGTAAATAGCAATATCATAGCAGTAAATAGCAATATTATTATAACAACATTATGTGCAATAGACAACACAGAGGACCGCTTAATATGTGCAATATCTTGCCTGCTGATGTCTGTCTAAGTTGCTTTTTTTTTTCTGTGCACTTCCTGTAATTTTTTTTTGAACATTGTTGTTGTAATTTTTGAGCAATACCTGGCACAAGAATTTCCTTCGGGATAAATAAAGTTTTATCTTATCTTATCTTATCTTATCTTATCTTATCGCGGTCGATTACCAGGATATGTAATATCAGCCTCAATCAAGTCTGAGAGAAACTCGCGACTGTACCTCGCGTGAATATGTAGCTTGTAACATCAGCATTGTAACGTTAGCATGGCGGAAAGGATATTTACCAACCCACTAAAATGACGAAATCCGAGGTCTGGGCATAGTTTTATTTTATTTTTTTAAGAATGTAGAGGGACAACTGGAGGACAGTTATCCCGTCTGCAGAGTACTTGTTTACATTTTATTGTGATTTGTACAAACAACTTGAAGAAGCTAAGGCTAATGCTTCAAGCTACTGAGATGTTTGACCAAGAGTAACCTGGTCAACGAGCTTCGCTAACTCGCATTTCGTAAACGTTACTGTTGATTGAAAAATGACCGGAACGATGTTCTTCTGATGCAGTTAAAATATTAATTTATTCCATTAACTGATCCGTAAACCATAACGCCGGCAGTTAGCGCCACAGCGGTCAAAAACCTTTTGCCCTTCCGGGTCCAACAGCTAACCAATAACAGGCAGCTACCTTTATACCTGACCCTCAGGTAACAACACAGCGACACCCACAGACACACAGAGTGAACTACAATTCAGAACAACATATTTGGCTCCTAAACAACTGTTTCTTTATTCGCACATTTATACGTATTTAAGGTTCAGCTTAAAGTCAAAAGTTTATTTCATTTGAACTTCACTATAATTTTTGTTTTGATAATTGTTTTCATAATTTGACCTACTATGGTTGTTAAAGTGTTTAAATTTGCACCAGACAAATAAGCTTTGTTCCTGTATTTTATTTTGTTTATTTAAAATAAAACCTCTTTCTGTGCCAGTTGTTTTCCCTTTTAATGTGAAAGTTTCATTTTGATAAGATTTTGGCTTCTGATGTTTTAGTATGACAAGAAAATCACAAGATTTTGTGACATTATTTAAATGTATGTCTTTTTTGGACATTTGTACAGCAATTAAGAATACCGAGATAATATCGTAAACCGTGATAATTTGGTCACTATAATCGCGATATCAAATTTTCCATATCGTTACATCGCTAGTCTGTGCATCATAACATCTAGTGAAGCTGATAATGACTCGTCACCTGCAGGACAGTGCGGCAGCTCCTCCTTGGGGACGCTGGTCATCCTCTGGAAGTCGTCGTGGCAGGCGTTGCAGAAGTGCGTGGTGCCGAAGCAGAAGAAGACGGCCACGGAGCAGCAGTACCGGCATTTGTACTCCAGGAAGTCTGTGCCGTGCTTGGAGCACATCTGCCAAAGGGAGACAACGTTCAGCTGCGTCAGTCATTTCTGACGAGACATTTCAGCTTCAGAGGCAACGACAGAAAGATTTATAGTCAGACTGACGGCTTCCCCTTCGCTATGGAGCCCCGTTTGGGTCATAATTCAATGAATAAATTAGTCTATTATTATGAAATACAGGCGTTTATTATTATAAAATATTTCCCATTATTATGATAATCGTTTCATTTTTTATAAGAATGAGCTTTTACATAATAATGGCTTTGTTTTTCATAACAATGATTTGTGTGTCAATCACAGCAGAGAGGGCGGAGCCATTTATGTGATTGGCCGCTCATTCATTCAGGCATAAGCAACAGAACAGTGAATATCGATAGTGGGCGAGAGGTGCAATGTTTATACTCCAGGCC
Source organism: Hirundichthys speculiger (assembly GCA_018398805.1). Classification (NCBI taxonomy): domain Eukaryota; kingdom Metazoa; phylum Chordata; class Actinopteri; order Beloniformes; family Exocoetidae; genus Hirundichthys; species Hirundichthys speculiger. The sequence goes on from JAGFBZ010000955.1 coordinate 1,179,057, forward strand.
AGTAGGGGCAGAATGCACCTCAGTTTATGGTTAAAAGTTGACATCGACTAAGAAACGTCAAGGTTTCCCGTAGCTCAGTCCAAGCTGCCATAGCTACAATCGGACTAGGAGCACACCCTAATGACGCCACGGCCCGCTGCTAACGGGACCTCACGGCCAAAACTAGTTGATGTCAGAGCGTAGAATGGAGAAGGATCAGCCAATGAGCGTGCAGGTCAACCACTGGTCCCGCCCACTGGCAAAATGTTTTATTATGTAAAAGCTCATTCTTATGAAAAACAAAACCATTATGTAAAAACTCATTCTTAGATTTTTAAAAAAGCCATTCTGAAATAAACTATTATGCATTAAACTAAGATTAAATAATAATATAAATATATTTCATAAAATTATTTTTTTAATTCATTCATTCAATTACATTTTTTTCCTAATAATGGGAAATATTTCATAATAATACACATATATTTAACAATAAGGTGAAATATTTAATAATAATAAACATGTATTTCATAATAATGGCAAACATTTCATAATAATGGATATGTATTTCATAATAATAAACACCTGTATTTCTAAATAATAGACTCATTTATTCATTGAATTATGACCCAAACGGGGCTCCATACTTCGCAGCAGCATTTATGATCAGTTCACAGGAACCGTTTGCTGGTTTCTGGTTCAGTATTTAGCGGTAAGACCTTCTCATCTCACTGTACTGACAGAGACACTCAGGATCCTCTCAGGTGTCATTCACCCACCTGAGCCCTTGAGACATCTGAGCATGCTCCACAGATCAGCTCGCTGGGGTCGTAGTCGTCTCCCTGCCCCGCTTCTGCGTCGCAGCGAGCCTCTCCCCCCGAAGTAGGCCTGTGGAGAGGGAAACCGTTCGTTCATTCTCGTCCCTGCGTCACATTTAAGCATTAAAACGTCGCTCGCCGAGCACCTTCTTGCACTTGTAGCAGACGTAGTACGCGTATCTGTTCATGGCGAAGCCGGCCGGGTCGTTGTGGAAGCGAGCGCCCGGCGTGGTTATGGCCTCGCTCTTGTGCAGACCCTCGTACTCCAGCCTCATCAGAGCCTTTCTCCTCACGTCCTCGTACAGCTCCTTGATGGGGTCCAGCAGGTCCTTGATCACCGAGTGATTGATTTTGTTCTGCAAACAGGCCAGCGTGCATTAAAGGTAATTACGTCACAAAAGAGGACGGACAGCAAAGAAGTGACAGGATGACGGCAAAACGAGACAAGACTCGGCTCAGTCAACTTTAAGGCGCGACGGGAACGGCGTTCCCGGTCCCGTCTCACAGCCTGGACATCCTACTAGGGATTCACGATAACTGTTTTTTAAAACTGATACCGATAACCTGATAACTTTCAGCTCCTAAAGGACGATACCGATAACACACAATATACCTAAGATCATTACATCAATACTATGAACAAAATCAAAAATAGTTTTGACTTTTAAATGAACAGATATTTATTTTTTCCAATGAAAAACTATCGGAAAGCCTCTCAAAATTTTTCGTAAAGCTATCAAACAAACCTATTTGATATCTCACATCAACTTAAATAAGGTTCATTACTGACTGATATAAAAAAAAAGGCTCCTTGAACTGATGGAAATACATGCATCAGAATTACTAACTGAAAAAGATAACATTTAAAGGATTTTGGCTTGTGGTTCCAATTTAAATTAATACCTTTAATTAAAGTTAATGAGGTTCAGTAGTTTTTGTCTTATTTTTTTATCTGATGGAAGCTTTAGATAAGAGGAATAAAGGAGAGGAGAGACTGCTGCTGGCTTGCGCACGTTAGCATTAGCTTCCGTTAGCTCACGTAAGCGCAATTTCAAAACTCAATTGAAGCGATTGTTATGTTGTAGGTGGCCGATTGTTTTTTACGTATTAAAACTTGTGCTTCCCTCCTCGTAGAATTCGCTTGGAGGATTTGTCACAAATAACCACCAAACTATCTTCTTCTGAAACTTTAACGAAGTTCCACGCCGCCATGTTTGTTGTGATCAGTACTGTGCTGCAGGCTGCATTCAAGGTGTAACATAAATTCCCACGTTCCCTCGATTACTAGTCGTTCTTTCAGCCTTTTCTATTTATTTTTTAATTTGTAACATGTGGGAGAATACTGCGAATATCAATTCAAGTCAGCAACTTAATGAGTTAACGAGTTGTTTTCTGGCATGAGGGGGTATTTTTGATTTTCCTGATTGAGTAATCGTTTTTCTGATTATGCCGACGTCACTTGAACATAACATTCACTGCCGGTCATTCAAGGCTCAGAGGGAGCGAGGCACTGCTGTGTTGACAAAAATATATATGTTATCGGGGCTATTCGTCGTGATATCGGAGTTATCGGGATGACGTCATAATTTCCTGTTATCGGCCTGATAGTTATCGTGCATCCCTCACATCCTACCTTGCAAATGGGACACAGCATGAACCCGAACGTGATCCGGGGCCCGAGCCAGCGGTTCTCAAGGACGCGGCGGGTGCACTGAAGGTGAAATACGTGCGTGCAGTCCAGCTGGAAACAGACGCAACAGTTGGCCGTTAAACGAGAGCGGGACAGGAGAAGCCGCTGATCTCTGAGCAGAACGTTTCTGAGGGCTACCTGGACGGCGGGAGCGGCGGAGAGCGCCTCCGTGAAGCAGATCATGCACATGTCGTCCGCGTCCTGTTTCAGGCAGCCGGTGTTCTTGTCGCAGCCGTGCAGACAGGGGAGGCAGGCGTCCTCGTTCTTGACTCCTCCGCAGGGATGTCCGCAGGGATGCGTCTTACTGCAGGCCAGCCTGGCGTACTCCTGGGAGGGACAACGGAGGACGACGTGGAAAACGTGTTACGATATAAACTGATGTTTTCTGTGGCTGAGACGTCTGTCTCAACCCCTTTAATCGGGTCAGGACCGGCCAAGATCTGAAAATGTCTCGCTGGATGACACGTTCAGATCTGCAGTGACGTCAGAGACCCAGAATCACCCAGAATCCCCGTCTTTATCTCCGTCTAGCTTCACACGATGCGTTATGTGACTGACGACTGTAACCAGAGCAGGACAGACGTGGTTGGAGACGTCTCTGTGGTATCTGGACCACAGCAAACCAGCGAATAATTCAATAACACCTCAGGATAGATATTTAAAAAAAACATGATCGTCTCCTTTAACATGTAACTGCACTGAGCAACACCTAAATTATTTTGATTTCTGATTTCCTTTTCATATTGTCTTTGTTTTGTACATTTATACAGTATGAACGTGTGAATTTCATGTATTTTATTAAATAAAAAAAAAGAAAAGGAAAAATTCTAATTGAAATATAATTTGTAACTTTTGTTTGGGGATTAAGTTAAGTATGACTGAATTCAACTGAAATTAAGTTAAAATAAAAAATTATAAATAAATAATTAATTTAAAAAAAAATTTAAAAAAATTAACAAAATTAAAAATTAAAAAAATAAATAAAATAAAACAATTAAAAAAATAAAATAAAATAATAATTATAAAATAAACAAAATAAAATAAAGCAATACAATTCAATTCAGCTCGTGGCTGGTGGTGCTGGATACCTGGCAGTCTGGGTCCGAGCAGACGCTGCCCACTGCAGACAACTCAGTCCCATTTCTGGTGCCACAGAACCTGCAGGCGTCTGAGCTGCTGGATGCTGGTTTACCTGCAAACATATCCGCTCGTCAGAAGAACTGGGACGTGTGACAAAGACGCGTTGTCGATGATTATAAAATCTTCCATGTCATTCTATTAAGGTAAAGAACGTAGTCACGTTGGTATTTTTCTTGTTACGTTAACAATGACAACTTCAGCAACAATTGTTTTAATACTTCTGAACTGAAACTGGACTGATCCGTCACCTGTGTGCTCCCTGAACTCCACCATGGCCTTCATCGTCTTTGAGTCGGCCAGAGCCATGAGCCAGAAGAGCTTGGTCCTCCCGCAGCCTTCGTGGAGATCCACCTTTATGGCCTCCTCCTCCTCTTTGAACACCTGGAGCGTGCACGGACACAAGTTTCAGCGCAGCAGCAGTTTACCCGACTGCTTAGCGGGAATATTCCCGTCATTTCTGATCTCAGGAAAGGCCTAGAAGCGAACCTGTCTCTGGTGAGAGCGCGTGCGTCGGTGCAGGTGGAGGAAACGGTCGCAGTCGGTGCAGAGGTTGCCGCACACGTTGCACAGGATGATGGCCGCCGTCTCCCCGTCGTCGTGGTTGTCACACATGGGCTGTGGGTTGAAGAGGAGGGACGCCCCGTTATCGGTGGATTTCTACCAATCTGGGCCGTTTTTTTGAGCTTGACTCACCATCTGCTTCTGCTGCCCGTCTTTGCCCATCCAGCGACCGGAGGACAGCCTGTCCACGTGGTCCTGGTCCAGGACGCACAGCGACGCCAAAGCCAGCCACAGCTGATGGACGGAGCGGAGCAGTAGGAAATGAAAACACACGTCAGTATCTGCGAGCACAATAACCGGCTCTGGCAGAGCTCTACTGTTTCCATACCCTCGTCGTCGCGATGCAGCGCACGGGAGACCGATGCTCCTCCTCCATTTTCGTGAGAGCGATGATGGTCTCGGCTATCGCATTTTTGGTGACTCTGGACCAGGCGTCTGAGAGGTGACCCTGCGAACAGCCAACAGCATCAGTGGCGCTCAGTCACCTCCAGAGTGACAGAAAAAAATCAAATAAAGCGTGAGGGACTTACGGCCGCCATGTCTTTAACCAGCTTTATGATGATCTCAGCAATCTGCGGCGGCGTGGAGCCTTTCATCCACCAGTGGCTCTCCCCTCTGCGAATGTAGCTGGGTTTGACAAATGAGCGGCGAGAAACGCAAAAAGTTAGTGGTGCACGATAACTATTGGGCCGATAACAGGAAATTATGACGTCATCCCGATAAGTCCGATATCACGACGAATAGCCCCGATAACATATATATTTTTGTCAACACAGCAGTGCCTCGCTCCCTCTGAGCCTTGAATGACCGGCAGTGAATGTTATGTTCAAGTGACGTCAGCATAATCAGAAAAATGATTACTCAATCAGGAAAATCAAGAATACCCCCTCATGCCAGAAAACAACTCGTTAACTCTTCTTGCACACATAATTTGTTTATAATTTTGTTTATAATATTGTATATATATTTACCATTTATCATCCACATGAGTACTTTCATACTTTTGTTTTGTCTTGGTGGTGGTCACTTTTTTTACTTCAATGTTGCTACTGTAACGCCAGAATTTCCCCCCGGGGATCAATAAAGTATTTCTATTCTATTCTATTCTATTCTATTCTATAACTCGGTCATAATTTTGGTAGTTGCTGACTTGAATTGATATTCGCAGTATTTTCCCACATGTTACACATAAAAAAAGAACGACTAGCAAATGAGGGAACGTGGGAATTTACGTTACACCTTGAATGCAGCCTGCAGCACAGCTACTGATCACAACAAACACGGCGGTGTGGAACTTCGTTAAAGTTTCAGAAGAAAATAGTTTGGTGGTTATTTGTGACGAATCCTCCGAGTGAATTCTACGAGGAGGGAAGCACAAGCTTTAATACGTGAAATCCTGATCAGACACCTACAACATAACAATGGCTTCCATTGAGTTTTGAAATCGCGCTAATGTGAGCTAACTGAAGCTAATGCTAACGTGCGCAAGCCAGCAGCAATCTCCCCTCTCCCTCATTCCTCTCATCTAAAGCTTTCATGAGATTAAAAAATAAAAAACACAAACTACTGAACCTTATTTACTTTAATTAAAGGTATTAATTTAAATGGAACCACAAGCCAAAATCCTTTAAATGTTAATCTTTTTCAGTTTGTAATTCTGATGCATGTATTTCCATCAGTTCAAGGAGCCTTTATTTTTTATATCAGTCAGTAATGCACCTTATTTAAGTTATTGTGAGATATCAAATAGGTTTGTTTGATAGCTTTACGAAAATGTTTGAGATGCTTGCCAATAGTTTTTTATTGGAAAAAATAAATATCTTTTCATTTAAAAAGTCCAAACTATTTTTGATTTTGTTCATAGTATTGATGTAATGATCTTAGGTATATGTGTGTGTTATTGGTTATCGGTATCGGTTTTAAAAAACAGTTATTGTGCATCCCTACAAAAAGTGTCAGGAAAGTTGAGTTCCAGTCGAGGTGGACGCTTTTGAGGATCTCCTGAAAAGGCGCCTCACCTGGAGTTGAAGATCATGGGCAGCGTGACGGTGGTGACTCCTTTCCCCGCCACCGTTCCCGCCGTGCCGGAGATGGTGGTGCCTTTGGCCTTCAGCTGCACGGTGAGGGCTTTGGCGATGCAGCCCAGGAACATGTCCAGGATGCCCAGTCTGTTCCAGTCGCCCTTCTCCGTGGAGTGGATGATGTCGCTGATGTCCGCCGGGGGCAGGGCCTTCACCCCGATGATGCTGGCGAGACGCACGGGTGTCACCTCTGGCAGGACGCGCCGGAGCAACGATGTCACCTGACCACGAGGTAGACAACGGCAACCTTTGGTTAGAGTTCAAAGTTTACACGCTGAATAAACCTGCTGGTGAACGGTGGTGGAGGACTGGAAACCGTTCTGTTCTGGTTCTGGATCCTCTTAAACTTGGCATGAATACCTTAATTAGTCAGGACATGTTAATTTAGTAATTAACCAGAGCTTCCAGCTTTTGAGTTTCTCGTTTCTCCGTTCCACCATTACTTGCTCGAACATCTCAGTCTCGTCCTCCTCAGTCTGCTTTGGCTTTCGCCGAAGTTGACGCGTGACGCAGAACCGTCCGTGACGCACGTTGGCCCGACTGGTGCGGGGCAGGAAGTAGCTCTCAGCTCAGCGAAGCAAACGTTCCCTCAGGCGAAACTGAAACCGATGTTTGAACACGGACCGAAGTCCTTTGATTTGCGTTTAACGTTTGATTTTCAGAGCTGTCGTGCAGAACCGTTGCCACCTGCATGAGCTGAAACTTTAAACTCTGGAGTCCAGTAATGTCTCCAGTGACAGGACGGCTCGTTTCTAGGGCTGGGCAAGTTAACGCGTTATTATCACGTTAACGCATTAATTTATTAACGCCGACATTTATTTTATCGCACGTTAATGCATGTTGCTCACATGCTTTTGTTTTGAAAAGTCTGTTGCTGCTGCGGAACCGGAAGAGAATTGACAGGTAAACAAGGAAAAGCTAAAACAGACATGGAAGAACGGTAAAAATCAGTGAACTGTACAGTTCAGGTAGCAACTCAGGCAGCAATATTAACAATTCTGTCTAAAAAAAAACAATTCTGGACTGCAACAACACTTTTGTGTCATTCCTCCATGTTCCATCAGATCTGCTCCATGTGTTCACTGTCCTGCTGTTCTCTAGCTGGTTACTGCAGTGCAGCTCCATCTAGTGGCACAGATGTGTAATGACAACAGAAAGTCAAGTCCTCCATTATAAAACAAATTCCTGTTCTGTGGCCTGTTTTTTAATTTCGTATTTTTGATCCAAGTCTAAAATTGAAATATAAAAAAAACATGCATTTTTTTTTCGTTTTTTTGTGTTAGATTTAAAAACGAAAAATGTAATAAAATGTCACTTTTTAATTTTTTTTAATTTTTGATTGACAATTGAAAATGGAAAGAATGAATGATATATGGATTGGTAAAGTTCCTGAACTTTAACATGGACATTTTCATTTTAAAGTTCTCCCAGACGGAGGATTCAACAGAAACAAGGTTATTTGTAACAACTGACAAGTTGAACTCCCCGTTAAAAGTTTCTGCTGTTACCTCAGAAATTACCTGTTTTAATGTTCTGATTGTGCTGAGACACAATCATTTTGTTGGATTTTGTTGGTAGACTTTTTAAAATTTTTTTTATAAAAACAGGATGACATTAATGCCCTGGCAGTGGCAATAAGCTTTATTTTATTTTACATTTTTTAAGATGAGATTTACACTAAATATGTTACTGACAAGTGCTGATGTTAAAAGTGTTTGAACAACAAATGTTATGACACTTTAGTTCATATGGCAACAGAACATTTAAATAAAAGTGCATTTTACACTACTTTTGAATTCATTATTTGATTTTGCGTATACAATGCGATTAATCTTGATTAATCAGGGAAATAATGCGATTAATCGTTGCCCAGCCCTACTCATTTCTCTTCACGGCAGCGTTATAAGACGCCTGTCTGGGCCTTTTATGTTGTGTAACATCTCGCATCGCTTGGCAACAACTCTGCAGCTTCTCTCACCATCAAAGCCTTTTTCCATTCGTGTTCCCTCTCACTCTGCTGCTTTGTGTAGGACGCCTGCCGTCTTCCTGCATCTCTCAAACCCCCCTGGAACCGTTCTCACCAGCAGGAGCCTCAACGTTCACATGCGGGTTGAGCTGTTGCACCACCAGTTGTTGTGGATACGCAACTGTCCACGTTCAAGACATCCCCAGACACAAGACGACCCAACGTTTTCAGACATACTCACGGTGGAAAAACGGGTCGTCTCTCACCTGTCTCTGAACTCTCGGGGAGGCGGTGTGCAGCAGAGAAAACAGGTCCTGCATGAGCGTGAGCTGCTGAGCCAGGTACTGCCGGCCCACGTTGGAGCCGCTCAGCGCCAGGACCATGGAGAGCAGCTCGAAGCAGTAGGCGTCCGAGGACGCGTCGTCGTCGCTGGGCTGAGAGTTGGCGTTCTCCTTGCTGGAGATGGCGTGCTCCCACTCCTCCCTCACACGCGTGGCCTCCATGCGGATGGCCTGGACGATGTGCGCGCACACCTGGTGGCGAGACACAAGGCGTTGGGTTGAGCTGGAGGGGGTTTCTGGTCCGTGACGTCACTGGGAGGTCAACCTGCTCAACAGGAGCATTTACCTGTTTCTGCAGGTTGGTCAGTTTGCTCCTACTGAAGATGATTCCCACCATGTGCTCCTTCAGGTCTGCGTCAGATGGGACCTGTTTATAGAAATTAAAAAAGAAAACGTCAAACATTTGGTGAAACGTTACCAGGTAGGAGACGTTCATAGACGACAGGTAACCCGTGAGGCTGCAGACCTTGTCCTCTCCTTCTGGTGATGAAAGCAAGTTCTTCTCTTCCTGTTCTGGAGTCGGTTCTGCATCTCCACAGATCAGCTTTCCAAAAACCTACATTTACGACAGAAAGGTGTAAACATAAAACCTGAAGATGATCAGGTGACGGTGGAGCTGCCCCTCACCTGCGAGGTGATGAGGCGGAAAACCCTCAGGGTCTCGGCTTCACAGTTCTTCTGCTGGGCCATGCTGGCGGAGATCTGCCCGGGTATCTTGATGCTCTCGCCCTCCTTCCAGCCGAGGACCTTCACCTGACGCACCCTCAGCGTGTTCTCGGGGCCTTTCAGCTCCACCTTGACGACGTGGTGATCCCCTCCGGGGAGCTCGCTCGTCACCCAGCCCATGTGGCGCGAGTCCAGGTCCACCTGCAATCAGAGCAACAGCGCTGGTAGACGCTCGCGGCTTCACCTGTTTTCATCGTAACCAGACCAACGGTTCGTACCTGCTTGATCCTGCAGAGGTCTTCTATCGCTTTCCCACAGAGGAACGTCACTGACGTGACTTTGTTCTGAAATTATGGAAAAAAAAAAAAGGTTAAATGTCTTGTTTCGTTAACTGAAATAAAATAATCTCGAGTTTTTTTAAATACGATAACTGAAACTGTATTATGTGTTCATAAAACGAACTAAAATTAACTATAATAATGTCAAGAACATCCTTCGTTTTCGTGTTTGTAATTTTTTTTCCTCATAAATGTTTGAAATCTATTAACTTATCTCCGCCGTACAACAACAACCGCAAAAAAAAAAAAAAAAAAAAAGTGATCAGCAGTGATGGCTGCGGCAAAAGTTGGGAGAAAGCAGCTCAGTCCTATTTGGGATTTCTTTGGCTGCGACTGTGTTAACGATAAAAATAAGTGCCTTGTTGTAGAAGCAGGTGATCCAATGTGTGGAATACTTCTGCAAGGAGAAAAAAACCCACGAATCTGAAAGTTCATTTGAAAAGCTCACATAAGAAGGCTAACCAAGACTAGCTGGATAAGCTAGCCTAAGCTAGCCCCCTGGAAAGAGAAGCTAACCAAGACTAGCTGGATAAGCTAGCCTAAGCTAGCCCCCTGGAAAGAGAAGCTACAGCTGCAGGCCAGTCAGCGTTGGGAAGGAACGGGAGAAAACTGCAACTAAAATGGACTGTTTCCATGGAGACCAGATAGCTGCTGGTCAGTAAATACGCAGGAACACCACAAGCAGGAAGATGAATTGATAAATATGTTTATTGAGACCAGAATGTAAACACTACTATGTGATTCGATAGCCTTCAAAAAGTTCAGTGCTTCACTCGAACCAAAATTACAACCCTAATTTACAAAATAAAACTAAAACTAACAGTGAAACTAATAAAAACTCAACTAAAACTAAGTATTTCAAAACAAAAACAAATAAAAACTAGCAAAATTGCTCTAAAAGCAAATTAAAACTAACTGAATTTGGAAACACTAAACTAAAAACTAAAACTAATGGAAAATCCAAAAACTATTATAACCATGTTCCTCACCCCGATGTCTCTGGAGTTGTCCACGTGCACAGACGCTTTGGTGGCGTTGATGCCCTTCACGCAGCTGATGGTGATGCTCTTGGTTTTGTTCTTGTCCTCGTCTCCAGACTCCCAGAAGGTCTCGGTGGAGCCGTCCGTCAGGCTGCCAATCATGGCGGGGCGACTGGACGTCTTCATGTCCACCACGCTGGTCAGGTCCTTCAGACACGTGACCAGACAGAGATCCTGCAGGGAGCACACGGAGCTGAGTCAGATTTGCCTGGCGAGCGCGGGAAAGTTACTGGTGAATAACTGGGAGTTTTCTTGCCTGGCTCATCGCTTCATAGCCAGACTGGACGCTGATGTTGAAGCTCTCCTCGCTGTCTCCATCATCCGACTTGGACAAGATGTTGTTGATGTGATGGAAAACGTTACTCTGGTGGAGGAACTGGTGGTCGGACTGCTTGAACTTTAGACTCCAGCACCTGAAAGGAAAGAAAAAAAAAAAAGTCTGGCGACGTCGGGGACGTTGTTTTCCAGAATAAGAAACGAGCAGCCGTACCTGAGCGCCATCTGCTGCAGCGAGCTTCCACCGGGAAGGGACATCATGAGGTCAGAGATGGTCTGCAGGAGGCGGTGGAAGGTGTGCGGGAGAGGGTGAGCCGCCTCACCGGCGATCACGATGTCCGAGAGAGGGTGCTCACACACGCCGAGGTCTCTTTCCTGGGGAGACGTTCGTAAATCACAAAGCGCCGAACGGCAGAAGCAAAGCTGCGGGGCTGCAAACAGGCAGGATGCTCTCACCTGCTCCACGTTCTCCTTGTTCCCTTTGTTGTCCTCGTCCTCGTCCTCCTCAGACTCGAAGGGCGACGGCGTGAGAGAGGCCACGAAATGCCAAAGGATGTCGTGCAGACAGGTGGTCTGGATGACGTTGCACAGGAGCCAGTTGAAAGCCTGACGGCGACACGAGAGCAAAATCAGATTTCTTGAACACTCATCAATAGGGTTGGGAATCGAGAACCGGTTCCTGTAGAGAACCGGTTCCTGTAGAGAACCGGTTCCGTGTGTTTCAATTCCATGGAATGGTTTGGCAGTTTATCTAGCGATTCTCTTATCGATTCGAACCAGCAAGAATCCCACGTAATTTACGCAAGTTACGCACAGTCAATTCCAGAAAGCACTTACGTGATTAAGTTACGTCGGTTTAGCACGCGTATTGGAGTTGTAACGCTCCAAACACTCCAAAGTTTGGCTTCACTTCACTAAAGAAAGATGGCAACAAGGCAACTAGCAGTCATTGCAAAGTGGAGATAACAGCGTCGGGAGGGAACACGACTAACATGTAGAAACATTTGCGCGCACAACATGCGATAATAATAAACGAGTGTTGTGTTTTTGACGCTTCGGACTGATGGATCTCAACCCAGCAGCAGTAGCCAAGCTAAGATCACCTCTGCGGTTACTACGGAAGGCAACTCTGGTAAGTAGCTATCCCACTGCCTATGTGCTTCTTTGTAAAACACGCTATAACATTAACGCTATGCTATTAAACGAATGCCTTCTGCATTACATTTAGAACAGTGATTCCCAAAGTGTGGGCCGCGGTACTGTCGCGGTACTGCAGGTGGGCCATGAGAGGTCATTAAAATATCTATCTTTTTAAATATGTTTTTAATTACTGTAAAATATTAACGACATTATTTAAAAATATTAAGAAGTAACAAAACAAACCAGTTAAGTGTTATTCTACCACCATCTTATCTTAATATGTATAAGTGTCACCTTATTTGTTGACCCCTTTCATTAATGTCAGAACATAGCCTCTAGTCCTGGATGTTGATCACAGTTGTGATTAAAGGTTTCGGTGGGCCGTGGAGATTTTTCACATTTCAAATTGGGCCTTGGTGTTCTGAATTTTGGGAATGGCTGATTCAGAAGATGACCGTGACGAGAGAGAGAGTCTGGCTGGTTCAGAGGCTGGAAGAGATGCTTATTTTTCTGCAAAAGAGTTGTAATTCTTCATAGTATTTGCACTATCTTTTTAATTTCTATTAGGAAAAATCTGTTAGTAAAATGTTACACATTATCTTTGGGCCTCTTTTGACCTCACTGTTGAGTTTGTAAGGTCGTGACTTCTAAGTAAAAAAAAATTGATGCTAATAAAACTGTTAGTTCTCCTTTTTTCCCAAATTAGAAAGCGATAAGAGAATCAATAAAGAATCGAATCCTTAAACAGTATCGATAATGGAATCAGAATTGGAAAAATCTTATCAATTCCCATCCCTACTCATCAATATATGAGCACATCACCTGAGTGAAGATTTGAAAATGTGATCTACTGACACAATATCAAGCCATCTAATCTAAGAAATAACAGCAGCAAGGCTCTGAGGCGTTCTGAGGTCCAGCTACCTCCATGGCGAACACCCTGCAGGCGGACTTTCGCAGCGCGTGCTTCATGGCCACCTCCAGGCCCTCGAGGTCGTGGTGCTGGATGACGAAGGCGAGGACGGGCCACTGGAAGTTCCTCTCACCTTTGCTGAGGGAGCCGTGAGCCGAGATGAGCCGGGACAGCTCTGGAGACGGGTGGCGTAGGAGGGAGGAGCCCACTTCTGCATGGAAACACAGGACAGCCTGGCGTTACGACGGTAACTCCTTCCAGAGGCGTCGCAAGTCACTCAAGTCAGAGGTTTGTTGGGCGACTCACCTGCGTCGCCGCTGTGAACCCTGCGTCTGGGCACGGCTTTGACCCGGGCCGGGGAGGGCGAGTGCTGCTTGTCGTACTCGGACGCCACGACCGAGTAGGACCTCTGAAACACCGTGCGCTTCGCGGTGTCGCTGTCTGTGATCGGACTGGTCTCGAGACTGGAACACAGCAGAGGAAAAATAAACGCTGCTTAACATCCGGTGAAAACTCTACGTTCACCTCAGAAGTGCAAGTTTGAACTCTTTTCCTCCTTTTTCTTAATGCTTTGCTCTTAACAGTAAATCCTCACTGGCGGTTTTACATTTCACTTAAGACAGACAGAAAGTCTCAGCTGTGCTTCTTATTTTCTTCCCCAAGTTGGGATTTGGAAATTCCTTTTTCCTCATTTAATGCACCGTTAGTAGCAGTCAGCAGCTCTACCTGCAAAAAAATGATCCCATGGAAGCGATAATTCTTAACGTTAGCCTTGAACGTCCTTAAACAAGAACAAGCCCAGGGTTTCTTTGAGACAGAGGGATGAGGACATGGCTTTGAACGGTCGTCTGACTGCTCCCTTGCTCCAACATTCGTTCTGCACTTCTGCGTTTTCTCAGTCTGAGCAACAGAGGACCAATGATGAGGCTGTGCTGTAAACAGGGATGACCGCAAACTGCTCCAAACTCTGGACAAGGAGATTTAAAAGCGCTGGAGGTTAACATCTCAGCGTGTGGTCGCTCGGTTTGATGAGCACCGAGTGTGAGCTCTGAAGCTGGGATCTGTAAACTCTGACACAACGACGATGCGTCTCAAGAGTCATTATTCCACGTAACGCATGTCTGAGTTCCTTTTTAAACCTGCAGGTGTAAACGGGTTTGAATTCACAGTTGAAGCGAGAGTGGCTGGACTATATTTCTGAGGTATTTCGGACCAAAGGATGGCTCCTCTCTGTCTCCTTTCAAGAAACACTTCCAGTTTATTCGTGATGAAGCGGCAGCGTTCGAATACCTGGGAGGCATCGACTTCATGTTGCTCTCTGGCTCCTCGAACACATTGGGGCAGGCATCGGGGGTGACAGAGATGTAGGGTGCAGGAACCGACGTTGAACGCAAATACCTCATCTCGTCTTGGAAGAGGTTGTCGTCTTGGTAGGCCCCAAAGTTCTCCGTGTGTTGCCTGGTCATAATCAGATTCAAACATCACAAAAAAAAAAAAAAAAAACCCACATGGCTGTAACTCGCTCTCATCTCGTCTGTATTTATAACTACCTCGCCAGCGTCTGTAGGTACAGGCAGCCCATTTTATTGGGGAGGTCGTCCGACACCCCCTCCTTCAGGCTGGGGAGCAGGTGGGAGTGAACCGGCCGGGGAGGGTGGTGGCACAGCATGCTGGGCTCGGCGGCGCTGCTCAGAGACAGCAGGAACAGCGCGTTCGCTCGGATCACCTGGTGCGCCTCCATGGTGGGCAGGGCCCTCGGCGTCTTCACCTGCAGGGGCTTCTTCCTCGACTGCTTAACCTGGGAAAAGACACGCGGGGGTTCGCGTTAGCTCCGAACGGCCCGTCTTCCAGCGAACGGCGGCTGCAGATGAGCTTACCTTCTCCCTGGCCGCCGTCTGCTTCTCTCTGAGGTATTTTTCCCGACAGCGGTCGCACACCAGGTACCAGGTGCTGCCTCCTATGCCGCCGTCTCCGCAGTTTCCGGCCCAGCCCCCGCAGAAGTGGCCGATGCTGTTGTAGCCCTGACCCCCGGCGTAGCGACCGCAGCCTGAAATGAAACAGAAAAACCAGGAGAAGCGATGCTCAGAAACTGCAGAGACCACATCCCGTTAGAAGTGAAGCAGACTAGTCCTGGACTCCTCACCTGGGTGGGCCTGTCTCATGTGGTAGGTGACGGGATAAGGATGCGACTCCCCGCACAGCTCACAGATGGTGTCCTTCTCCGGCCCCCCCATGGCCAGCTGAGCCATTTCCCCGAACAGATTCCCCCTCGGGCGCACCTCTGCCTTCTCCCTCTTCTTCTTCTCCTTCTTTGCCTTTTTGCCGTCTTTCTCGTGCTCCTTCTTTTTCAAGATGGCGCTCGAGCCTGGGCTGGGGAAAATCATGTTCTGGGTCGCCGCCTTGATGGTGGCCATGGAGATGTCCTCCCAGAACGCCACCAGATGCTGCAACGTCAACGGCAGGATCGACTTCGCCCTGATGGAAACGTGAGACGTCATCTCGTAGGACATGGCTTCCCCTTTCCCGTCCTCGCACTTCTCCGGCAGCGGCGGCTCCTTCAGCATGGACAGCACCTTGTTCTTGTTGATGCTGCCCATCTTGGAGATGTCGGGGCCGTGCGGAGCGATGTTGAACATGTTGAGTGCGGAGGAAATCTCCAACGAGTGGCGGTTCTTCAGCTTGCTCTCCTTCTCCTCAGCCCCCTGCCCCCCCAGGGAGCTGCGGATAGGGGCGTGCTCCTTCGTCAAGTCTGGGTTGAACTTGAGGAAGGAGGAGCAGGCCATGGCGTCGTGGACGATGCCCTCGTGCCACAGGAACGCGGCGAAGACGGCGCGGGCGCACTCGGCCACGGAGGGCGACATGGCCTGTTTGGCGGGCTCCGCCGTCCTGGACGAGCCCTCGCCTTTGAACAGCGGCCCGGACTTCTCCTTCTTGGGGCGCGCGTGACGGCTGGAGGTTTTGCGGCTGACTTTGGGCGAAGAGCGGCTCTCCAGCTCCTCTTTGACGGGAGCTTTGCCGATGCTGAAGTGGACCTTGCAGGAACCTTCATCAGAACCGCGTACCTCCACGTTCTCGTCGTTGCCGTCTTCGTTGGAGAGGAGCGCGCTGGACGTGCAGACCTCCACGACCTCGCTGTGGAGGTTCTCTTGAGTCACGTGAGGAGAAGGAACGCGGTTTTCAACATTACTGATTGTCCCTTTGTTTGGGTCTTTAGGAGACAGTTTGGGTTTCGGGGAGGTTGACCTTCCCCTGAGCGGCTCTGTCAGGGGAATCTTCTTTTTTCTGAGCGTGTCCGGGTCCAGAGTGTAAGAGTCCGACTTTGATCTCTCTCTAGGAGGATCAAGCTGGGCCTTGGAGGAAGGACTGGCCTTAGGAAGGAGGTTCTTGTCGTGGTGGGTCGAAGAGGAGTGCTGGGACGAGGTGCTGGAGGGGCTCGATCTTCCTGAGGAGGAAACAACCTTTTGTTTCGGGGAGGACGAGCGAGAGCCGGGATTTGGGGACTCGGCCCGGTTTCCTGAGGTTTTGCCGTCCGCCTTCAGAGCCTGCAGGGTGTTGTGGTTGGGCGAGTGGGAGCGGCTGTGCGAGTCCGACCTCAGCTTGGCCGTGTCGGAGCGCAGGATGAGAGCCTCGCTGGCCGACAGGCCGCCCTCGCCCGTCTTCATCCTGCCCTGCTCGGAGGAGCGGCTCCCCCGGCTCTCCAGTTTGGGCGAGCGGTTCTCCTGGCGCTGTTTGGAGGCCGGGGACACGGGCCGCCCGCTGGACATCAGATTCCCCCGGTCACCTAAACATCATCGACGCAGGCAAAGTTGCACCATGAAAGAGAGGATTACTCTACGTCTAATCACTCGACGTTAACAACACAAACGTATTACAAGAAAACAAAAGAAGGGAAGGGCAGAAAGACAGTTAAAGCTCCAAAAGATGAAGGATATTATAAGACTTGCAAAGCAAATGACAACAGGCCGTGATCTATATTATGAAGACAAAGTTGAGTGATTTCTACTTGACTTGCTAGATGTTTCTTTTTTTATATTTGTCTGTTGTCAGACAAACACTGAAATGGATGAGGACAGCTGGAGGAGCATGGAGGCGCTCATGACAAAACAAACTCAAAACAACTAATTCTGTCGCCTGCAAACGTCCTAAAGAACTTTACAAGTCAGCTGACAGCATTTATATTTTAGGGCTGGGCAAGTTAACGCGTTATTATCGCGCTAATGCATTAATTTATTATCGCCGACATTTATTTTATCGCATGTTAATGCATGTTGCTCACATGCTTTTGTTTTTGAAAAGTCTGTTACTGGCTGCTGCAGAACCAGAAAAGAATTGGCAGGTAAACATACAGACACGGAGAGCGTTAGAAATCTGTGTACTTTACAGTTCGGGTAGCAACTCAGGTAGCAATATTAACAATTCTGTCTGAAAAAAAAAATTCTGGACTGCAACAAAACTTTTGTGTCATTCCTCCATGTTCCATCAGATCTGCTCCATGTGTTCACTGTCCTGCTGTTCTCTAGCTGGTTACTTCAATGCGGCTCCATCTAGTGGCGGAAATGTGTAATGACAACAGAAAGTCTGTTCCTTGATTATAAAACAAAGCCATTTCTGGGTCACGTAAACCAGACAATAAAACATTAAAAACAAATTCAGTCCCGTGGCCTGTTTGCTAAAATTGAGATGTAAAAAAACAAACTTTTTTTTTTGCTTTTTGTGTTAGATTAAAAAATAAAAAAAAGTCACTTTTTAACTTTTTTTTAATTTTTGATTGACAATTGAAAATGGGAAAAAAACAAATGATTCACAGATAATTACGGATTGATAAAGTTATAGAACTTTAACATGGACATTTTCATTTTGAAGTTCTCCCAGGGGAGAACTGCCAAGTTGAACTTCCCGTTAAAAGTTTCTGCTGTTACCTCAGAAATTACCTGTTTTAATGTTCTGATTGTGGCCTCTAGATTGTTTAGGATTTTGTTGGTAGACTTTTTTTATTTTTCATAAAAAAACAGGATGACATTAATGCCCTGGCAGTGGCAATAAGATTTACTTTATTTGACATTTTTTAAAATGAAATTTACACTAAATATGTGTTACTGACAAGTGCTGATGTTAAGTGTTTGAACAACAAATGTTATGACATTTTAGTTCATATGGCAGCAGAACATTTAAATAAAAGTGACCTTTACACTACTTTTGAATTCATTATTTGATTTTGCGTATACAATGCGATTAATCATGATTAATCAGGAAAATCAATCGCAATTAAAAATTTTAATCGTTGCCCAGCCCTATTATATTCTGAATTATATTCCACTTTAACTAATTTAACATTGTGTTAAACATAATTTAACAGCTTCATTCTTTAGAAAAGTGATCAGATTCTCGGTTTGAAAGTTAGTATCACAAGAATAAATAAATTAAATGTGCACACATGTGATTCTCTCTCTTTTTTTTTTTTTTTAATTTATTTTCTTTTTTTTACAGATCTCAGTCTCTTAACGGCTCAGAAAAACTAAAATAAGAAAATCGTACTAAGAAGTAAGTCTGTTCTAATTTACTCCATTTCCACACAATTACATCAGTCTAATGGTGAGAGAAGAACACACGTGTCCGTGCGTTGACTCATCTGTGACGTGCACACACGGGGCCCCATTCATGAAATCTTTGTAAATCTGTGAGCAGGTTTACTGAAAACCGTAAAATCCCGACCAACCGCAGGCTGGCGGCGCTCTCAGGAAGCTCATTAATCGTCAAAAACGCGTCCGGGAACCACCGTGCACGGAGGTGTGGAGGTGCACAGTAAACGTGTGATTCACGGGATCTAGAAGCCTTCTGGTAAACTCGTATCCTGCATCGCTTTGAGGGGGCCGCTTGATCACCTCTGTGCTTTAGTTTTGACCTGGGAACATCTGGAAAATTCTGGCTGGCCTCTTACAGGTGCGCGAATGTGTGTGTGGGGGGGAGGGGGTCAGCATGCAGATGTGTCTAAACTAGGTCTGGGCAAGTTAATGCGTTATTATCATGTTAACTCATTAATTTATTAACGCCGACATTTATTTTATTGCGCGTTTTCACACATGTTGCTCACGTGCTTTTATTTTGAAAAGTCTGTTAAAAGCGACCTTTGCACTACTTTTGAATTCGCCATTTAATTTTCCATATACAGTGCGATTGATCGTGATTAATCCGGAAATCGTGCGATAGGGATGGAACAGTTACCAGTATTACGGTAAAGCGCAGTAAAATTTGAGGTGATAACGATTACCGTTTATGTTTGAATTCCATCTCATTATCGCGGTCGATTACCGGGATATGTAATATCAGCCTCATTCGACTGTGTTTCGCGTGAATTTGTAGCTTGTAACATCGGCATCATAACTTAAGCATGGCAGAAAGTGGTGATAGCACGCAGGACATTGAAAAATGACATCGAAAAATGCCCAGAACGATGTTCTTCTGATGCAGTTAAAATATTAATTTATTCCATTAACTGATCCGACAACCATAACGCCGGCAGTTAGCGCCACAGCGGTCAAAAACCTTTTGCCCTTCCGGGTCAAACACCTGACCAATAACAGGCAGCTACCTTTATACCTGACCCTCAGGTAACAACACAGCGACACCCACAGACACACAGAGTGAACTACAATTCATAACAACATTTTTGGCTCCTAAACAACTGTTTCTTTATTTGCACATTTATACGTATTTAAGGTTCAGTTTAAGGTCAAAAGTTTTTTTCATTTGAACTTCACTATAATTTTTGTTCCTGATAATTGTTTGCATATTATGGTTGTTAAAGTGTTTATTTAAATTTGCAGCTGACAAATAAGCGTTGTTCCTGTTACTTATTTTGTTAATTTAAAATAAAACCTCTTTCTGTGCCAGTTGCTTCTCCGTTTAATGTGAAAGTTTCATTTTGATAAAATTTTGGCTTCTGATGTTTCAATATGACAAGACATTTGTACAGCAATTAAGGATATCGTGATAATATCGTAAACCGTGATAATTTGGTCACTATAATCGAGATATCAAATTTTACATATCGTTACATCCCTATCGTGCGATTAATCGCGATTAAAAATTTCAATCGTTGCCCCAGCCCTAGTCTAAACGTATCTGCAGGCTGACATCGGTCCAGGTGACGCGTCAACTTTCTGAGTTCTGAGGACGAGAAGCTGCGTTTCTCCTCATTTACAGCAGCTCCACACGTGGCCGACGGCGGGAGGAGATTCAGGTCTGACAGACGTCATGTCCTGCTCATGTTTCATGAATGAGGCCCACCGTCTCTGCACGCTCTTCCCTTCACCAGCACCAGCGTCTACGTCTGGATTAAAACATCTCCTCCAAAAGATCTACCGTGTTCCTACCCGCCCTCTGTTCGGTCTGAGGGAGGCGTGCGTTCTGTGATTACCCACCCTTTTGCCTCAGAGCGAGAGATGAGAGAGCAGTGCCATGCCCAGCCAAGGACACATTGCTTTTGTGCACACGCTCGCGAGAAGCAAGGCCGCGTGATGAACCATCTACGGCGGAAAACAGTGGAGCAGGTAAACAAGCGAGACATGGAACGCAAGGAGGCAACCACAGAAAGAAAGGAAGGAAGGAAGGAAGGAAGCAGAAAGGGGCGACAGGGTCAAGAAGATGAGCTAGTAGAAGACAACATGTTAAAGAGGTGGAGGATCAACAGATGAAGAAAAAAACACTTATAAACCCCCAAAAAGAGAAGTTACAGAGACCCGCAAGCATTACAGAGAAAATAAACTGATTTGGACACATGTTTTAGTGTTTAGTCTCCCCTGAGCCAATGACACCTCCAGGGCTCTGTAGGAAATACATGACAGAGAGATGAAAGAAAGAAAAAGAAAGAAAGAGTGGAAAACAGGTGCAGAGAAACACACGGACAGGAAGAAAAACTGCTGCCATCAGTGTTGGAAACGTACTTTTATATCGGGCTTTATTATTCTCTTTACGTAGCTGACTGGGTTTATAAAAGACTTGATGCCTGATGGAAACAACCTGCAACTATTATCCAAATCTACTATGGTTGTTCATATTTACACTACGGCCTTGGGCTGGTTTAGGTGGGAAATGACAAAAAAAAAAAAAAAAAAGAAAAGAAGAAGGCGTTAATTAAGAGTGAAAAGATGCAGCTAAATTTAAGGCATCACTGGAAAACAATGAAGGGAAAGAGACATGCTGGACAGCAGCAAGCAAAGCAAACAGAAAACAAGCAGCTCAGCTGGTTATCTGAGCGCACGGCAAAAATATCTTTCACCTAAATATGCACACGTGTGTGAAATAAAGCACACCCTCGTTTGGTTCGGGGGGGTTTTACATGTATCAGAGCGTAACGCTCCTCACGTCGCTGCGTCAGCTGGTCGTCTAAAGAACGAGCTGTGGATGTTGGAAGCGTGCCGTTAGAGCATCCTGGTAAACGGAGGATTTCACGTTCGACTAAATATCTCCAGAGTGCCTGGCTGCAAAACAAGCCCCGATCATTTCTCCTCCACCACTGTGCTCGACGGATCCTGTGAGGGTTTGGTTGCACTGTGCATTTGGCCACGAATCTCCACTGAGTCTTGTGGTTTGTTCAGATGCAGCTTTGAAAGCCTGAGCTGTGCCGCCATGTTCCTCATGGAGAAAAGAGACTTTGAAGCTTTAATTCCATCTGAGTAAATGCAACACTTTCAAAAAAGTACTGCGACAGCCCTTTTAGTATTCTGTTGAACTGGAGGCTTAACTTTAATCTGCAAATCGCAAACCGGCTCCAGAGTCGTCGTCCTTCTGCAGACCGTCGAGCAGCTGTTGCTGCACTGCGACACTTCAGAGAGAGATTCCTCTATATTAGGGGTGCACTATCGGGCCGATAACAGAAAATTATCACGTCATCCCGATAACTCCGATATCACGACGAATAGCCCCGATAACATATATATATTTGCGAGTGCCTCGCTCCCTCTAAGTCTTAAATGACCGGCAGTGAATGTTATGATCAAGTGACGTCAACATAATCAGAAAAACGATTACTCAATAAGGAAAATCAAGAATCCCCCCTCATGCCAGAAAACAACTTAACTCGGTCATAATTTTAGTAGTTGCTAACTTGAATTGATATTTGCAGTATTTCCCCTCATGTTACACATAAAAAAGAAAAAAATAGAAAAGGCTGAAAGAACGACTAAAACGAGGGAACGTGGGGGAATTTACGTTACACCTTGAATGCAGCCTGCAGCACAGCGTACTGATCACAACAAACATGGCGGCGTGGAACTTCGTTAAAGTTTCAAAAGAAGAAGCTAACAGAAGCTAATGCTAACGTGCGCAAGCCAGCAGCAGTCTCCCCTCTCCTCTCCTCTCCCTCATTCCTCTCATGTACTGAACCTCATTTACTTTAATTAAAGGTATTAATTTAAATGGAACCACAAGCCAAAATCCTTTAAATGTTAATCTTTTTCAGTTAGTAATTCTGATGCATGTATTTCCATCAGTTCAAGGAGCCTTTATTTTTATATCAGTCAATAATGAACCTTATTTAAGTTGATGTGAGATATCAAATAGGTTTGTTTGATAGCTTTACTTAAATGTTTGAGAGGCTTGCCAATAGTTTTTCATTGGAAAAAATAAATATCTGTTCATTTAAAAAGTCAAAACTATTTTTGATTTTGTTCATAGTATTGATGTAATGATCTTAGGTATATGTGTGTGTTATCAGTTATCGGTATTGGCCTTTAGGAGCTGAAAGTTATTGGTACTAGTTTTAAAAAACAGTTATCGTGCATCCCTACTCTATACCCACGAGAAATCCATAATGAACACCTTAGATGTGGACAAGTTTGTTCGGATTAACGGACCAACTGCCCACCTGTTACCTGTACCAGCCGACCCTGATGTAGCTGCTAGAACCGGTCCTTAAGTAGAGTTTATGTGAGCGGTAGCACAGCGCTGCTTTTCTCCTTCCTAATTTCAGTTCGGTCAGTCGGAGTGCACTTCTTCTTGTTTTTTTTTTTTTTTAAATGATACGTAAAACCCTAGAATGGACTGGGGGTGTGCTTTCTTTGACACACGACTGTAAAGACCAAGCATCATCGTTTAAAATCTTGTTTGGGTGTTTTTTCTGTCGGTGCACTTTTATTGCACCGTCAGCAGCTTTTTTTTTTTTCCCCTCCATGGAAACAAGATTTTAACATTAAATATCAGACATGCCATCTTTTTAGGGATATTTCTGCACTGTTAAACATCAATTCCTGTCCTCCCCCATCCCAAGATAAATGTTAAAAAATGAAATGTTATTTGATGTCCATCTGGAAAACAAACAAAAAAAAAGTTTGGGAGGAAAAGGATCAACACCTGTGTAAGCAAGTGCTGTCAGAAAGCAGGACAGACTTACTCAGAAGCTGTGGCTGTGGTTGAGACACTTGGGAGGGGGATTGTCCAAACACAAATGGGCTGTGGACAAGGGAGGAGGAGGAGGGAGGTTGGGCAGCTTGCTCAAATATGGAGGAGGAGGGAGCTGCTGAGAGGAAGGGCCCAGACTGAATGGAATTCAGTATGGCGCTCAACCGGTCACCTGCAAACATGGAGACAGAGGAAGGGGAGAGACTACAGCTTACACTACGGTTTGATTCCAGAGGGAGATGAAGGTGATTCGCTTCATTTTCAACCAGATGTTAAAGGTATCTCCCACCAAAAAATAAATAAAAAATAAAAAATGTGCAGGAGGGGAGCAGACATGACGGCCGTTTGGGCTCTTAGAAGTCCTGTTTGGAGTCAGATGTCTGGAGACTGAGAGCCGAGATTCACGTCGTCCTGGAGTCTGACGGAGATGAGCCCGTTTTCAGGGAACCGTTGACGCGTGCAGCTAAACGCCTCGCAAACGCCGTCAGAGCCAAAAACCCAGATGTGAGCAACGGGGCTGGAACGATACAGATTAGATTTGTTCATACGGTCGCGTTCCTGGATGATCACGCGTAACGATGACGCTCATGGAGAATCTCGTCTCACGCCAGGACGGCCGGAGTTTAACAGCGGCGGTCGCATCGATTACTCTCATCCTTCACGCTTGCGGCCGCTCTCCAAATATCAGCCTCCCATTTCGTACTTTATTACACATACTTTACTCTTTTTGTTCCTAAAATGTCGTCGAGTCTTCAGGTAAACGCCACCAGGACACATAAAAACCCTGAACGCTGTTTCATTGCTTCTCCTTTCCAATATTTATTGTCCGTTCATCATTTGTTCTGCATGAATCGTATTTCCCCTTTAGGACCGATGAACTGAACTGCACCCTGGGAAGTGACGCTGAGACGCTTGAATGTTTATCGTTCAGGTCACCGTAGATCTTTGAGCAGCGGAGGAGGGGCGGAACCAACAGGTTAACACCTACTTTAAGGGGGGGGGGGATCTGAGCGCGCACGAGTTTGACATTTAGGCAGAAAGGTGCACGCACGCGTTTGACAACCGTTCACTGATGTTCCAGCAAAACCGATGAGCTCGGTCAGATGTTGACTTCAGCGAATCAACCAAACTTTGAAGTGAAATGATTGAGGAAATGACCAGATGCTTCCCAGGCGACTAAATCAAAGCCACAGATAGTGAAAAGGGTGAGAGAGGTGCTCAGAGCCAGTTACTGTTAGCCAACTGCAGAGCCCACAGAAGTCCAAATGACACCAACTAACCCATGCTAATGGAGAGATGCCTGGCGTTGCAGAGATGTTAGGCATGAAAGAGCAACTGCAGGCACATTAAAAAAGCATGCACAAATAAAAAAAGAGATGACATATCAGAGACAGATGGAGCCTTTGACTCCAGAGAGACTGGCGGACTGATGCCGCACCATGTGACTTCAGGGAGGAACAGTTTTCAGAATTAAAAAACATTTGGGGGAAAAGTAAAGTAAAGCTCGACATATTCGTGCTGAGGAACAGGTGAATTAAAGCGTTTTATCAGCAACGGTAAAACACATTTAAAGGTCTCAAGTGTGTTAAATACAGGCCCCGTTTAAACCTGGTGTTTTACGCATTTTATATACAGTGATCCCTTATTTTTTGCGGTTAATGGGGACTCAAAAAAAAAAACTCAAAATCCGAGAACCGGAGCCGGAGCCCCCTGAGCCTAAATTATGTGTTTAAAATATGTTTAAAAACCACAAAAAAGTAGCGAGGCACTGCAGCGAAACAAGACAAAGGCTCAACTGTGGTCTTTCTGTTACCTTCACAGCCTCTGGTCTCTGAACCTTAGTAAAGAAACCGCTGGTATTGTGCTATTTTTGACTCGTAATTAGCGGCTAACACGCTAACAACAACAAAAGAAACAGTCCAGTTTTCTCTGCATGGAACGGGAACTTTATTCTGGCACTGCAGGAACTTGTAACATCACACAGGTTGTATTGTTGGGCTCCTGTCGGTTAACAGAGAATGTAAATCTATACACGCTGGGCTGCTGTTGATGCTCACTACACTTTTCATCTAACCCCGTTTTCATTCTGCCGTCCCACAACACACACACTACATTACCCATAAGGCCACCTTCTTAAAGGGGCCAGGCTGGCTCACAACATTTCTTCGCTGTGAGAGAACGCGCACAACATCCTGTGATGTTTCCGCAATTTTTTCTTGATTTTTTTAAAATATTAGATATTTCTGAAAAATCAGCGAATAACTAAAACTGAGAAACTTAAAGCGCGAATCGGCAAGGGATCACTGTATATAGACCCTGGTATCCAATCACAGGTCAGCAACTTTAAGTGCAGGTGTGAACACACCCAGGACAGGTATGATGAGTTGAGATCCACATTCAAAGGTGGTCTGGACCACGTATGACCTCATTCTTATAGCAGAGGAAACACGCTGAAGGGCCACCGGTTTCATTGTCAAAATAAAGCTTCCAAAAAAAAAGCAACAACAATGTTCTTTTTCCAGGAGATCAGGTATGGTTTAGTGTGTCCTTGTCTTCCACAGGTTTAAATAACAACAACAACAAAAAACACACATCTGGTCTTTGCTGGCAGAAATCATGTACTCCGTTTTGATCAGACAAACCGGGACACATTTCAATACCAGGTGTAAACGGGGCCCTAACCGAACCACATAAGCATAAATGTTTGAATGCACATCGGTAAGAAGTGAAAATATAAAACGCGTTAATCGAGATGAGCTCACCTTTGTTGTTGGAGATGCCATAATCAAAGCCCTGAGCGCCGTTAGAAGTCGTCGCTCTGTTGAAAGCTTGCACAGAAAACGGGCTGGGCGGGGGGGTCTGATTCCCATGTTCAAGCAGCACTTGTTCTGCAAGAGCAAATTAGACCGTCATTCCAACTTAATCATTCAGAAAAATGCTCTAAATCTGGGTCGTCTGACCATCAGGGACGGCTGTGGCTTACCGTCATCGTGGCGAAGGTACTGGTTTCCACCGCGGTCTCTGGCCAGCGACCACGCCTCTCCTTCGTCGCTCTCACAGAACTCCACTACACTGTTCTTATCCAGCTGTACCCAGGTGCCCTCAGAGTTGACCACCTATTACATAGACAGCGTTCTTTATCCACGCTCGCATCACGGCCACCGCTCAACATTCAGCCCACAAACAACCGCGTCTACGGAGGGAGGCCGACGCGCAAGCGTTCAAACCGTCGACGTACAAGCGCTGATTTTAATGCATCACCAGAGACCGGTGGACAAAACTGCTGCTGGAGAGAAACCCCGCCAAGAAAGCAAATGCATCAAATAAGATACTGTCACGGCAGAGAAACAGAGACAGATGAAAGCATTAAAATGCGCTGCGTTCTACCGCAGGAAACCTCAGGAAACCGCTGAACAGCATGACACCCCGCAGCAGCCAACGACAGCATCGCAACCGAAAGAGAAGAGACTGGACGTCGACAGGCCGAAGGAAACACAGGTGTGTGAAGGACACGGGACAGAGTTGTTACAAGCAGAGGAAAGGTACAGTCAAGGCACAGCAAGGCTCCGGCGCTTCACGGTCGCACTTCTACTGAGAGAACATTTCAAGGCGGCTAAAAATGTGGTGTGAATCGATGCACAAACTGAGATTAGTCAGTCACGCAGAAGTTGAGACCTCAAAAAAAAAAGTGGAAAGGGTAGAGAGCACACATCCACGGCCGGAAGCAGCTGACGTGGATTCAGAAAGTTTGATTATTATTTTTGAGGCCGAAATTACTTTCAAATCATTTACGGTACATCGTGAGATCTAAACAGACTGAGTAACTCAGCTCCAGCCACAAAAGAGAAAATAAAAACATCATTGCATCATTTGGGGTTAGTGCGTACCTCGCCTATGGCCTTGACCTTGTTGCCAAGTACTAACATTCCAATGGGGATGCCCCTAAGGTTTGGGCAGCTTCTGATGTTGTGACCAGAGGGGCCGGTCTTCACTACCTTATAAAGCCCCGGGCCGCCACCCTGCCCTGCCCTGCTCTGCACCCGAACGGGAGCCTCGTGGGAAGGGCAGCTGCTCACCTCCTTTACGTTCTCCTCGGACTGGCCCCTGACCTCCTGCAAGAGTTGAGAGGATGAATTAGAGTCAGAGCAGAGCGACATGCCAGCTTTAAAAAAAATAAAAATAAAAGTAAGAGACCAGCACACTTCAACAAGTAAGCCTTTAATTATTACCCAGAAACCAAAACTAGCCGTGTAACTGGTAGTTGTCGTTAAAAAAAAAAAGAAACGTGTTGCCATTTTTGGAAAAACGCATACTTCTTCTCCTGCCAAGCGCACGATAAGAAGATTGATGCACGTGTCAGCTGAACAGCAGCAAAGCCTGCAGCTTAGTTTTTAATCTAAAGTTTTCCGTCTTTAAAAATCACATTTTTGTGTGTAAGAGTAAAGCAGCTCTCAGGAGACAAAACACAACATGAATATTATATTTGATAGGGATGCACGATAACTGTTTTTTAAAACCAATACCGATAACTTTCAGCTCCTAAAGGCCGATACCGATAACCGATAACACACACATATACCTAAGATCATTACATCTATACTATGAACAAAATCAAAAATAGTTTGGACTCTTTAAATGAACAGATATTTATTTTTTCCAATAAAAAACTATTGGCAAGCCTCTCAAACATTTTCATAAAGCTATCAAACAAACCTATTTGATATCTCACATCAACTTAAATAAGGTTCATTACTGACTGATATAAAAAATAAAGGCTCCTTGAACTGATGGAAATACATGCATCAGAATTACTAACTGAAAAAGATTAACATTTAAAGGATTTTGGCTTGTGGTTCCATTTAATACCTTTAATTAAAGTAAATGAGGCTCAGTAGTTTTTGTTTTTTAATTTTTTAATCTCATGGAAGCTTTACATGAGAGGAATGAGGGGAGGGGAGACTGCTGCTGGCTTGCGCACATTAGCATTAGCTTCCGTTAGCTCACATTAGCGCAATTACAAAACTCCATGGAAGCGATTGTTATGTTGTAGGTGGCTGATCAGGTTTTACGTATAAAAGCTTGTGCTTCCCTTCTTGTAGAATTTGCTGAGGATTCGTCACAAATAACCACCAAACTATCTTCTTCTGAAACTTTAACGAAGTTCCACGCCGCCATGTTTGTTGTGATCACCGCGCTGTGCTGCAGGCTGCATTCAAGGTGTAACGTAAATTCCAACGTTCCCTCATTTGCTCGTCGTTCTTTCAGCCTTTTCTATTTTTTTCTGTTTTATGTGTAACATGTGGGAAAATACTGCGAATATCAATTCAAGTCAGCAACTACTAAAATTATGATCGAGTTAACAAGTTGTTTTCTGGTATGAGGGGGTATTCTTGATTTTCCTTACTGAGAAATTGTTTTTCTGATTATGCCGACGTCACTTGAACATAACATTCACTGCCGGTCATTCAAGGCTCAGAGGGAGCGAAGCACTGCCGTGTTGACAGAAATATATACGTTATCGGAGCTATTCGTCATGTTATCGGACTTATCGGGATGACGTCATAATTTCCTGTTATCGGGCCGATAGTTATCGTGCACCCCTAATATTTGACAAAAAGAGTGATACGGTTAAAAACCACGTTTAAAATGGGGCCCACTGAAATGGGGAAGAACCCTCGGTGGCTTTCAGGAGGGAGGCATGCTGGGACACACACGGATACGCAACTAAACCTTTGACACAAGACGTCATGCAACAGGCTGGCCAACTCCATGCAGCACAGAAGCCTGAGGAATAATTAGTTAAAAACCCCAAATGTGACGCCTGCAGGGGTCTACGGGGGTCAGTGGCGTACATCACCGTACAGACAACCATGCAGCTACACTTTGACCTCTGTGAATTAACACTGCCGGAAGACGACAAAGTCACGAGGGGGGGTTCAAGTGGACAGGGACAGTCACAGACGATTAGCTACGGGCCGGTCAAAACTATTTATCCCTCCTCCACACAACTCACCTGCGGCGGGAATATAGTTAAGGGGGTCCACGACAAAAAGCCGATATCCCTGACTCCTCGGCTGGCGTTAAAGACACTCTGAGCAACAAATTGTGAGACAGTCAAGAAACAGTAGACAGCTCGAGAGAGGAGAGAGAGAGCGGGAAGGGGAATGTGCACATATTTTTTTGGAAGAAAAAAAAAAAACAGGCTTGGCCTTTCTGGACTTTCCAGGTCAAGAAGTTTTTTTTTTTTTTTTTTTTTAGAAAATGATGAAAGAACGGACATCTCCTGTGTGATGTCAGACAAGCCGGTTAATTGAGGAGCGCTGATAAAAGGGCACTTTGAGATCAGGCAAGCCTGAGAAACGTCTGAAGGAAAAGAGGTTCGCTCTGAACGCCGAGGGCACATCGTTCTCCGAAATTCAGAACCAAATGAGGTTAAAAAAAAAATGAAACAAGAAACTTCCAAAAAAATTCCCCGCTTGGATGATGTAGTGTGTCATGCTGTTCAGACAGAGACCTGACGTAGAAGCTTCCTCGCGCCTAAAGCATCCCAATGCAGAGCAGCGGCTGTGGTGCAGCGGCGGTAGAGAGGCTCCGCCCCCGACCGTCTGAGGACCGCCTCATCACAGCAGACCACCGTCCACATTCAGTTTTCAAAATAAAAGCATGATTCATTTTCTGGATTTTTCTTGTTTTTTTTGGTCGATGTTGTCGGAAGTTTTCCGTGGCGTGGAGCAAAAACGACGGGACGCCGTCCAACCGACCAGCTGCACCACAGGATTCAAAAGCTCAGTTTTTTTTTCCCCCCACGCCAGTTTATCCCTGCATTGGGTTTCACATTAAAGCACCGAACATATCAGATCCACTTCCTATCCACACGGTGTCCGGCTTTACAAACTCTCGGCCTTCGGATATGAGTGGAGGCATGCACGCTCCCGGCGGCTGCTCCTCTGCAGCGTGTTAGTAAACTCAGTGAGGTTCAGAGCTGTCATGCAACGCTCCGACAGGTGCACACGGGTCTCATAAAGCCCTCACGAAGCCCGTTTTAGCTAGACAACAGAGACGAGCTCTGGCTGAGAGCAACGGCGCGGGAGCCTGAGGCTACCAGGTCTGCTCAGCGGACCTTCTTCTTACTTACATCGGCCGGGACCAGAAGGTTCCTGCCCAGGTGCTGATTAAAAGAGAGGCACCAGGCTTCTGTGTAACCGTTCATGCTGGGCACATACTTCTTTACTGTTTCATCATTGAGCCTGAGCCACACACCATCATCATTGTGGATCTACGGGAAAACAAGCAACAGAGCAGAGCACAGCCATGCTGTCTGTTACCAAGGAAACAGAGGGGGGGGACCGACCTCATACGCGCGCTCGACATCCGTGAGGCTGCAGGAAAGTCACCACTCGACTAAATTATGAGGATGTGGCGGGTTGGAGGTGAGACGTGCATCGTCTCTAAAGCTCTAAATGTACCTCGGTGTACTTTCTATTCCAGTGACACTTAAGGTTTCTCTCTCTTTTTTTTTTTAGATATAAATACATCTCATTTGAATTTAGTGTCCGTGTCTTTCATGGAGCCTCAAAATGCCTTGCGCGAGTATGAAGCAACATAAAGTAAGAGCAATAAAGTTGTAAGATACTAATCATTATAGAGAGGTGATTACATTTAATACACAGAAATTACTTGGAATTGTTAAGACAAAATCTCTAGAATTACAGCATTTATGACTGTCGTTGAGCTGAGGAGGAAGGAACACAGGAAGTAGAGTAAAAGTGGACACGAGTGCTGCAGCTTGTGCATTTATAAGGCCGCCTGGTCTTCGCTCAGTTACCTCGTCAATGAAAGTGATGGTGCCATTGACATGCACTATGCCTATCTGTTCGCTCTGCAGGGAGGGGTGACTACGCACACGCAGGCCTGCGCTGTCCTTGGACACAAATTTGCGGACCTGAGAGAAGCAGAGGGGGAGATGGAGACCGTGAGCGGCAGGAGCAAAGAATAGAATGGAAAAAATAATAATAATAATACTAATAACAACGACAAGAAGTGCAGCAGAAGGAGAGGAAGGAGGAGAGAGAGGAGGAAGCAGGACACTCTGAGTGGGAGTGTACGCAGTCACGGCGAAAGATGAGGAAACTCAATGTTCCATTTCCAGCACGACTTGGATGAAGTTTGTTTTTACTTTGCTTTTTTTTTCTCGTCTGTCTGGAGACTGAAGCATGAAAAACCATGGAACACAAGTTCCAAAGGAGCTTCAGACGAAGGTGATTCGATGCACACATTGTTGCTTGTTTCCCCATTAGAGATTAAAATGAAATGGGTTTCACAGAATGATGATGAAAGTGCCTAACATCATCCGAGGTCGTTTCCCATCACGGCTCCTTTTAAAGAAGGCTGCTAATCAATTATTACGGGGCTAGAGTGGAGTTCCTGGAAGAGCCCGTCTACGTGCACACCGTCAGACGAGGACCGTGACCGGCCAGACACAGCATTAACCTTCAGGACCTGCTCCGTTCAACAGAGGAAAGTGAGATCGCACCGGACTGGAAGAAGGACTTCGCTCCAGTCGTTCTCCCTCAACCGCCTCTCCCTCTCTCCCTCTCTCTCTCTCTCTCGCAGTGACCAGACTGCTTACACTTACAGTTTCATGTCCCTTACGTCTTGCGGTCCGCTAATTATTCGTTGTCAGAGCAGCAAACCAAACCAAAACGAAAACAAAAAACAGCTAAAATCTGCTCAGAGGTGCAATTACAGAGTTTTAAGACTTAAAAAAGAGAAAACGACCGGTTTCTGGTCTCTGGCGCGTGACCGCAAGCGTGCATGCACTTCCTCTGTTCTTTTACTCCCGACGGCGTGTCGATGTGCGTGTTCGTGTCGTGGGTGGTCGGCCGAAGCTGAAGCTCACCTTGCTAGGCTGGGGTTCGGCCTTTGGCTTGACCATCTGAGTTCCAGGTGGGATCATACCTTTGGGAGGGTCTTTGACCTCCACCTCCAAACCGGCATCTTGAAAAGAAAAGATTTGCAGCTGCAGTTTTAATGCCATTACATCACAGGGTGGTGTGTGTGTGGGGGAGGGGGGCTGGAGGGAGGGTGGTACCTATTTCAATGCCATCTATGGTGACGTGAATGGTGTAGAGGCCGACCGCTCCGGGAGTCCAGTTGGCGCTGTAGGTTCCATCAGTGTTAGCACGGATGAGCATGTTCTCGCTGGGTCTGCACGGACGGGAAGGGGGAGGGGGGCAATCAGTGATCAATAAGTGGGTTGCGTCTTATTGCAATGCGTCTCGTGATTCTGCATCATCTCAGTTACCTTTTCGGCGTGGGGGAAGCAAAGCGCAGCTCTTCAAAAGAGTAGTTCTCGTACGCCTAAAAGAGAGACGGAGCACATTTAGATTAAAGGCATGGTAGGAGATCTTTTTTTGCAGCATTTTTTACAATATTGCCTGAAAACCTTTTCACATTCCCATTGCACCCACTGAAATAGAATGTTTGCAAAAAAAAAAACAAATGTTTTGGTCCGGTCAGGTGAGCAGACACAGCGTTGCTATTTGAAAGCCAGAAATCAAGTTAGCTCGCACAGATCATTTCGTTGCAACAATGGCAGAGAAGAAAACGTCAACCGGCAGCAGAATCAAAGAGAAAACTGTTGTTGAAAAAGCAACAGCCATGCGGAAGCTAACCGAAGAACGAAACAGAACAAGAGTGGTTATCGGTACGGCTTTCCAGCGCTGGCGCCAGCTAAAAAATGAAACGGGGCTCCAGACCGTCGCCAAGGTGGCCCAGTTTCTACTGGATAGGTGAGACGATGCCGTTCTGATTATATAATATTTCAACATACTGATGGGTTATGGGTATTGTAGGCCTATTCACCCAGTCAGTGAGAAAATGAAAGATGATGACAAAATTATTGTCCATCGAGTGACATGACGAACATTTTCCAGCATGTTTCGCTAAGCTACCAACTCTGTCAACTAGGCTACAGTACTATGTGTGACACCGTTAGCTAGGCTGTTGTTATCCTTGACGGAGAAGATGACATGTCTTGAAGTTAGCCAGCCGCTCTGATGCTACTTGTTGTTGGCAAATCGACGCGAGCGCTCGCGAATGCTCGTGAACTTCCGTGACCGCTCGAGACAGCGGCACGTTCATGTAGTCGTGAATCGTGGGAAGGCGTGGTTTAGAGGGGTGGGCGGAAGAGGAGGAGGCGGAGCCTTTGGGAGGAGGGAGGGAGTGTATATTTTCAAAATCTCACTTGAGTTGGATTGCTGGAACCGTTTTTTCAAAGATTTCCCACCTTTAAACACAACCTGACGCAGAAATGACGGCCTCCCGTTTTTGAAAACCTGCGGTCTTAAATGCGAGCGGGACTGCACGGCGCTGACCTTCATCATGGTGATGGCGATGTATCGCGCTTCTTTCACGATCATGGGCTCGTAGGTGGCCTCCAGCTTGGGCACCGGCAGCCCTCCGAAGGTGAGGTCGGGGCTGGAGGTCGAGGAGGAGGAGGAGGGGCTTCCAGGCAGCCGCTGCAGCTTCTTCACGCTATCTGGCTGCACCGACTTCTTCTGGGAAACGGGCACAGCCTTGACCTCCACCTGGACAGGAGAGCGGGTTTGAACAGGTGATTAAGTCGTTTAAAATTCTTTTTTTTTTTTTTTCCTTCTTGGAAGCAACAACACAAAAGCAGTCGTCCCGACCTTCATGTTGGGAACGTGCACCACATCCCCGTACTGGTCCTTAGTCTGAACGACCACAGTGGTGGGCCACCCGCAGCGGATGTCGTCTTTGTTCAGGATCAGGGACGTCTTCTGAGGATCTGCGTACGAGTCTGGCTGCAGCCACCTGGACGGACGCAGCAGCAGAGGAAGGAATAACCATTTATCATTTCCAACTCCTCCATGCGACATCCTGAGGTGGTTTCTGCTGAAGCTTTCAGGCACGCGGGAACGTACCTGGCCAGACGCCCTCCACTCGAGTTTGGAACGCAGGTGATGAAGTCCTCGAGGAAGGAGTGCTCGTTGGTTTGGAGGTGCAGGGGCAGGTTTCCCTCCAGCGCCTCCAGGATGGTGGGAGAGTGAGACAGGGCCAGACCCTTCCCCAGGATACCTGAGTGGGATTTACACACCTGGACGACGGAAAGAGAGATCATTGAGCCAAGGAGCTGTGCAGTCCTTCCCCCGAGAACAGAGCAACGCCTCCAGGTAACAGATAACACACCTGGAGAGAAGCTTCTTCAAGAATCTCAAGATCTTCTTCCAATTCGCTGCCTAAAATTTCAATTAAAAAACAATTAGAATAAAATGATTTCCCGTCATTTCGGGGAATCACGCATCACGGTATCGTGAGGTATTTCCGTACCTATAGGGAGGGCCAGGTCTTTTTTCATGAGGGCGGCTGCACACACGCTGCCCAGGTACGCCAGCTCCTTCTCCAACTGGATGATGCCCTGAAACGTCCAAAGTGCTTCGTCAGAAACGATCACCTCGAGTGCGCAGAAATAAAACCAGTATCCGGGCAGACACGGGAGCAGACCATCGTAACGGGTTAACTGGTACAACAATCTGGCACTTTGATGTAAACTGGAAAACTAGAAGAATCGGCAGTGAACTCCGTCATTGTTGTGGCCGACGCACGAGCTTTTCCTCCAGCACGCCAGACTTATATAATTTTTGTAGATATTTTCTGCATGCATCAGGTAAATAAAAGTATCTACCGGCCACCGGCCTATAACAAGCCAAACCCTGGAAGTGCGAGTACCTCATCAGGACCGGGGTTGAACTCGTATCCCACGGCGACACATTTAAAGCCGTAGAAGCAGGCTTTCTCATCTTTCACATAGTCAGACGCCGTTTCCAGAGAAAACAGAACCTCGTTTCCTGAGAACAGAGAAGACAGAAAGAAGACGTTAAAGGAACTAACGAGATGGCAGGACGGTTTCTGCAGCAGAGGACGTTTTATAATCTCAATACAGAAAACGAAGCACAAAACAACAATTAAGACGAATAAATTAAAACACGGCTGCTTCTGGAACGGTGCCACTTCTCGATTACTAATATTTATTTATGCAACATCATATGATGCATTTCATCATTCACTCTGCAGCGGCCCGACCGTACACGGATTAAAACGGTGTCTTATTACAGCACGTGTTTCCTCGTCGTCCTTTGATGCGCTGGCTGCTCGCTAAAGCAGCGATCTGGGGGTTTTGGTAGGACGTGCCAGCCATGAGTGCTGCGTGGATTTAAAGCACTCTAATCTTTGGAAACCGAGTTTGACAAAAGTGTTGAAACGCAAACACAAATATAGGAAGATAAAAGGAAAAAAACGCAATAACTGTCTTCATGCATTCTTTCATCTGTTATCCAGCGTTCCTGGATTCAACATGCGTTTTTTCATGTAAATGTTATTGGCACATTAGTCTTTTAAAGGGACATTAAAGGAAAGAGACTTGTAATCGTGTGTTTACTTTAAATAACGAGGCACTCAAAATCTCAAATCCAACATGGCAGCTCTCTGGTGTGCAGTTAATTAGTTTCTTTTTAACTAAGCAATGTGTCTTGATATTTTGATGACATTTAAAGGTGGAGTAGGTGTTGTTTGAAAAACGGTTCCAGCAATCCAACTCAAGTGAGATTTTGAAAATATACACTCCCTCCCTCCTCCCAAAGGCTCCGCCTCCTCCTCTTCAGCTCACCCCTCGAAACCACGCCTTCACATGATTCACGACTGCATGAACCATAGGGAGGGAGGGAGGGAGGGGTGATATTTGATGGACGTATTAGGCAGCCAATCAAAATAGTGATGATCACTTTTTTGATTGGTCAGAGTTTTTCTCTGATTATACCTTCTAGACTGGACCAAAATGTTTAGTTTTTTTTGCAAACATTTTATTTCAGTGGGTGCAATGGAAATGTGAAAAGGTTTTCAGGCAATATTGTAAAAAGTGTTGCAAAAAAACAACACCCACCCCACCTTTAATGAGCTAAATCAATTTTATGTCTATCCTCAAGACCAAACAAAGCCACTTAAAGAGGTTTCAAAGCAGCAATAACTCCTGTTCTGACTGTCCAACATCGTCCACCCAATCTTTACATTGGACTTGATTCCTAAATACATGAGGCTACTTACTTACACTGCAACAGTTGGTTCTGAAACTTTACCTGGCAGCACGAGAACGGTGGTCGGCCAGCCCGTGGAGCCCGAGAACTTCTTGAGCTCCGTCCAGGTGTTGATGGTGTCGTGGATCAAGGGTTTGCCCCCGAGGTTAGACAGCTGCAGGATGCGGCTGGGTATGAGCAGACGCAGCACATCCTCCGGCTGTGCCGTCCCACACTGCGGGTCAAACTCGATGGTGGTCCAGCGAACACAGTCTGGAAATGAGACCTGAGACGAGGGGGGGGGGGGGTAAGAGAATGAGACGAGGTGCGAAGGTTTCCCTTGCAGAGCTAGGACACTGCTCTTTTTATTGATTTGTCTAAAGCAGTGGTTCTCAAATTTTTAATCCTGCGTACCATCCTGAGGAAACTATTCAGCTCTTTGAGTACCACCATGGATGACCAGTTTTAAAATATAGCCATATATGCCTTCTCAATTAGCTTTAAACACACAGAGATGTTTATTCCTTATTGTAGTTATTTATTGTTGCCTGAATTGTTACCTTACTGAATCAGACATTTACAACTCTGTCCAACAATTCTCACACTCATACTTTCATACAGAGCAAAATAAACACACTCAAAAGTTGTTACAACTGCACTGCAACTGAATATGCAACAAATATTTATTTAAAAGACAATTTTAATTATCTCAAGCTACACATTTCATTTGAAACGTTGTATTTATAATGCATTGTATGTTTCCGATTTTTTTTTTTAAGTGAAATGTTTGGAAAAAATGTGGAAAGTCATGATATTCCCCCGCGTACCACCAGAGAGCGCTCCACTGGTCTAGGCTAAATGGTAACTAAATCCCGCCTGCGGTACATGTGCAGCAACTATAATGTTATTTAATTTATAGGACTACTTATCGAGATAGATATAGAATTTGATCAAATAAATAAATCGATCGAATAAATGTGTCTGTGTGTTATTTAAAAGATAATTTTAATTATCTCAAGCTACACATTTCGTTTGAAACATTGTATTTATAATGCATTGTATGCTTTAGATTTTTTTTTTTTTTTAAGTGAAATTATGGAAAAAATGTGGAAAGTCATGACGTTGGCCCGCGTACCACCAAAGAGAGCTTACGTACCACGGTGGTACGCGTACCACAGTTTGCTCACCACTGGTCTAAAGCATTTGACACTGTTGATCATGGAATTCTACGCCAACCACTATAGGTCTATCAAAATCGAAAATTATCTCTCAAATCAAAAATATGTCCAGTTCAACAACTTGTCCTCTAACTGTCTTAATGTCTCTAAAGGTGTGCCACAAGGTTCAGTTCCTAGGGCCAACTCTTTTCACCATTTACATAAATGATGTAGGTTGAAATATTAATGCTTCTGTTCACCTTTATGCGGACGATACTATTTTATATT
This sequence comes from Hirundichthys speculiger, assembly GCA_018398805.1. Classification (NCBI taxonomy): domain Eukaryota; kingdom Metazoa; phylum Chordata; class Actinopteri; order Beloniformes; family Exocoetidae; genus Hirundichthys; species Hirundichthys speculiger. Next base: position 1,216,940 of record JAGFBZ010000955.1, read on the forward strand.
GTTGTGTGAGCACTGTTGCTCTTGCTTTTGAACGTCTGCAGTCTGCTTTTGACATGTTTCAGTCCCACCTGTTCCATCTCAGACTGGTGCTAACTGCAGACAAAACCAAAGCAATGCTCTTCTCAAATAACAAGGTTCCAGCCGTTCTTCCCTGTATTACCTCTGTTCAAGGTGCACCAATCGATACCAGCTTGTATCTTCCTACAAATACTTAGGTATTATATTAGATGATGTCCTGTCTTTTAAATGTCCCGTTTGATTTCCCTTGCTAGCTTTAAACTACTGTTAAGAGACTTAGAGAGAGCTTCGATGGTGTGTTAATGCTGAATCTCTCCCACTTTTAACTGTATTTGTTAACATATTTATTATTTTATGTTTTTATTGTTTTTTATAACTATATTGATTGTTTAAATGTATTTCATTGTGATTTACTATTGAACAGGTGACACTTGAAAATGAGATCTCGATCTCAATGTGTTTTTACCTGTATAAACAAAGGCTAAATAAATAAAATAAAATAAAAAGACGTCTCACCCTGTACTGGGTGACGCCAGCTTGCTTGTAAGGGTGGTCGCTCTCTATTACGGAGTAGTGGTTTGAGGTCGTGCACGCTGAAAGGCCCTGCTCGGGCTGGTTGCCGGTGGTGCTGTCCGTGGACTGGTTGGGGTTGAAAGCTGGGCGGGGCGTATTTTTGGTTGAGGGCGGAGACAGCGGGTAGCAGCTCTTGAACGAGTCCAAAGACCTCAACAGCAGCCTGGAAGGACAAAGAGTCATTTCAGCAGACCCAGTCAAATCCCTGAAAGACACCGTGGAGAAAAATCCCCCGTCTGAGGTCCCACCTTCGGCACAGACGCAGCGACGGGGCCGATGTAAGCCAGGATGAGGGGCAGGAGCATGGAGAACAGGCTGGAGGAGCTCAGCAGCTCTGGGATGTCGTCCACTGTAAACACAGAGACAGTCCAGTTGAGGAGAGGCTCTTCCCGAAACGACCAGCGCTTCTTTCTAGTACGCGTTTGTCGTGCTCACCGTCGACTGCGAACGCCCGGTGAAGGAGGTCCTTCGCCGCTCTGACCACAGCGCTGACCACGGACAGAGGCTCTGCTGCAGTTCTTGTCCTCCTCGTTGGCTTTGCTCAGCAGCTGAGACTGGAGGTCTCCGTCGTACTCGCTCCTGCAGCGGCGAGAATAACCGCTCAGCTACGGCAACTACGGTCTGGCGTGAGGCGTGGCATCGGGCCAGCTCCGTGCTTACCGGTAGTACAGGATCTGTGGGATCTGGCCTCGGGTCTGGTTGGTCCCGTTGCTGCTCAGACTGCAGGTGCTGAAGGTGAAGGACACGCCGTCGGAGCACTGCACCGTGGTCATCCCTCCGTCCCCGTTCGCCGTCCTGCTGCCGTAGTTTCGCAATCGCACCGCGTACTTCACCCCTTCCTGCAACGGAGAGAGACGAACAATGTCTACGTGCGTTTGACCGTCGACGGCAGACGTGTAGACGTCTCTTCCGGAAGGCTTTCCGTACCTTGAGCGGCACGGCTTTGTCCAGGCGAATCTCGGCGATGTCGCTGGGAGAGTCGTCGGTGCTGTAGGTGCCCTTCACCAGCTCCAGAGACGTCCATCGGTGAGAATGCGCCGAGTCGCCCGGGTGCTCCGTCTGCGCCTGAACAACGACAGACCAGGAGTCATCAAAAAGAAGAAAACAATAAACGCCTAATTATCAAAAACATAACACAAACACATGAATGGAGATGATCTGCGATCACTCACGTCATCAGCCAGCACCTCCAGCTCGTACTCGTGGATGCCGCCCCCTCCGTAGACGCACACGCCCACCAGCACGACGCCTGGCTTGTCCACCGTCAGGCAGATGGCGTCCGGGGAGCCGTTGCCGGTGTTCCAGCTGCGGCCCTGGCTCGTTTTGGTGAAGCGGTTGGGGGAGGCTTTGACGGAGTGGAGCGAGTTCAACCCGTCGACCTGGTAACGTTAATAACGGTAACACGTTAACACGTTAACACCGTCAACGGTCAGGCTTCATGAAGATGTCCTGCCTCAACATTATCCTGCCCTCTGACATCAAAGCAGTCACGCTGGGCTGCCTCATCAGGTAAAATCATCTTTTTTTTTGTTTTGTTTACGTCAGCCTGATCCAGACATCCCCGCAGATGGGCCTGTCCACGCACTCGGGGAGAGGAAGGGATGTTTCCCTGACGACAGACGGGGCAGAGACAGCGGTTTGGAGGCTTTCTGTCAAGTGAGGTTACCATGGCAACATGAGAGCTGACTGCAGCACATGAATGCGGAGCGCTGATAATTAAAGGAAGAGAGCGCGTGAGAGGGAGGGAGGGGCATCTGCCACTCCCACTTAATGACTCAGCACAACGTAAGGACAATACCCAGAGTCCTGCTCCTCTCTGTATCAGCAAGGACGCTCTGCAGGTCACCCTGCAAAACTCCCTCAATAACAAAAGAGCTTTACGTAAAAGGACACAGCAGGACGATGAAAAAGAAAGTAGAAAAAAAACGCAGTGAGTGACAGACGCCCTCGTCAGTAGCTCATTCTGCCATTCAGGTTTTTCCTTAAAGCAGCACAAAAGACTTTCATTTATGTTAAGGTATCGATAGGGATGCTGTTTTTTAAAACCGAGACTGATAACACACACATATACCTAAGATCATTACATCAATACTATGAACAAAATCAAAAATAGTTTGGACTTTATTTTTTCCATTGAAAAACTGTTGGCAAGCCTCTCAAACATTTTCATAAAGCTATCAAACAAACCTATTTGATATCTCACATCAACTTAAATAAGGTTCATTACTGACTGATATATAAAAAATAAAGGCTCCTTGAACTGATGGAAATACATGCATCAGAATTACAAACTGAAAAAGATTAACATTTAAAGGATTTAAATTAATACCTTTAATTAAAGTAGATGAGGTTCAGTGATTTTTTTTTTTTTTTTTAAATCTCATGGAAGCTTTAGATGAGAGGAATGAGGGAGAGGGGAGGAGAGGGGAGGGGAGGGGAGACTACTGCTGGCTTGCGCACATTAGCATTAGCTCACGTTAGCGTGATTTCAAAACTCCATGGAAGTGATTGTTATGTTGTAGGTGGCTGATCAGGTTTTACGTATTAAAGCTTGTGCTTCCCTCCTCGTAGAATTCGCTCGGAGGATTCGTCACAAATAACCACCAAACTATCTTCTTCTGAAACTTTAACAAAGTTCCACGCCATCGCTGCCATGTTTGTTGTGATCAGTACGCTGTGCTGCAGGCTGCATTCAAGGTGTAACGTAAATTCCGACGTTCCCTCGTTTGCTAGTTGTTCTTTCAGCCTTTTCTATTTTTTTTTCCTTTTTATTTGTAACATGAGGGGAAATACTGCCAATATCGATTCCAAGTTAGCAACTACTAAAATTATGACCAAGTTAACAGATTGTTTTCTGGCATGAGGGGGTATTCTTGATTTTCCTGATTGAGTAATCGTTTTTCTGATTATGCCGACGTCACTAGAACATAATATTCACTGCTGGTCATTTAAGACTCAGAGGGAGCGAGGCACTGCCGTGTTGACAAAAATATATATGTTATCGGGGCTATTCGTCGTGATATCGGACTTATCGGAATGATGTCATAATTTCCTGTTATCGGCCGGATAGTTATGGTGCACCCCTAGGTATCGATTTAAAAGAATAATGAGTGTCAGGCAGGTGAGAGCTGCGTTTGTGCTCCAGGTGAAGGAGCTACAGGAAGGATTGTGGCGCTTTAACGGGCTTCAACAGCCCTGTGGGTGGAGTTACCTCAGAGCCCAGGGCGGAGGCAGTGAGCTCAGAGACGATGGAGGCCAGCAGGCCGCAGGTGTTGGAGACCAAGTGAGGCGAGAAAAGCTCCACCTCCTTCCTCAAACTCTTCCTCACTGGCAGCACCACGATCACCAGCATCTTCTCCAGGACTTCGCGGAAACTCGTCATGCCCATCAGGTTCTCCTCCGTCTACGGGAGCGACACACAAAAACAGCTCCCATCATTCATCAAGCAGGTTTCCAGGGACGGTTGCGCCGCTGAAAGACGCGCAGAAACTCACGTGGCTCAGCTTCTCCATGTGGGCGACCAGCAGGGGGAAGCGGTGCGCGAGGGCGGAGTCGTTCTCTGTGCTGACCTGTTTGACCAGCGAGCGCAGCAGCACTTCTCCGTCGTACGCGATGGGCAAGATGGACGTCAGCTTGACCGAGGTGTTGCACAGAGCCGACATCACGGCTGCGAGGAGGCGGCTGCTGGAGGTCCGAAAGTTGGCCTTCGGCAATGTCCTGCAGTACAAGGAGAACGGGGGATGAAAAAAAAAAAACATGAAGCGGGAAAATAGCTGGATCTGAACCTGTGAGGATGAGATCCTACCTGGTCCAGGCAGTTGAGCAGATCGCAAAGACACGCCCACTGCAGAGCCGGGGTCGGGTAGAAGGAGTGAAAGCAGGCGGTGAAGGTGTTGTGGCACTCCTGCAGCACCGCCTCCAGCAGGGTCAGCGGCTGAGACAGGTAGCCCTGGGGGTCGTTGTCCAGCTTCGTGAGGCAGTTGTCCATGCCCTCCGACAGGATCTTCTTCAGCAGGCTGCGCGTCTTTCCGACACACTCTGCCAGCTTGCTGGACTCCTCCACCACTGCTTTGGTGCTGGCTGGAGACCACAGGGCATAAAATTAGAATTTTTACCCAGCAGCCCCTGGCTACCAGGTTTTTGAAGTTGGTAGCCAGCTAGCAATTTTGGTCGCCAGTGTTTTTCGTCGCCTCATACGCCCCCGTAGGCTGCTGACATCATCATGGACGCTCCCAGCATGTTCAGCAACTTCAGCCAGCTCTTTTGTTTCCTGTGTGTCATTATTGGACAAACTGATCAATCCAGGTGTGTCTGACCATTGCTGTGAGGTCAGACACACCTGGATTAATCAGTTTGTCCAATTAATGGCACACAGGAAACAAAGCAGCTGGCTGAAGATCAGGAAGTAGTGCAGCTGTGCATAAAGCCACGTTGACATAATGTGAACATTCATTACAGCCTAAATGAAAACACTAAAAGGGTAAATATGAAGAGTAATTGGAGGGATTTGCATATTTTTTGTTCATTTAACATTGCTTGTATTTACATTTACATTTGATTTTCATTCCACACATTGTTTTCATTTCATATTGCTCTTCTTTTACAGTTTTTCATCTCATTTCACGTGACTTTTCTTTACTCTTTTAATGACTTGTTGTACTCATTTGTAGCAGACTTTGCATTTTTTTATGACTGTTTTGGAAGGAGTGTATTTGTGGACTGGTCCAGAGTAGTTTATTTTACATGAGAGAGAAGTGCGCAATCCTATTCTCTCGGTAACAATCTTTTTTTTTCTTCGTGCGCTGTCACTCATCGGATGTCACAAACACTAACCTGGCGACATCTACCTCCTACAGCACCTGTAGTAGCTGCTGCTGCGGCAGTTATCGCGAGGCAAGTGACAGATCTCAGATTGGGAATGTTTATATTTTTACTCGGCCCGATGCGGTATTATTATTTTTTAATAACGCAGGTTAAAATATGGGAGATTTACGGAAAAAATACTAATACGGGAGGATGGCAGGGAGAGAAGAGTAAAATACGGGACTTTCCCGGCCAAAACGGGATACTTGACAGGTCTGATTTACAAGCATGAAAGCGCATTTTTATTCTGTTTCCATGATGCTAACTATGAAAACTAATATAATTTCTTTCTTGTTAACTAGTCTGTTGTGTATTTATATGACATTATTTAACAAAATGATCCAATTTGCTGTGGAGTAGATTCAGTGATAGATTTTTGCATTCGTCCATCTTCAGTTTTGTCCATCTGTCAATTGCCTGGGTTAGGCGCATGTGTAGTTATAAATGATGTGCACCCAAAACATGGCCACTTTTCGCCAAATAAACTTTGTTTTAAATTATCTAGATATGTTTGCCTTAGTGACACATGACAAATGTGCAGAAATCATAGAAAAGAAAAGAAAAGGTTTTTTTTCTTCCACTGGCGACAAGGCAGGAAAAAACGGTCGAAATGGTCCAATTTTGGTCGCATTTGGTGACCATTTAGTCACCATTTTATGCCCTGGACCAAAGAACGGAGAGATGAGACGAGCTCGACTGCAACTGTGCAATTAACGCAGCTCGATTTTTCTCGACTCGCCAGGCAGAAAAAAAAAATGTAATTTTCACAAAGACTCGTCGAACGCTTCAGCCGTCCGAGTTCTCTGCGCTCCTACCAGCGATGGGGAAGATCTCGCAGATGTAGACCCGGAGCAGGCGGAGGCAGCAGGTCCCGACGAAGCGAAGTCTCTCCAGGTCCAGCAGGGTGGCCGTGTACTGGAAACCCTTCAGCCCCCGCAGCTCCTCCACGCCCAGAACCAGAGTGGTCCAGCTCCAGTGAAGGATGCTCAGCAGAGACTCGAAGCACTCCTGCAACGACACGGCGTCACAGTCGTGCACGGCCCCGACGGTTGCACGAGTGCTCAGTTTAACATCAAACTCTACTCACCACCGACACCGTACGCGCGAACGACCGCTTCAGGATGTGGACCGGCTCACTGGTCTGCTGCTTCCCTTTAGACGCGTTGCCGTCATTTGAAGGAAGTCTGATAATCAGAAGATTAAAAAAAAAAAAAAAACACAGTCATCCACCTGACGAGCCTTTAGACGAACCTTCATCAGGATGTTGGGAGTCTCGCTTGCCTGTAGAGCAGCTGAGGTATTTGACCCGCGTTAACGTCTGTACCGTTGTTTGACTTCTTAGAACTTTTGAACTGAAAAACGACGCTAAAAAGGAGAAAAATAAACACTCGGTATTATCCGATGGCGACTGGACTCTGAACGCTGATTGATTTTGTGCGCTGCTGATCAGCTTTACCCGTCGTCGGTCGTGATGGTGGCCTGTCCGTGGGAGCCGCAGTCGCTGCTGGGACCAGACACCCGGGCCCAGGCCACGTACCACCAGCCGAGCTGCAGCAGCACCGGCTCATCAAACATCATGGCGTATTTCTCCCTGAAATAACAAGGCCATCGATCACACTCCCTAATGGTCCCCCCAATAAAAATAGCTGCAGGAAGAGAAAACACAATTTACAGAGGATAAAAAAAGGATACATCGATCGTACCTGGCAGTCGTACGCCAGAACGTCCGTCTCAGCCAGCAGATCGCCGTCGGTCTCATGGTCGCCTCCGTCGGGTCCCAGCTCAAACAGCTGCATCGATAAGTTAAAGTTGAAGTTCATATTCTCCTCAATAATGACTTCACCGACTCCTGGTGAAGTTAATTCTACAACAGCCTTTTGCTAACTGTGTTTTTATTGCAGCAGAATCCTAATGCTTCACCTTGATCTTGGCGGTGTACTCCCCTCGCCCCCCGAACAGGCCCAACCCACCCAGGAGGATGTCGGCGTCGGCGCAGAAGCGAATGGCCTCCACGGAGTGGGCGGAGTAGCCCCAGCCGCCACCGTGACCTACGACATCGCACAGAATCAACAAGGCTGCGCGGCTGCGAGGACTCGTTCAACCGTCACGCTGCGTCATTTGGCCGTTTACTGAAGTTGAGATAATTGGCTCTTTTTAAAAAAAAAAAAGCTGCTTACTTTCAAATCTGTTCACCACGCTGTAGTCCTCTTTGGAGTAGACCTTCATCACTGCTTGCGTTTCTTCTTCTGCGCTGGCGACGCCCATTTTCAGCTCCTGCATGGCCGCCAACGTATCCAGGCAGCCTGAATGGAAACATCAAAAGCATATTGTTTTCTTCTTCTTTTTTAAATTCTTTCAGAGACGTGGCACCATCCACGCTCTCATGCACATATTTATAAAATAGGCACGTACGAGCTGTCGCAGAGCTAAACGGCCGGCGCTCCAGCTTACCAAGGATGTGTAGAGCTCCGTGGGAGCGGGTGGTGGTCGCGTGTGAACCCGAAGGCAGCGCCAGCTCGGGACTGAGGATGCTGCAGCGAGCCTGCAAATCCGGGGCGGAGGGCATCCTGGCGTCTGCGATCACAGCGTTGTAACACCACATCTCTCTGGAGGCTGGCAGGAACCTGGACGGAGGCAGAGAGGCTGGGTCAAGACGTGGACGTGATGTACCGTTACAGGGGAGGAAATGATTTCCCCCCAACAGATAAACTCTACATGGGACACGTTGTACAAACAACTGAATGGACTGGAAAAACATTTTAAGCTCAAGTCTCATCTTAATGAAATAATAATTAAAAAAAAAAAAGTTAGCAGCTGCTCCGTAGTTTTTTTGGTTCACCTCCATATGACGTCGTAGACGGGGTCCAGACAGAGGCCGAACCCCTGCAGGTCCTCCTGCTCAGAGTCGTTGAAGGTCCTGCAGCTTCCATCCATCTTGTTGATGAGCAGGCATTTGAAGGGAGGCGGCTCGGACACCGAGGACGGCACGAGCCCGATGATGTGCTTGCTGGCAAAGATCTCCGAAGTGGCCAGGACGTGGGAGTTGATGAGGGCCTCGTCGATCCGGAGGAACGTCTGGTCTCCGCTGGCGCCGATCCACGTGGCCTTGCGTCCGTATTTGGCGCCGATGTTGGGCATGGGCGACGGCTTGGCGTTCCAGTAGGGCATGTCCAGGATGGGCCGGCCCAACTGTCCTTTCTGCAGAACGGAGACGCGGTTAGACGCCACAGAAAAATAATTGTTCTATTGAACTATTGAAACTCTTTAATCGAATGAATTCATGTTTCCTCACAGAGAAGCTGCCGAACGTGAAGACCTGTCCATCCACGAGGAGAACGACTGTGTGGTTGCTACCTGCCGTCACCTGGACACTCGGGCCTGGAAGCGCCTGCACCAGCGTAGGAGACCCCCTGCAAGGTTGAGACGAGGACAACTGAGGGCTGGACTGCGTTTTTCAGCGCAGCTTTACTAAACGGCAGCTGCAGGAAATGAGTAACGTGGTTTTTTAAAACGAATGAATAATTTTCTGCTGAGGACAGATTACCTGGAGTTTACGTCTCCGTGTCCGAGTTGCCCGTGTTGGCCGTAACCAAATGTGTAGACGTCTCCGTTCTCCATCAGGACCACTGGAAAGCAACGTAACCGCCACCGTTAATCTCCTTTTATTTAATTCAGAGTCTGATGTGGTCAACGAGCTTCATTTTTATTAGGGCTGGGCAACGATTAAAATTTTTAATTGTGATTAATCACATGATTTCCCTGATTAATCACGATTAATCGCATTGTATAGGCAAAATCAAATAATGAATTCAAAAGTAGTGTAAAATGCACTTTTATTTAAATGTTCTGCTACCATATGAACTAAAGTGTCATAACATCTGTTGTTCAAACACTTTTAACATCAGCACTTGTCAGTAACACATATTTAGTGTAAATCTCATCCTAAATAATGTAAAATAAAATAAAGCTTATTGCCACTGCCAGGGCATTAATGTCATCCTGTTCTTTATGAAAAAAAAAAAAAAGTCCACAAACAAAATCCAACAAAATGATTGTGGCTCAGCACAATCAGAACATTAAAACAGGTAATTTCTGAGGTAACAGCAGAAACTTTTAACGGGGAGTTCAACTTGTCTGTTGTTACAAATAACCTTGTTTCTGTTGAATCCTCCGTCTGGGAGAACTTTAAAATGAAAATGTCCATGTTAAAGTTCAGTAACTTTATCAATCTGTGTATCATACATTCTTTCCATTTTCTATTGTCAATCAAAAATTAAAAAGCAACATTTTATTATGTTTTTTATTTTCTAACCTAACAAAATATAATCGAGGACCGGACTTTCTGTTGTCATTACACATCTGTGCCACTAGATGGACCTGCACTGCAGTAACCAGTAGAGATGCGCGGTTGAACCGCGCACCCGCGGGCGGAGCGGATAATCCGCATATCGGGCGGATGACTCGTCAAAAAATAAAACTTTAATTAAATTCGGGCGGGTTGCGGTTGAAGCACTCAAATAATAATAATAAGAAAAAATATTTTACATATTAAAAAGGATGGCGGGTCGGTTCGGTTTTGAAAATTGGTGAAAAAACGTTCCTGCAAATGGATAGCGGGCGGATAGAGATTTTAAGAAGCGTTTGCGGGTTAAAATATACGTCATCCGCGCATCTCTAGTAACCAGCTAGAGAACATCAGGACAGTGAACACATGGAGCAGATCTGATGGAACATGGAGGAATGACGAGAAAGTTTTGTGTCAGTCCAGAATTTTTTTTTTCAGACAGAATTGTTAATATTGCTACCTGAGTTGCTACCAGAACTGAAAAGTTCTCCATGTCTGTTTTAGCTTTTCCTTATGTTTAACTGCCAATTGTCTTCCAGTTCTGCAGCAGCTAGTAACAGACTTTTCAAAACAAAAGCATGTGAGCAACATGCGTTAACGCGCGATAAAATAAATGTTGGCGTTAATAAATTAATGCGTTAACGCGATAATAACGCGTTAACTTGCCCAGCCCTAATTTTTTATTTATGGTTAATGACCAGAAGCGGCCACAGGTGGAGAAGAACCTACCGGAGTGGTGGAAACCGCAGCTGACCTGCACAGCTCGCAGCTCGCAGTCGAACCTCACCGCCCCCGGGGGGTAGGTGGTGATTTTGCTGGCGTCCTTCTCTCCTCGTTCGCTGCTCCCATCTGCAAGGCAAGTGACAACGTCAGTGGTGTGTACCCGGCGGAGGGCCGAGACAGAGAAGTGCAGCGGCGGGCGGCTTTAGACCGCCGGGGCTGGCGTCTCCTCACAGTCCTGAGAAACAGCTGGAGGGAGAAGACGACTTGGAGAAAATGGGGAGAGAAGGGAAAGACCATGCTGGAATAAAAAGGAGGGACTAACAGCTCTGAAATGGGGAGGATTTGGGAAGCCAGTCCTCTTAAATACAAATGGACTGATTTGAAAAGAGAAACTTTTTTTTTTCTTCTTCTTAACACGCTCCTGTGCAAGAGGAACAAGCTGAACAGGGGCCTGTTGGAGCTAACAGACAAGACTGTCAGTACTTTTAGGACCAGGAACCAGCTTACTGCGGCTCATTTCTGCAACAGAAGTCAGCGGCTTCACTTTCGTTAATTTCCAGTAAATTGAAAATAAATGCCGACTGGATGTTGCCCAGTGTTTCGAGAGGGTGGGGTGAAAGGTTTAACTCTGAACGGTTAGTGGGGACAAAGAAGTGCTTTAAACTCCTTGATCACACAGAGCTGTGTGGCCAGCTCGGACAGGGATGTTCTCAGTGAGGGGGTGGGGTGTGGGGGGGGACTGAACACACATTTGTGAACGTAAAACCATGGACGAGGATGCTCAGTGGTCATGCTGAGGTATCAAACCCTGCAAGGTCTCACAGAAAGAGAGCTATTCAGCAAAATAAACAGCTTGAATTCTTGAACTGACGGAGAGAAAAAAAAAAACGCTGCGGCGCGTGTGATGTCACCACCGTCGCCACAAGTCATTTATTCTTCGCGATGAATCTTCTTTTGATGACATTTCCACAGCGTGCCTACTCTGGAGAAGCTAAACTGCAGAATACTGCCCACCGGTGGTCTCAAATTAGAGCGGAAAGTGACAAGAAGATACGAAACCGCTGACGGTCGAGTGGCAGCCAGCAGCTGCTGTGGGGATCCGTGCAGACGACGAGTGCTACAAGCACATTTTCCGCTCGGACGGCTGTATTTTCAGACTCTCTGACATTTATGACGACTGAATCACAACCACGTTTGCGAGGCTGCAACAGATCTGTCCTCAAGGACTGCACCGGTTATTTTAGGAAAGACGATATCAGAGCCATAACAAAAAAAAGGCAAAATTATTATGAAACTAAATCAGCCATTAGTAAACGTTAACTGGTTGAATCTTAGCTTGAACCTGCTATTTTGATTAAACAATAACTAATAGGTGCCCTTTTTAAATGAGCACCTCCAACTCCTGAGTTGGGGTCTCTTTCTGCCGTCATTTATCTGCTCGGGATGCTGCAAGGTGTATCAAGGAAGCAGCAAACAGACTCGACGGGAATCAAACTCGACGATCGCACGATCATTTCTGCTAACAGCAGAGGGCAGAGCTCTCCGAGGCTTAAAATTTAATAAACCAGGAAAATCGGATCCTTAGTGCGCCACAGTCTTTTCACATGTTAAAATTAGGGCCGGGCAACGATTTTTTTTATTTTTAATCGCGATTAATCGCATCATTTCCCTGATTAATGGCATTGTATACGGAAAATCAAATAATGAATTCAAAAGTAGTGTAAAGGTCACTTTTATTTAAATGTTCTGCTGCCATATGAACTAAAGTGTCCATAACATTTGTTGTTCAAACACTTTTAACATCAGCACTTGTCAGTAACACATATTTAGTGTAAATCTCATTTTAAAAAATGTAAAATAAAATAAAGCTTATTGCCACTGCCAGGACATTAATGTCATCCTGTTTTTATAAAAAATTAAAAAAAAGTCTACAAACAAAATCCTGAGCCACAATCAGAACATTAAAACAGGTAATTTCTGAGGTAACAGCAGAAACTTTTAACGGGGAGTTCAACTTGTCAGTTGTTACAAATAACCTTGTTTCTGTTAAATCCTCCGTCTGGGAGAACTTTAAAATGAAAATGTCCATGTTAAAGTTCAGTAAATTTACCAATCTGTGCATCATTCATTTTTTTTCCATTTTTAATTGTCAATCAAAAATTTTTTAAAAATTAAAAAGTTTTATTTTGCTTTTTTCAATTTTTAATCTAACACAAAAAAAATATTATTATTTCTTTTTAATATTTCAATTTTAGACTTGGATCAAAAATACAAAATGAAAAAACACAGGACTGAATTTGTTTTTAATATTTAATTGTCCGGTTTACGTGACCCTGAAATGGCTTTGTTTTATGGCAGTTCAGGTAGTATGGCGGCGCTGGAATCAATACTATAAATGTTTGCAATATTGTGGAAATCTGAATGAAAACTCAGCTCATATACAGATGAACCACAGCGCTCTCCAGCCCGAATATGGGACGATATTTTAATTTAGAAGTCATATTCTCAAAGATGAGGGTCGTTTTATAATCGAGGACTGAGACTTTCTGTTGTCATTACACATCTGTGCCACTAGATGGAGCTGCACTGAAATAACCAGCTAGAGAACAGCAGGACAGTGAACACATGGAGCAGATCTGATGATAAATGGAGGAATGATGCGATCGTCTTGAAAGAAGGGCCTTAAAAGTTTTGTTGCATTACAGAATTTTTTTTTTCATCAGAATTGCTAATATTGCTACCTGAGTTGCTACCCGAACTGTAAAGTTCACAGGATTTTTACTGCTCTTTTGTCCGTTTTAGCTTTTCCGCAGGTTTACCTGCCAATTCTCTTCCAGTTCCGCAGCAGCCAGTAACAGACTTTTCAAAACAAAAGCATGTGAGCAACATGTGTTAACGCGCGATAAAATAAATGTCAGCGTTAATAAATTAATGACTTAACACAATAATAACGCGTTAACTTGCCCAGCCCTAGTTAAAATATTTGATGGAAGATATAAGGGAATCCAATTCAAAAGGCTACAAGCCTGTCGTGAACGGTCCTCGGCCTGATCTAGAGACCCCGCGGTTGTTTACCCCGCGGGAAACCGTGCCAGCAAGCTACACTGTTACCATGAGACCTGGTGAAGATACTAGAGTCTTGTCTTCAGAGAATGAAAGAGGAGGTGGACGGGACAGCCAGACTGGGAGATGAATCAAAGGGGTGCCTCTGCACCCGCTTAGTTAGTGAAGACCATAGTACCTTTGTGCTTGTCCCGTTTATGCCTTAGTGCCTGAAGGGGTCTTACTCTGGCTAGGGCCTGCTCACGCTGGTTCATAAAAATGGGACCAGGAAAAACAAGGGGGCCTGGGGGAGAAAAAAACTTTCACATGCATGCACAATGCTCACAAATGGGAAAGAACACACGGTTATACTAACACCACAACAGTACAAACACACACACACTGAAAAATTATGTCAACACAAGCAAGAGGGAAGACGCCATGGCTCAACAGCCAAGCTTTGCACGGCACCTGAAGGTACCGCACGTGAAACTAGGAACTTTAATCTCCGCTCTCTGGATTACACCCGTCCCAACTGCGACAATGCCTACATTCAGAAGTCTACAACAGAGACTCTCATCCCAGAGAAAAGAATATATTCCGTTTGAGTCCTGGTCCGTACCTCGTCCCTCCTCCAACCTGTGCCGCCGGTTGATCCTCTGGCGCTTCTCCTCCTGGCGTATCTGAATGTGCTCCTCGATGTTCACTCCTGGAAGGGGAGGGACAGGCACAGCTGAAAACACAAACGGCCGCAGGCCAGACGGGATGCACGGGAAGGAGTGAAGGTGAGGCAGAGCAGAACAGAACGAGACACACATCAGTGGGCGGTGGAGGACATGGCAGCAAAGCAAACGATGCGGAGCAGCACGAGCATCAGCAAACGCCGAGCAAAGCATGAGACGCAGCGTTCGCGTAAGGCGACGGGCGCGGCGCGAGCATTAGGGCTGTAGATACACTAATCTCGCAATATGATACACGATATTCGGCTCACGATACGATATATATCGATATTCATCTTACAATACATTTACATCATTTTCTGAAAGATTTTTAAGGGACAAAGTGATTTTGATGACATCTTGTGAGTGTTCCAATGACTTTGTTTGAATTAATTGAACTGAAAGCATCAACTGACCTTTCGGTAAGCACCGCCCCCTTCCTAGTTACTGTTGCTAGGTCGGACATTCTCGCTGCTCCTCCATTAAGGACTGTGTTAATTTGTTATTTTTCTGATGTGTATCATCAGTGTTAATATTATACTATAATAACGCCATGGTGAAATATTGCTGCTGGGGACCTGCAACAGTGATTCGAGGTGTCCAGAACGTTTGGAGGGACATTTTTTATTCCCTTTCCCAAGACGAAACAAACGCTGGAAAAATGCAGCTGTAGGTTAAGTTGTGTCCGTCCACACAAACAACTGAACGTGGGGAAAGTTACAAAACACACCTACATTTACTCCATGGTAAGTTTACTTTTTATTTATTAGATGATTGATTTAACCACTGTTTAGTAAGAGTAATATGATTTAGCAGCAAGGAGGGTGATGAGTTCTCTGTTAGCATTAGCTCTGGTCTACAGTGTCAATGACTTCTCCACTATAGGCCAGAGCTTGCTAGCCAGCTATAAGCCTGCCTTGTTGTCTACAAATATATACAAATATATCTGGATATCTATTTTGTTAGGTATAAGGTGAGGCTTGTGATGTTAACTTCACTTTATTAATTATATTAATACAATGCTGTGACTGTCTGATGTTAACATAGCTCTGGTGTGGGATAGACCTATGGACCAGAGCTAATGCTAACAGAGAACTCATCAACCTCCCTGCCGCTAAATCATATTACTTTTATTAAACGGTGGTTAAATCAATCATATAATAAACAAAGTAAACTTACCTTGGAGTAAATGTAGGTGTGTTTTGTAACTTTCCCCACTTTCAGTTGCTTGTGTGGACGGACACAACTTAACCTACAGCTTCATTTTTCCAGCGTTTGTTTTGGTTTGGGAAAGAGGAATAAAAATGTCCCTCCAAACGTTCTGGACACCTCGAGTCACTGTTGCAGGTCCCCAGCAGCAATATTTCACCATGGAGTTATTATAGTAAAATATTAACACTAATGATACACATCGGAAATGTAGCGAATTAACACAGTCCTAACGCAGGAGCAGCAAGTGTGTCCGACCTAGCAACAGTAACTAGGAAGGGGGCGGTGCTTACCGAAAGGTCGATTACACATATATTATATGCAAGGCAGGCTTGTAAATGCTGGACAAAATGAATAAAAGATTTGTTGAGAAAAATAGTTTCACTTTATTGCAAATTGTTGCTTGCAAGCTTTTAAAGGTGGGACACGGGGGTTTTGAAAGAAGTTTAGAATATCGATACCCTGCGGCTGAAAAATCTATACTCGATACAATATCGAATATGTATCGCAGAATCTATAAAATCGCTCAGCTCTAGCGACCGTGCACGTACGGCTAAGAAGCTGGCACGCATCCCTGCACAAGATGGCATTTTAGTAAATGGAGATGAAAGAGCTGCAGAAAGGATGAAACATAAACGGCTGCATCGTCGAGAAGCTGCAGCAGCCGCAGCATCGCTCAGCGTTTATTTCTGGGATGGAGGTTCTTTCAAATGCTCAAAATGTGCTGTTGCTATTTTGACAAAATGCTAAAAATAGACATTTTTGAACCTTATTTTTTTTCTGAAGAGTCGGTCTTTGGCATATTCTGCTATCCTAACAGTAAGATTGTAGATTCTCTCTCGAGGTAATAAACCCCTGTGAGGAAAATAAATATGTAGACAGAAGTGAAAACTAATTTAAGACCTGTCACACCAGAGCACAGTGTCATTAAGCGTGGCTGTCCACCGAGTTTAACCTAATAAAATCAGATGCAAATGACACCAGGCTGCAGAAGAATAACCCCTCCCCTCTCCTCTAATCAGGCTCGACCGCTTTAACTTGGCATTTTGTTGTTCGTGCTGGAGATGTGCAATTCCAGAGGCTCATCAAACCAATTTCTTAGGGATGCACGATAACTGTTTTTTACAACCGATACCGATAACTTTCAGCTCCTAAAGGCCGATACTGATAACACACACACATATACCTAAGATCATTACATCAATACTATGAACAAAATCAAAAATAGTTTGGACTTTTTAAATGAACAGATTTTTTTTTTCATTGAAAAACTATTGGCAAGACTCTTAAACATTTTTGTAAAGCTATCAAACAAACCTATTTGATATCTCACATTAACTTAAATAAGGTTCATTACTGCTGATATAAAAAAAATAAAGGTTTCTTGAACTGATGAAAATACATGCATTAAAATTACAAACTGAAAAGGATTTACATTTAAAGGATTTTGACTTGTGGTTCCATTTAAATTAATACCTTTAATTAAAGTAAATGAGGTTCAGTGATTTTTTTTTTAATCTCATGGAAGCTTTAGATGAGAGAGATGAGGGAGAGGGGAGGGGAGACTGCTGCTGTATTGCGCACGTTAGCATTAGCTCACATTAGCGCGATTTCAAAACTCCATGGAAGCGATTGTTATGTTGTAGGTGGCTGATCAGGTTTTACGTATTAAAGCTTGTGCTTCCCTCCTCGTAGAATTCACTCAGAGGATTCGTCACAAATAACCACCAAACTATCTTCTTCTGAAACTTTAACGAAGTTCCACGCTGCCATGTTTGTTGTGATCAGCACGCTGTGCTGCAGGCTGCATTCAAGGTGTAACGTAAATTCTGTCGCTCCCTCGTCTGCTAGTCGTTCTTTCAGTCTTTTCTATTTTTTTTTTCTTTTTTTATGTGTAACATGAGTGGAAATACTGCGAATATAGATTCAAGTCAGCAACTACCAAAATTATGACCAAGTTAACAAGTTGTTTTCTGGCATGAGGGGGTATTCTTGATTTTCCTGATTGAGAAATCGTTTTTCTGATTATGCCGACGTTACTTGAACATAACATTCACTGCTGGTCATTTAAGACTCAGAGGGAGCGAGGTACTGCTGTGTTGGAAAAAATATATATGTTATCGGGGCTCTTTGTCGTGATATCCGACTAATCAGAATGACGTCATAATTTCCTGTTATCGGCCCGATAGTTATCGTGCACCCCTAATCAAACCAATTTCTAATAAAAAAACAACAAAAAAAAAAAATGGATACCGCTACTTATTTGTCAGTCACGAGAAGGTCGAAACAAAACTAGACAAAGACACAGCAGCACTGATGCAGCTGCAGAAACATCTTAACTGGTATCCATTCATACGCTGCATCCAGAAGACACCAAGCTTTGCTGGGCAGGCTGCTTCCTGATGGGCAGAGATGACATCAATGACATGACATCCTGGGAGCGAAGTCATCAACGTGCACGCCCTCTAATGTGCACCGCTGTTCGCCCACGCCTTTTGCACGGCTACACATACACGAACCGAAACGGCGCGTCTCTGGACAAGCTCTCGCATGCTGCGTGTGCTGCTCAGCGTGCACGATCAAAATGGAGGCTTAAATTGATGAGACGTGAGACGTCAAATACCTAGCAAGAGATCCAGAGGAATCATCTCCTTCACGGCACCAAAGATGCCTCTCTGCCTGGCCTCCTGGCCATCCAGCTCCCTGGCGCAGGCCTTGCAACAGCCGCACGCCGAGCAACCAGATTCTCCAGATCCGCAGCCACAGATGCTGGAGGACGGACAAATGCAAGCACACGCACGTGCATGAACAGAGATAGAAACAAAATACAGTATGTAATTTTGAAGAATTGTAGATGCCACTAGTAAGATGAGTATCTTTTTTTTAGGGCTGGGCAAGTTAACGCGTTATCGCGTTAACTTATTCTTGTTTTAACGCCGACATTTATTTTATCGGAAGTTAACGCATGTTGCTCACATGCTATTGTTTTGAAAAGTCTGTTACTGGCTGCTGCGGAACCGGAAAACAGTAAACTTAAGGAAAAGCTAAAACAGACATGGAGAACGGTAAAAATCTGTGACCTTTACAGTTCAGGTAGCAACTCAGGTAGCAATATTAACAATTCTGTCTGAAAAAAAATTCTGGACTGCAAAAAAACTTTGGCGTCATTCCTCCATGTTCCATCAGATCTGCTCCATGTGTTCACTGTCCTGCTGTTCTCTAGCTGGTTACTGCAGTGTGGCTCCATCTAGTGGCACAGATGTGTAACGACAACAGAAAGTCCGGTCCTACATTATAAAACAAATTCAGTGCTGTGGCCTGTTTTTTTTTCATTTGTATTTTGATCCAAGTCTAAAATTGAAATATAAAAAAAGCAGGCATTTTTTTCCCCATTTTTTTTTAGTGTTAGATGAAAAACCAAAAATGTAATAAAATGTCACTTTTTTTTTTTTTTATTTTTCATTGACAATTGAAAATGGAAAGAATGAATGATACACAGATTGGTAAAGTTACCAACCAGAACTTTAACATAGACATTTTTATTTTAAAGTTCTCCCAGACGGAGGATTCAACAGAAACAAGGTTATTTGTAACAACTGACAAGTTGAACTCCCCGTTAAAAGTTTCTGCTGTTACCTCAGAAATTACCTGTTTTAATGTTCTGATTGTGCTGAGACACAATCATTCTGTTGGATTTTGTTTGTAGACTTTATTTTATTTTTTATAAAAATAGGATGACATTAATGTCCTGGCAGTGGCAATAAGCTTTATTTTATTTTACATTTTTTAAGATGAGATTTACACTAAATATGTGTTACTGACAAGTGCTGATGTTAAAGTGTTTGAACAACAAATGTTATGACACTTTAGTTCATATGGCAGCAGAACATTTAAATAAAAGTGACCTTTACACTACTTTTAAATGTATTATTTGATTTGGCGTATACAATGCGATTAATCGTGATTATCAGGGAAATAATGCGATAAATCGCAATTAAAAATTTAAATCGTTGCCCAGCCCTACTTTTTTTATTTGAAAATTCCCTACTCTCATCCAGATGTTGTCACTCACCCCCCTGGCACCCTCTCTGGTCGCCCGCTGCTCACACAACTGGCACCGTAGCCCGTGCAGTCTCCGCACACGGTGCAAACCATGCACTGGTCCAGCTTCCACTTGTGCATGCCCGGCTGACACATCATGCTCTTCTCTTCCTTCTCCTCCAGGTCGTCCTCCAGGTCCTCGTCCATGGCCGTGGCCATGCTCTCCACGCCGAACGCTGCAACACACGCATGCAGAAATCAGACTGGGAGCAGCGACGACGTCTACACAGATGACCGGGACACGGTGTTGGTGTTGTCTGCGTTCTTCTGGTCACCTTTCCCCGCCTGGCTCATGGCGCCGGTATCTCTGCCGCACTGGCCTTTGTTATTAACGCCAAACGTCCACACTTCACCGTTCTTGGTCAGGGCACACGTATGAGCCTTACCCATGGCGACCTGAGTTACGAAGTGACCTTTGAGGTCCGTCACCTGACCTGTGGAGAGAAAATGAGTGATTATGATCAAATTTAACTGTTTTTTTATTTTTAACTGACAGAAAGATGCCTACATACAATTATTTATGTTTACAAAAAGAAAGTGGAATATTTGATAAAAAGGTGAAATATCCTGACAACTCACAGGTGCTGTCACTGTAAATAGCATCTTTGCCGAACATGTAGAGCTCTCCGTCCTTGGTCACGATGCTGCTGCTTCCATTGTTGCATGCAGTGTAGATGGCCGTCTTGGTCTCCAGTTTGATCATCTTCTTGGGCTTGTATGGCTTCGGCTGTCTGCGACTTTTAGCTGAAAAAGAAAGCAGCAGACATCTCCTCAGAGCTTCGTCTGAATTTGCCCGAGTTCAGGGTTTTAAACGTTCAGCGGCGACCTTACTCGACTCCCCGTCCTCTCCTTTGCTCGCAGAGCCAGTGAAGAACACGCTCCCGTCTTCGGCCACCAGGAGGGCGTGAGAACCATCGTGGCCCACGGAGAACTGGACGATCTTGGGAGACTTTGTGATGGGCAGCTCCACCCATTTTCCTGCCGACGGGCCACCCTGTTTTATACCCAGGCTCTGGTACTTTCCTGTGTAGTAAATCTAAAACCAAGAAGGGGAGAGATGTTCAAACACAAACTGAAAGGGGGGGGGGGAGTCTATGGGTCGAGAAACTGCTGTGAAGCAACCGTTTATAGTTGCTGCAAGACTATACTTAGAGAAATCTTAGGTGGCAGGATTCCCACTGTGTCAAAACACAGAAAGTTTTATCTGACCGTAGTCTTTGCTTTTTTCTTCCCATTCCAGCAGAAGAGCATTAGGTGATATATGTACCGAGCAGCGTTGTACCTGAACGCGTTCATTGAATGAAAGTTCACGAACTAGTTCATATCTTTCATGAATGTGAACTGAGCGCGCTCTCTTTCCCCTTCACCAGCGTGGAGCATGAACGAGTTCATTTCGGCAGTTGTGAACGACGCTCTTTCAAAGTTCACGCACGGTCAAAACCGTTCCAGGTTTCCAGCGAACCCCATTTAAATCCACCACAAACGAGCCTGATATGTATCTGAGGAAATCAATCAAACATGGCAACACGGCTGTCGCTGCTGTCACGCTAACAACTGCGTCATCAAACGTTTAAAACAAGCATGGAGGAAGATGAGAGCTACAGTCGCCCAGAACTGGAGGAGCGCCCCAAGTGCCGGGGGGGATTGAAATATTTATATGGGGGGGAAAAACATTGTCACCTTAAGGACCTGTTTTTGTCTTTTTCCTCATATTTTTAATCTACCGTAGAGCAGTGATTCCCAAAGTGTGGGCCGCGGCCCCCTGGTGGGCCGTCGTGGGACTGCAGGTGGGCCGTGAGAGGTAATTAAAATTAAACAAATGTGTTTAAATCCTCAACCTTTTTTAAATATGTTTTTAACTACTGTAAAATATTCATGACATGATTAAAAAAAACATTAAGAAGTAATAAAACAAATCAGTTAAGTGTTATTCTACTGTCATCTTAACTTAATATGACAAGTGTCACCTTATTTGTTGACCCCTTACATTAATATCGGATCATGGTTCCTGGTCCTGTATGTTGATCACAGTTGTGATTAAAGGTTTCGGTGGGCTGTGGAGATTTTTCACATTTCAAATTGGTCCTTGATATTCTGAAGTTTGGGTATGGCTGCTGTAGAGAGAAACTGAAAGGGAAATTACAGTTTTACATGGGCTGTTCCTTTAATGCTAATGTGAACCCTGGTTGGTTCAGGATTCAGAATTGGACCAATAGTTTTCAACAGCTAAAATGGATAAAATAATTGTCGTTTGTGGTGGGGTAGTATATGGGCAGCGGTAATCATTTTGACAAATAATTGCTCGCAGCAACATTAAAAAAGAATAAAAAAAAAAAAATGAACTATTTAGTTCATTTTTTGAAATGGTAAACTGAACTAGTTCATTTAATTTCTATGAACTTAACTAGTTCGTGTAGAAAGTGAACTTGACCAACACCTCTACGGAGTCTGCTGCAGAGGTTAACTTTTTAAATTAGGGGAATCAAAAGAGGGAGCAGCGACTTGTGAGCCACAACCACGCGGCCTTTGACCCCTGTATGAAATCTCAGGCGCCCGACACAATGATGAGTCCCTGTCACGAGCAAACTCTGCAGTGCCAAGTTACAGGTCAGCTGTTCCTATTTTTACTCATCCGGCCGGTCCGTGGTGAGGGTAATCTGCAGATAAAGTGTTGCTGCGAGATTAAGGCTTTAAACAGATGCAGCAGGGAAACGGCTCTGGACTGCTATCTACAAAACAACCACACCTACAGTAAAGGCACGAGCAACCACACCCCCCAACACACCCCAAACCACCTACATAGTTCAAATTCTCTTCATTTCATCAGTCAGTGAAGGAAAAAAAAGAAAAAGTGTCCCTCAACAATGCGTTGGATCTGAACAGTGACTGGTTCTAACGCAGCTGCTAACAGAGACCCTGCAGACACAGTTCCTGCTTCCCTTCTGATCTAAATTCAAAATTATGATATCAAGCTCTTCTTTGAGAGTCCCTGTCGTGCTTTCATGGACGCTGGTACTGAGCTAAAAGCTAATGAACAACCGTGCGTACGACCTTTTCAGGCTGACACATAAATGATCACAGTTCATCAGAGCACTGATTCAGAAACACGACACATCTGGAACGAGAGATGACAAGAAACTGGAACGACGGGAAATAACAAGGACCCATTTTCTACATCTAGAATCAGGAATGAAGAGAGAGAAGACGGCGGCAGCCAGTTTCAGAATAAAGACGAGACGAGATGCTCTTAAATATCCCGTCCAGCACCAATCATCTGAATGTTGGGTTAATTTAATGCCATTTAAAGGTCTGTCCCAGAGGTCACATCCCCCCGATGTAACCCCCACGTACGAGTCTGTACTGATGACATTTTATTTTGAAAATCCACCATATTCTCTGCGCCATCTAAACGTCTGACTTCCTGTTAATCTGCCGTGGGTAAATGAACAGTTTAGCAGCAATCCAGCAGCACGACAGATCTGACGCATATTTTTAGCAGTGTACGGCGCCTCTGGTGCAACTTCTCTCATTGTTAGGATGACGAACGCTCCTTCGGCAGTTAAAAGGGTTCATTACTGGTACACTCACCTTTCCTGAGGCAGTTTTCATCAGAGCAAACTCCCTGCCTGCTCCAAGCAGCGCCGCCTCTTCATCGAAACCTGTGCCTGGAAAAACAACAGAGTATTTGAAGCCAAAGTCCCAGGGAGAACTGCCGCTGCTTTTCATCCAGGTTCTTAATGACATCTGACACGTTTCACCAACGTACAGGCTCGTGGTATAAAAGTTTATGTGACAGATGTGCAGAAGCACCTGACCACACCGAGTTTCACAGATATTAGAGCAGGGGTGTCAGGACTCTTTTTCACTGAGGGCCACGTCAGCATCATGGTTGCCCTCGAAGGGCCAGATTGACAGCATGAGTGTAACAAAATGTAATGTAAATCAAAATATATTAAACTACACCTTATTATATTGTTAAATAAAGGATTCTGTATTTATTTCCATGTTTTCTGTCAAAATGCTGACGTAGATTATATTCTTTCACGACTGACACCGCCTCATAACACAAAAGACATACTGTTTTTTCACCTTGAGGTACAAACTTGTAATTGTTTTCTGTCGTTTATGAAACTGTCTTCCTTGTGCATCAAACTCTCTTCTTGGACATGTTGGGGTTAGTTTTGTAAAGGTTTTTCTTAAATTCATCAGTTCAGAAAATCGTCTTGAGTTCTTGCTCATGGTGATATACTGTTATCGTTGTGGGTAACAACGAAATGCATTTGGGAGATGTAGTTTATTGTCAATATGCGCTTTAAAGCAGCGTAAGCTTATTTTAAGTCTTAAAATATCAGTATAAAACTTAAGCTAATAGTGCACAAGCACTTCGAGGGCCACATAAAATGACGTGGCGGGCCACATTTGGCCCGTGGGCCTTGTGTTTGACACATGTGTTATTAGAGCATCCTGTAAACTCTTACTGATGATGTGCAGGTCTTTCTCTAGGTCAAAGAGAGAGATGCCACAGGCATGCAGACATTTCCTTGCCAGCTTCAGCTGCAGTTCCTGCTGCAGGGCCGGGTCTGAGCTCATAGTATAGATCCGCACCACAAAGCCATCCTGCAGGAGGGGGAGGGGAGGGGGGGGGGGGGGGGGCATACATGGAGACAAACACGTTTCATTTCACCGCACGACACTGATACAGCGTGACATTCAGAGCGCATTCAAGGGAGCGCTGGTTTGAAGAAAATACATCCCTGCTGCAGTCGCTGCCAGAAAGCTGCCACACAACACACGCACACGCGCACACACACCACACTCTGCATTCATACTTTGATTACAACTTTACCCAGAGATCAGCGGTAGCTGCAGCATATTTGGGGCAGCCTAATAAGGCTGCAGCACGGCATTACATAATCTGTGCAAACATTTTATACATTACAGCAGCTAATCCCAGCTGCAGAGCTCGAAAACTGTCTTTTTTCCATGACATGGTCTGATATGGTATGATATGGATGGGTTTTTTTTTTTAATTTTTAAGTGCAGGTAAGACAACAAACTGATACCAGCTGATCCTTCCGCGGTACCACCTCAGTCGAGACTCAGAGTGAACTGGACGATACTAAATGTAGGAGATAATGACCCCGACGACGGCGCAGCAGGAGGTGATAGACGGTGTAAGTTTTAAAAAGAAATAAAAGGCCACCAGCAGCATCTGCTTCTCTGATCTGAAGACGTGGAAGCTGGAAAATCTGAGAGTCGAGGAGATGCCGCAACTGAGCATGTTGCCTTGAACGCAGTTAATAAGCGAATTATTTTAGTTTTGTTTTATTTTTTTGCCCACACAGATCAGTGACAAGGCTTTTACTGCAAATATAATTAATTAACACATGTGGGATAGTTTTCTAATGAAAGAGTATCTCTGTGACTTTAAAACAGGTGAGGAGAATCATATTCACGGTCATTGCATTAACATTTTAACTAGGGCTGGGCAAGTTAACGTGCATTATTATCGCATTAACCCATTAATTTATTAACGCCGACATTTATTTTATCGCGCGTTAACGCATGTTGCTCACATGCTTTTGTTTTGAAAAGTCTGTTACTGGCTGCTGCGGAACCAGAAAACAATTCGCAGGTAAACATTATAAAGCTAAAACAGACATGGAGAACGATAAAAATCCGTGAACTTTACAGTTCAGGTAGCAACTCAGGTAGCAATATTAACAATTCTGTCTGAAAATAAAATTATAGACTGCAACAAAACTTTCCCGTCATTCCTCCATGTTCCATCAGATCTGCTCCATGTGTTCACTGTCCTGCTGTTCTCTAGCTGGTTACTGCAGTGCAGCTCCATCTAGTGGCACAGATGTGTAATGACAACAGAAAGTCCAGTCCTCGATTATAAAACAAATTCAGTTCTGTGGCCTGTTTTTTAATTTCATATTTTTGATCCAAGTCTAAAATTGAAATATAAAAAAAACAGGCATTTTTTTCTTTTTTGTGTTAGATTAAAAAACGAAAAACATAATAAAATGTCACTTTTTAATTAAATTTTTTTTTTTTGATTGACAATTGAAAATGGAAAGAATGAATGATACACAGATTGGTAAAGTTACTGCAGTGCGGCTCCATCTAGTGGCACAGATGTGTAACGACAACAGGAAGTCCAATCCTCGATTATAAAACAAATTCAGTTCTGTGGTCCGTTTTTTCATTTTGTATTTTTGATCGAAGTCTAAAATTGAAATAAAAAAAAAATAATAATTTTTTTTTCATTTTTTGTGTTAGATTAAATAACAATTTTATTTTTGATTGACAACTGAAAATGGAAAGAATGAATGATACATGGATTGGTAAAGTTACAGAACTTTAACATGGACATTTTCACTTTAAAGTTCTCCCAGACGGAGGATTTAACAGAAACAAGGTTATTTGTAACAACTGACAAGTTGAACTTCCCGTTAAAAGTTTTTGCTGTTACCTCAGAAATTACCTGTTTTAATGTTCTGATTGTGCTGAGACACAATCATTTTGTTGGATTTTGTTTGTAGAGTTTTTTTTTTTTTTTTTTTATAAAAACAGGATGACATTAATGCCCTGGCAGTGGCCATAAGCTTTATTTTATTTTACATTTTTTAAGATGAGATTTACATTAAATATGTGTTACTGACAAGTGCTGATGTTAAAAGTGTTTGAAAAATAAATGTTATGACACTTTAGTTCATATGGCAGCAGAACATTTAAATAAAAGTGCATTTTACACTACTTTTGAATACATTATTTGATTTTGCATATACAATGCGATTAATCGTGATTAATCAGGGAAATAATACGATTAATCGTGATTAAAAATTTTAATCGTTGCCCAGCCCTAATAATTAATTAACACATGTAGTTTTCTAATGAAAGAGTACAGATCTCTGTGACTTTAAAACAGGTGAAGAGAATCATTTTTACGGTCATTGCATTAACATTTTAACCAATTGAATAAAGTGAAATAGCTGATATGGGAACGATTATGACGGTCGCTGGTTCTGAAAGTCAGTTTCCTTTAATTTCAGCCAAGACGAAGCCCTGCTGCAAAACAAACGGATGCATGGCTTTCACATGCCCACCTCCCCCACTCCCTTACAGAGCGCTAATGCAGATAAGTGCTGGTGAGATTACGCTCCCCGGAGAACGCTCACATGTGGTGCCACTGGCCTCGCTGCCACGCCCACGCACAGAAAACACACGAGCGCAGGAACAGACGACGGCCACACTTCCCACTGTGGCACAGCTGGTGATCAGCTGAGGATCTGTCTCCGAGCCAGGGACCGACGTGCTTCACAGAGAGCGTTCAGAGGAACGACCGCCCTCACTTCAACGAAACAGAAGAGGAAATGACGGATCATAAAAGAGCGCTCGCTCATTTGTAAACATGATAAATACAGACGACATTGTTGAGGTTTGTTTTTTTATGAGCGGGCGGCTCAGAGTCAGCGCGTCTCGTTTTGCATTAATTCACAATTACCCGTTTGTTCATGGTGACCGAGTCGGAGGCTGAAGAAAGACTTTTTAAAGCCGCACTTAAATGTTGAGGAAGCCTGCAGGGAACTCAAGATCCCAGCAGTTTCATGAGACTGTACAGGAACGCATCAAAACCAGTTTTGTCCTCGATAAGTAGCCGGTTTGTTCTGCCTCTCCGGCGCCTTTATTCCACCCGGCTGTGCTACGTGGACGAACGCAAAGGTGGAGCGGCGGGCGGCGATCTGCAGCTGTACCACCTTGGGAGGTAGTAACGGAGGCGTAAAGGGGCTAAAACGATTGCCGTGTAAATGATTTTATTGTAATTGCGATATTTAGCGCCGACTGAATGAAGCGGGCTGTGAGCAGAGACATTAGAGACTCGTTGGTGACTGTGGACCACGAATGCTTTGTGAAATGGTAAAAGTGGTAAATGGACTGCATTTACATCGTGTGTTTGTGTTTCTTTTTTTTTTTTACGTCTGACCACTCAAAGCACTTTCCTCGAGCCACATTCACGCACACATCCATACATCACCCTCTTAGCCTCCAGACCCACTTGTGCGGAGCCCAATAAAGATGAGGAACACTTTCATACCGATGATGAAGATTTGGCAGCGACATTACATCACTCACATCTTTGCAGGCTGCAATCTGGTTGATGTACTCTCCATCTGTAAAGACTATGTTCTGTCCATCTGAATGTTGACCTGCAAAGACAGACAGAGCGAATATGTTTAGTTGGGGGTTTGAGTGGCAGAGTGTTAAAGCCGATGAGGTGTTTTCCCATCACCTGGCATGGTGACCACTCCCTCGTGCTCCAGAGTCTCGGGGTTGATCTTGACGGCAGACATGCTGTGGTTAGTTGTGTCCCGGTACAGCAAATACCCCTGAGGACACGACGCAAACACTCCTGTTAATGTCCAGCCTCACGGCTTTTAAACCAAACCAATGTACTGCACCTCCATTACTTACCTGAGCGAAGCCCAGCCATGACCTCTTCTCCTTTCGATTCCTGATCCTGGACGTGGAGTTGTACACGTGGCCCTGTGGTTCGTTGAACACGTGATGGGAAACATATTAGGGATGCAATAGGGATGCACGATAACCGATAACTTTCAGCTCCTAAAGGCCGATACCGATAACCGAATAACACACACATATACCTAAGATCATTACATCAATACTATGAACAAAATCAAAAATAGTTTTGACTTTTTAAATGAACAGATATTTATTTTTTCCAATGAAAAACTACTGGCAAGCCTCTCAAACATTTTTGTAAAGCTATCAAACAAACCTATTTGATATCTCACATCAACTTAAATAAGGTTAATTACTGACTGATATAAAAAATAAAGGCTCCTTGAACTGATGGAAATACATGCATTAGATTTACAACTGAAAAGTATTAACATTTAAAGGATTTTGACTTGTGGTTCCATTCAAATTAATACCTTTAATTAAAGTAAATGAGGTTCAGTGATTTTTTTTTAATCTTATGGAAGCTTTAGATGAGAGAGATGAGGGAGAGGAGAGGGGAGGGGAGGGGAGGAGAGGCTGCTGCTGGCTTGCGCACGTTAGCATTAGCTCACATTAGCGCGATTTCAAAACTCCATGGAAGCGATTGTTATGTTGTAGGCTGATCAGGTTTGACGTATTAAAGCTTGTGCTTCCCTCCTCGTAGAATTCGTCACAAATAACCACCAAACTATCTTCTTCTGAAACTTTAACGAAGTTCCATGCCATCGCCGCCATGTTTGTTGTAATTTGTAGTCTGTTGCAGGCTGCATTCAAGGTGTAACGTAAATTCCTCCATTCACTCGTTTGCTAGTCGTTCTTTCAGCCTTTTCTATTTTTTATTTTTTATGTGTAACATGAGGGGAAATACTGTGAATATCGATTCAAGTTAGCAACTACTAAAATTATGACCGACTTAACAAGTTGTTTTCTGGCATGAGGGGGTATTCTTGATTTTCCTGATTGAGAAATCGTTTTTCTGATTATGCCGACGTTACTTGAACATAAAATTCACTGCCGATCATTTAAGGCTCAGAGGGAGCGAGGCACTGCCGTGTTGACAAAAATATGTATGTTATCGGGGCTATTTGTTGTGATATCGACTTATCGGAATGACGTCATAATTTCCTGTCATCGGCCCGATAGTTATCGTGCACCCCTAACGGTAACGATTGACGCCGGTTAAACGGTGACAGAAATCTTGAAGCCACGTTCACACTTAATTGTTCAGTTTCTAAAAATGTGCGCGGGACAAACAGCGGACAAAGAGCACATGGAGCGTTACGTACCCGGACAGTACCGCTATACCCAGAACCGACTTTGTAGAGTCCGTCCTTGCAGAGCAGGTACAGGAAGGACCCATCGGTCTGCAGGAGACACCGCTCATCTTCATCAATGGACACCTCCTTTAGAACCCATTTGTTCATCAGAGCGGCACGTTTGATGCCATTGCCGAACCAGTCCTGGATTTGGATCTTCCCCACCAGGACAGCCTGGACACTCCTCTGCAGGGCGTTCAGGATGGTGGGGACCTGGTTCGATAGAGCAGAAGGAGGAAGAAAACCTCTGATGAGACATGATGGAGGTTTCATCAGCAGAGATGAATCTGCCGGAGCGGAAACCCCTCGGTGGGGTTCTTTGTTGCAGATATGAGTCAGATTCTCACATTAATGACTGAAAAGGGTGGTTTTCTGTGCATGTTTTCACTCTGCATGAATGTATTTTCAGGCACTCGCTCCTGTCCGTTTCCATGACAACAGTTACACAACACACTGATCTCAACTCTCAGGGGGATGAATCAAGGCAGCTGGACCTTTTTGTCTTTGGAGATGCTTCACCTTTCACCCAGAAGGATTTTATCATTGGAGTCTTCATCCGCTGCTGGTCATTTACCTCGCCTTGGTCACGTGATTCCAGGTGTGAATGGCTGTCAAAACATCTGGTTGTAGATTCAAGGCTGCAGTGAAGGTATTTGATAGGTGAAATCTGAGTCCTCCTCCGTTTAATGTTTGTTTGTCATCTCTGACACGAACGGCTTCTTTTACTTCTCTTTGAAACAATCAACCTTCTCGGTTAAAAACTCCACAAATGCACGAACCAACGCAGGAGAGCAGCTCACCAGGATCCGATTCAGGTCCAGATTCAAGGACCAACGCAGGAGAGCAGCTCACCAGGATCCGATTCAGGTCCAGATTCAAGGACCAACGCAGGAGAGCAGCTCTTCAGGTCCAGATTCAAGGACCAACGCAGGAGAGCAGCTCTTCAGGTCCAGATTCAAGGACCAACGCAGGAGAGCAGCTCACCAGGATCCGATTCAGGTCCAGATTCAAGGACCAACGCAGGAGAGCAGCTCTTCAGGTCCAGATTCAAGGACCAACGCAGGAGAGCAGCTCTTCAGGTCCAGATTCAAGGACCAACGCAGGAGAGCAGCTCTTCAGGTCCAGATTCAAGGACCAACTCAGGAGAGCAGCTCATCAGGTCCAGATTCAGGTCCAGATTCAAGGATCAACTCAAGAGAGCAGCTTTTCAGGTCCAGATTCAAGGACCAACGCAAGAGAGCAGCTCATCAGGTCCAGATTCAAGGAACAACGCAGGAGAGCAGCTCTTCAGGTCCAGATTCAAGGACCAACTCAGGAGAGCAGCTCATCAGGTCCAGATTCAGGTCCAGATTCAAGGACCAACTCAAGAGAGCAGCTCATCAGGTCCAGATTCAAGGACCAACGCAGGAGAGCAGCTCATCAGGTCCAGATTCAAGGACCAGATTCAAGGACCAACGCAAGAGAGCAGCTCATCAGGATCCGATTCAGGTCCAGATTCAAGGACCAACGCAAGAGAGCAGCTCATCAGGTCCAGATTCAAGGACCAACGCAAGAGAGCAGCTCATCAGGTCCAGATTCATGGACCAACTCAGGAGAGCACCTCATCAGGTCCAGATTCAAGGACCAGATTCAAGGACCAACTCAGGAGAGCAGTTCATCAGGACCAGATTCAAGGACCAACACAGGAGAGCAGCTCATCAGGTCCAGATTCAAGGACCAACTCAGGAGAGCAGCTCATCAGGACCAGATTCAAGGACCAACGCAGGAGAGCAGCTCATCAGGTCCAGATTCAAGGACCAGATTCAAGGACCAACGCAAGAGAGCAGCTCATCAGGTCCAGATTCAGGTCCAGATTCATGGACCAACACAAGAGACCAGCTCACCAGGATCCGATTCAGGTCCAGATTCAAGGACCAACGCAGGAGAGCAGCTTTTCAGGTCCAGATTCATGGACCAACTCAGGAGAGCACCTCATCAGGTCCAGATTCAAGGACCAACTCAGGAGAGCAGCTCATCAGTTCCAGATTCAAGTCCAGATTCATGGACCAACACAGGAGAGCAGCTCATCAGGTCCAGTTTCAACAGCTCACCTGCATCTTAAGAATCTTCTCAGGACAGTAACATCCACATTTTGGACAGAGAAGATGGGTGGTGTGAAAGAGGGAGCCTCGACTCTCCTACCCAGATGGTTTCATGGCCATTCGTACTCAGATTCATGTGACCCAAGCCAGATAAAAGTCCTCCGGTGGATTCACGACCCACGGGAGTGATGGGAGGATCACTGGTTTACAGAGAACTTCACAAACTCCCCATCAACAAGTCTGAATTGACAAAACCTTCCGGATGGAGGGAGGAACGTCTTCAAGGACAAAGACAAACAAATCCAGTGGCGTAGATTCAAACCTCTGAGAGCTGCTGCGGCCTGGGTGACTGAGTCTGCACGAGGATACGTTCATCTCACAACACTTTATTCAAACACAAGCAAATACTCAGATGTGCGCAGCATTAAAGTGCACAGTTTCCAGTACCCTGTGTGCCACTGTGATAACTCACAACCCAATCAATAATTAAAAGATTAGGGACCAGGAGGAAACCGGGGTTTGCATGTGGAGGGTAAAACATCAGTCTGCCTGCTTCCCTAAAACAAGTGTAGGAATCAATACGCAAGTTAATGTGAAACACGTTCTTGATTAAAGCGCGTCTATACCAATTAGCACCGTTTAAGATCAGCGGTGCTTAAGAAGTCAAATACTTTCCAATGCTGGTTTTGATTTGAAGGTAGAAAAAAACAGAAGGCAGAGAGAAAGAAGAGAGAGCCAGGAGCAAGCAGATCATCAGCTAATTGGCAGAAGAATGCAGTCAGAGGAGCATAAACAGGAGGATCGGAGCAGCTTGACATTTTACAAAACTTAATTTAAGCAGCCCAGACTCTGCCCTGAGCCTCTCCGCACAGAGGAAATACACAACGGAGCCAGAGGTTAATTTATCCACCCCAAAAGGCTGCGTAGCACTCAAAAGCATTTTCTCTGATCTGCATGAAAAACAGGACGGTATAAAAGAGGAGGATCGGTTTTCCTGACAGAAGGATGGGAAAACTCAGATTGAAGTGAGGGAGGAGCACGACAGTTATGGCTTGTGCTTTGCTTAAAAAAAGAAAAACATCAGCATCATGTGGAAGCAAGACAAGAGACATTTCGACAGTATTAGAGCTCAAATCCAAATGATTAACTGTAGGTACCCGTTTCAAGAAAATCTAACAACCAAATTAGTGTTAAAATACAGAGTTCTGTGGTATCTGTATCATCAAGTTAGTCTTTTATTTGAGCAACTGAGATGCAAAGCAAAGATTAGGAAAAAAAAAAAAAAATTACAGTTGGATAAGCAAGTTATTAAATGTCCCCTAAACTGATTTAACTGGTTAATTACCTGTATCGTCTGGCAGGCGTGGCTACCGTTATTGGTGAGAATGGCGGAAACGGCCTGCAGGATTTTGCCCGTGTCTCCCCAGGCCACCACGAGGCTGAAGAGGCAGGCGCACGACAGGGCAGTGATGGCCTGTCCGGTCGGGTCGTTGGGCCCTGTGCTCCGGACCGTGGTCTCCAACAACAGCTGGAAGAGAGACTCTGACGAGGCAAACAAGGGATGCTTACGTTAAATACTTCTGAAAAGAGAAACAATGACAGCGCTGGAAAAGTGCTTTAATACGGTTAATAAAAAAGAAAACATAATGTGCTGCAGAGGCATTGAGGTCAACGGCACACACTTTCAGGATAAAGTTTAAAGTGGAGGCACGTTCAGCTTTACCTAAGACATCAGGAGGCTCAGTCTGGAAACCCTCGGGCTGTTGTCCCTGCAGCATGTCCAGCAGGGCCTGCAGGCTTCGCAGGCACAGTAAAGGGTGAGAGAAGCGGGTCTCTTTTATCAGCTCAAAAACCCCACACAGGCCAATGCCAATGATCTGCAGGCACAGAAAGAAGCACAGTTTTATAAGCCAACAAGCACCAGCCTTTAGTTCCACATCCCAGCTCCACTCAGAGAGGCCACTTTAGACAGCAAATGCAAATGAAACACAAAGGTGGGGGAAAGAAAAAAAGAGGAATCTCCGTGCGTCTCTGCGTGGCTCGTTACCGATCCAAACAACGCTCCAGTCTGATCTCCCTCTCAGTGAAGAGCTTGTTTTGCTACAATGGTGAAAGGCGCAGCGTCATTGCACAGAAGTAAAAACTGTACAAATGTAATAATGCCATTTAAAGAAACATCAGTGTACAAAAACTGAAAAGCTATGATTAAAATTAGGGCTGGGCAAGTTAACGCGTTATCATCGTGTTAACTCATTAATTTATTAACACCGACATTTATTTTATCGCGCGTTAACACATGTTGCTCACATGCTTTTGTTTTGAAAAGTCTGTTACTGGCTGCTGCAGAACCAGAACAGAATTAGCAGGTAAACATGCAGAAAAGCTAAAACTGACATGGAGAACGGTAAAAATCCGTAAATGTTATAGTTCGGGTAGCAACTCAGGTAGCAATATTAACAATTCTGTCTGAAAAAAAAAATTCTGGACTGCAACAAAACTTTGGCGTCATTCCTCCATATTACATCAGATCTGCTCCATGTGTTCACTGTCCTGCTGTTTTCTAGCTGGTTACGGCAGTGTGGCTCCATCTAGTGGTACAGATGTGTAATGACAACAGAAAGTCTCGTCCTCGATTATAAAACGACCCCCATTTTTGAGAATATGACTTCTCGATTAAAATATTGTCCCATATACGGGATGGAGAGTCTTTGGTTCATCTATATATGAGATGAGTTTTCATTCAGATTTTCACAACATTGCAAATATTATAGTATGTGATTCCAGCGCTGCCTAAACTGCCACACAAAGATATTTCAGGGTCACGTAAACCGGACAATTAAATATTAAAAACAAATTCAGGCGCATTTTTTCTTTTTGTATTTTTGATCCATGTCTTAAAAAATAAATAAATACATAAATAAATAGATAAATAAATAAATAAATAAATAAATAATAATAATAATAATAATAATAATAATAAATAAAAAAAAAAAAAAAAAATATATATATCTATATATATATATATATATATATATATAAATATATAACATTTTTTTGTGTTAGATTAAAAAATGAAAAAAGCAAAATAAAATGTCCCTTTTTAATTTTTTCTTATTTTTGATTGACAATTGAAAATGGAAAAAAAAACAAATGATACACAGATAATTACAGATTGATAAAGTTACTGAACTTTAACATGGGCATTTTTATTTTCAAGTTCTCCCAGTTCTAAAATATTAAAACAAATTCAGTTCCATGGCCTGTTTGCTAAAATTGAAATACAGAAAAACAGGCTTTTTTTTGTGTGTTAGATAAAAAAAAACGGAAAAAAGTAACTTTTTTATTTCTTAAATTTTTGATTGAGAAATGAAAATGGAAAAAAAAAAAACTTTAACATGGACATCTTTAATTTAAAGTTCTCCCAGACGGAGGATTTAACAGAAACAAGGTTATTTGTAACAACTGACAAGTTGAACTCCCCGTTAAAAGTTTCTGCTGTTACCTCAGAAATTACCTGTTTTAATGTTCTGATTGTGCTGAAACACAATCATTTTGTTGGATTTTGTTTGTAGACTTTTTTTTATTTTTTTATAAAAACAGGATGACATTAATGCCCTGGCAGTGGCAATAAGCTTTAACTATATTATTTTATATTTTTTAAGATGAGATTTACACTAAATGTGTGTTACTGACAAGTGCTGATGTTAAAAGTCTTTGAAGAACAAATGTTGTGACACTTTAGTTCATATGGCAGCAGAACATTTAAATAAAAGTGACCTTTACACTACTTTTGAATTCATTATTTGATTTTGTGTATACAATGCGATTAATCGTGATTAATCAGGGAAATAATACGATTAATCGTGATTAAAAATTTTAATCATTGCCCAGCCCTAATTAAGATATGTTATGAATCTTTAATGGTGTCAAATTGATATGACCGATGAAATAACACTTTATATCAGCACATATTTACTTTGCCATTGCGTTATTTATTGGAACACAAGACTGGGAAATATTCTCAGCATATGGCTCAGCAGCAACCGTTATGAGATGGAATTAAAACTAAACCCCCAAAATATTGAGCCATCAGAAGCTTATCATAATAATTACCTCAAAGACGATAAAAGTCTGCAGCATCCCCACTTCACAGACCATGTATTTACCTGTTAACCAGCGTTTTCTTACAGGATTTCAGAACATATTCCTCCAGATATTTTTCCAGAGTTGGACCTTTTACAAGTGTACTGAACAACTGAAGTCTCAGGTTCATTCTTTTTGTCATTAATTCATCCCCCAACAGATCGAGGAGGGGTTGAGGTGGCAGCAGACGGGGCAGAGGAGCCCTGGACTCTGTCTCACCAGAGGGACCGCTCTGGATTACCTGGATAAGACCGCTGCTGAACTTTAAACATTTCTGTTCGTGATTTCATTGTTAAACGATCCTCCTCCTTCGCGGTTGGGTGTTTTTAATATGACATAGGTGACATGCATGAGTTTCCCATTTCCAGTTCACCCGCGGACTAAAACCAGGTATTATTCAGAGTAAGGAAGGGCAGCGCCGTTCCCCTGCGACAGTCATCGGTTTTCTTCCTCTTCTAATGACCCATTTTGTCCGGTTATTCTGAGTTACGCTGACGTGTCAACCCAAACAGCCTGGTTCAGGAGGTAAAAACAAGTCCAAAACACTCCTCCTCACCTCTAGATGAATTCAAACATCCAAGGAGGTTCAGCTCATGGTTAGAGCTGAGGATGGAGATGAACTATAAATCAACAGTGATGCCGTCTGAATCAGTCGTGTCTTTGTCCCAACAGACCAGCACAGATGCAGAAATCTATCCCAACTTGGAAACAAGACCCTGATGACATCTGAACAGTCATTACGTTATTTAAGGAAAACAAAATTAAATATTTTCTGCAACGACCATCTTATTTCGGGTGACACGCAGTAGCAGCATGTAACAGCTGCCGTGTATGGAGCCCCATTTGGGTCATAATTCAATGAATAAATGAGTCTATTATTATGAAATACAGGCATTTATTATTATGAAATATTTCCCATTATTATGAAATGCATGTTTATTATTATGAAATATTTCTCATTATTATGATAATAGTTTCGTTTTTCATAAGAACGAGCTTTTACATAATAGTGGATTCGTTTTTCATAAGAATGATTTGTGTGTCAATCACAGCAGAGAGGGCGGAGCCATTTATGTGATTGGCTGCTCTTTCATTCAGGCAACAGAACAGTGAATATCGATAGTGGGCGAGAGGTGCAATGTATATACACCTCAGTTTATGGTTAAAAGTTGACATCGACTAAGAAACGTCAAGGTCTCCCGTAGCTCAGTCCAAGCTGCCATAGCTAGAATCGGACTAGGAGCACCTTGATGACGCCACGGCCCGCTGCTAACGGGACCTCACGGCCAAAACTAGTCCATGTCAAAGCGTAGAATGGAGAAGGATCAGCCAATGAGCGTGCAGGTCAACCACTGGTCCCGCCCACTGGCAAAATGTTATTATTATGTAAAAGCTCATTCTTATGAAAAATGAAGCCATTATGTAAAAACTCATTCTTAAATAAAAAAAAAGCCATTCTGAGAAAAACTATTATGCATTAAACTAAGATTAAATAATAATAAAAATATATTTCATAATAATTACATTTTTTTCATAATAATGGGAAATATTTCATAATATTGGATACATATTTCATAATAATAAATGCCTGTATTTCATAATAATAGACTCATTTATTCATTGAATTATGACCCAAATGGGGCTCCATAGCTGTGGAGGGCGGAGCTCTTCACCACCACCAGCAGCCTCCAGGAAAACGCAAATGACTGCTGATGTCACTGGGGCACGCGAGGAGAAACCATCAGAAGACTATTTGCAACTCCTTGAAAAAGGTCAGCGAGGTGTCTGGGAAGCTTCTCTGAAGCTGCTCTAATGACGTGGAAGGACTGATCGCAGGTCAGTCAGGTGAGGGTGAGCTGCCGGTTTTTTGCTGAACTTTGACCTTGGGAACATGGTCGAGTTCGAGCAACATCAGGTCGGACTCCAGGCATTCTTTAAGTACAAAATCCCAAAGCTAAAATGTTTGCTCTGCTGTTGTACACCTTTAAAAGAAATGTCCCACGAGGCACAAACCATAAGAAAAGAAAGTGCACCCTCTCTCAGGGTCTGAGAAGAGAAAAGATAACAGTCACTGGCAGGTCTTTGAATTCAACAGAACTGAAAAAGATCTAAAGTTTGCCAACAACACTCAGAGCTCTTCGATGTTTCAAGTGTACACATTTAGGTTTGAAGAAGCGAGGACGAGCAGAAAAACTGGCACTTCTCTCCCACAACAGTCAGCAAGAGAGTTTGCGTCATCAGGAGCGACTATTACGACACCAACAATGACGAGAGAGAAACCGAACTGCAGAACGCTTTCCTGACGCCACCAACCACCGATGGAGCGAGACAGCTGACAAAAACAACGCACGTGCACGAGCAAGCGCTCGTGCATGTTCAGCCGCCGTGCCCCATAGACCTCCTCCGGTGTGTGACCTTCCTTTGGCTGATCAGGGCGTCGTCGCTGCACGCGACACCAGAAGAGGGAACGCCACCGGGACAGTCGCGATCACGCCAACACAACTCAGCCGATACCTTTGGCAGCTTGACCGCCGGCTCGCGGTACTCTTCCTCCTCCTCGCTGTCCGAGTCGCCGCTCTGCACCGAGCTCCTGGAGGCCAGCACCAGGGAGGCCTCTCTCTGCTGCCAGTCCAGCACGCAGTGCCGCACGTTGCAGTAGACGTTGAACGCAGACGGGTTGCTGTGCAGCTTGATGTCCGGCACGCAGAGGGCTCCATCCAGACTCTCGGCCTGTGGGGAGGAAGAAGATGGCGGGAGGAGGTCAGTGAAACCTTTACGTGGTAAAAGTGCTGATCAAACAGAACAGAAAAGTCATTGATGGTTTTATTCATTTTCCCTCCTGTACACTAAAACCAAGTTGCTTTATTTTTCCTCCTCCTGTGTACTGAAACCCCCCCCACACAGCAAAGACATCCGGAACGGACCTGTGAAACGGACCCGTATCAGGGTCCACTTGCACTCAGTGCCGGATCCGCTTTGGAGCCGGATCTCGGACCTGCTGGCTCCACGCTGCGTCCGGTCCACATCTGCCATTAAACCTTACCTCTGCGGCGGGTCCACTCAGAACCCTGAAATTCGCTGGGGAACCAACAAACTGACTGGACAAACTGATTAATCCAGGTGTGTCTGAGTAGCTACAATGGTCAGACACACCTGGATTAATCAGTTTGTCCAATAATAATAGATATTGATGCTCACAAAATGAATGTAGAGTAGCATAGCCAACGTAGGCTACTGAACAAAAACAGAATAGCCTTTAACTACTTGGTTTATTTTTTGGTTTTTGCACTTCCTGCTAGAGCGCCCCCTGAGGGCTGAAGAAGAATTCATAGAAAAGCTGCATCTCTGCCTCATGGTTTAAAGCAGTGCTTCTCAATTATTTTCTGCTGCGCCCCCCCTCCTCCCCACCGCGACTATAAATAGTATAATTTGTCTATAAAATTATTGTAAATACACCTCTGCATAACAGCGTATCTTTATTAACATTGAAGGAAACAAAAAAAAAGAAATATAGATCAACTTATAACAAAGATTAACTTTATGAAAATAGTTTTTTAGTCTGTAAAGATTTAAAGTGCATCAATCCCACCGTAGTCACAGTGAAACCAAGCGCTACATCAGCATCGTCATATTTCCTTTCATTTGTCTCATTATCTCCGTCTCTCTCCATCTTTGTTTTCATCCCTGTTAAATATTTTTCCGTGGTGTCTCTTGAGTGGTGTCACTTCATATTTCCTGCTCTGTGCTGCGTGCACACATGTCCGTGCACAAAAACCCGACACAATATAGCTAATACTCCCTGAACCCACTGGGACAATGAGAGCGCCACTGCCACCTACTGGAGTATGTGTGCAATTACAATTTATTCCAGTACGGCAAAAAAAAAAAAAAAAAAAAAAAAAAATGTTCTCTGGGGTCACACGCGCCCCCCCCCTGGCATCAC
The DNA here is from genome assembly GCA_018398805.1 of Hirundichthys speculiger. NCBI lineage: Eukaryota > Metazoa > Chordata > Actinopteri > Beloniformes > Exocoetidae > Hirundichthys > Hirundichthys speculiger. The sequence continues at coordinate 1,256,545 of JAGFBZ010000955.1, forward strand.
ACATTGCACTCATAAAATTCATGAAAACAAACAAAAAAAACACCTCACAGAATAAAAATTCTGAATGTCATTCAAATTTAAACTTTATTCCCTCTGAAATTCTATTTTTAGCAGTCTACAGTTCCATCTGGCGTTACCATGGTAACATGGTGCCACATGACATCATGGTGTCATGTGATACAGTTGGAAGTCATGTGACCCCATGTCCTTCCGCAGTCCATCAGAATGACATCATGAAGTGATGTCATAGAGGAGCCATATATTCATATAAAAGAGACTAACTGATCTCCTTCACTCTGCTTTTCGAGTTCCTGCGACGCACGTCCAAGTTCGAAGAAATCCTCAAACTCAACGCGAATTATTTTCACGTCACGTCACAAATAGTTTGTTTAAAAAGTGTCTTTCACTGCAAAAACAACAAGAACAATGAATGTAATAACTGAGAAACGTCTGTGGAGCGACATCATGGAAGAACTGGACTCTGAAAACCAGCAGGACGGGGTCCATATCGTCCCTTATTCTAGCGGGTTCTCTGAACCAAAGGAGGTTGTACTTGACAGCCTGGATGAATTCAATTCACCTGACGAACATGTCCAAGCCATGTTTGACTCAGGCTCAAAACCACTGGCTGGTTCAGAACCAGGAGAGGTCTCTGACCTGGAGGGGGCCAGTCCAATCAAACTGGTCTCCAAACCAGCAGAGGTCTCTCATCAACAGATGGACAAAACATCAAGAAAGAAATGCAAGAACAAGAAAAAGACAGAAAGAGCAAAAAAGCGTAGACACGGGAAGAAGACAACAGAAGCCTCTGAGAAAAAAAAGGAAGAGGATTTGCTTCTTCAAGAAATGTTGGCTGGGTTGATGGGAGACTCAGAACCAGGAAAGGTTTCTGACCTGGTGGGGACCAGTAGAGACAAACTGGTCTCCAAACCAAAAAAGGGCTCTCAACAACAAAAGAGCAAAAAATCCCGAAGGAAACGCAATTACAAGAAGAAGGAAAAATCTGGACACCCTGAGGAGGAAGTCATTCCAACCCAGGACTTGATTTTTCCAGAAGAGGTGGGACCAACAACAGCAGACATTCCTCTTTTGGTGGAGGCCAGAGATGAACAAAAACCCAAGAAACCTAAGAAAAAGAAAAAGAAGAGGCTTCGATTCCCTGTGACCTGTAACCAAGGAGAAGCAACCAAAGACACTTCTCCCCAACAGGAAGTTGGTCCACCAGAGGACCTCATTCGTCCACATCAGGTTGGAGAAACTACAGCAAACTCACAACCACAAGAGGTCTCTGAGGACAAGGAGACCAGTGAAGCTGAGCTGGTCTCCAAAACAGAAGAAGTCTCTCAACTGGTGGAGGCCAATGAACATTGAACTGGTCTCCAAACCAGTAGAAGTCTCTCAACTGGTGGAGGCCAATGAAATTGAACTGGTCTCCAAACCAGTAGAAGTCTCTCAACTGGTGGAGGCCAATGAAATTGAGCTGGTCTCCAAACCAGTAGAAGTCTCTCAACTGGTGGAGACCAAAGAAATTGAGCTGGTCTCCAAACCAGTAGAAGTCTCTCAACTGGTGGAGACCAAAGAAATTGAGCTAGTCTCCAAACCAGAAGAAGTCTCTCAACTGGTGGAGGCCAATGAAATTGAGCTGGTCTCCAAACCAGTAGAAGTCTCTCAACTGGTGGAGACCAAAGAAATTGAGCTGGTCTCCAAACCAGTAGAAGTCTCTCAACTGGTGGAGACCAAAGAAATTGAGCTGGTCTCCAAACCAGTAGAAGTCTCTCAACTGGTGGAGACCAAAGAAATTGAGCTGATCTCCAAACTAGAAGAAGTCTCTCAACTGGTGGAGGCCAGTGAAATTGAACTGGTCTCCAAACCAGAAGAAGTCTCTCAACTGGTGGAGGCCAGTGAAATTGAACTGGTCTCCAAACCAGAAGAAGTCTCTCAACTGGTGGAGATCAATGAAATTGAACTGATCAATGAACAGGAAGGACTTCCTCACTGCCAAAGACAAGAGAAGCCTTCTTTTTGGAGGAGACTCAAGAAATTCATGACCCTATCATGTCTGCGGCAGAACAAACATGAGAGAAATGAAGAAGATTATTATTTTACTCCTCATGAATTGGCTAAATCAACAGAAGTGTCACCATCAGAAGAAAGTTCTGAGGTGGTGGCAGAAACTGAAGTCTTGGAACCAGAAGAAGACGTCTCTGAACTGGTGGAGGCCAATGAAAAAGAAGTGGTCTCCAAACAGCAAGAAACATCAGAAGAAAAACCAAAACCAGAGAAGGTTTCCTTGTTGAGGCGCTTTAAGAAAGCCATGACGCCATCGTGGAGGCGCCAGTACAAGGACAAGAAGAAGAACCAAGACCAGAAGTAAGAACAAGAAGATAAAAGAAAAAAAAGGCACCACAGACTCTGTGGTGGTGGGTTTTCTCCAGGTGCTTGCACTGATTTCCCCCACTTGTATGGTTTCTTCATCAATTTACTTCACTTTTTTTCAACTTTCAGGAGAATTTGAAATACTTGTACCAAATTTGAATAAAGAATTATTAAAATACAAACCAAATCTACATGTTTTGTATCCAGACTTTTCTCTGAAAGGAATTGTGTTTGTGTCATCCATATGAACATGGATGTTACATGGAGCTAAAATTTCTGTGGGTAGGATGTAGCTAACTAAGCTTCATTTACAATGCTGCATACTTAGTTGTGGTTAGCATGTGGCTAACTTAGTTTAATTTGCAATGCTGCATACACAGCTGTGGTTAGCATGTAGCTAAATTAGCCTAATTTACAATGCTCCATGCTTAGCTGTGGTTAATATGTAGCTAAGTTTGCTTCATATACAATGCTGCTTACTCAGCTGTGGTTAGCATGTAGCTAAGTTAGCCTAATTTGCAATGCTTCATACTTAGCTGTGGTTAGCATGTAGCTATGTTAGCCTCATTCATAATCCTGCATACTTAGCTGTGGTTACCATGTAGCTATGTTAGCCTCATTAATAATGCTGCATACTTAGATGTGGTTAGCATGTAGCTATGTTAGCCTCATTAATAATGCTGCATACTTAGATGTGGTTAAGATTTGGGTAAGTTAGCCTCATTTACAATGTTGCATGTGCAGCTGTGGTTAGCATGTAGCTAAGCTAGCCTCATTTACAATGTTGTTACTCAGCTGTGTTTAGCATGTAGGTAAGTTAGCCTCATTTACAATGCTGCATACTCAGCTGTGTTTAGCACGTAGCTAAGTTAGCCTTATTTAAAATGCTGCATACGCAGCTGTGGTTAGCATGTAGCTAAGTTGGCCTCATTCACAATGCTGCATACTCAGCTATGGTTAGCATGTAGCTAATTTGGCCTCATTTACAATGCTGCATACTCGGCTGTGGTTAGCATGTAGCTAAGTCAGCCTCAGTTACAATGCAGCATACTCAGCTGTGGTTAGCATGTAGCTATGTTAGCCTCATTAATAATGCTGCATACTTAGCTGTGATTAGCATGTGGCTAACTTAGCTTCATTTAGAATGCAGCTTACTCAGCTATGGTTAGCATGTTGCTAAGTTGGCCTCATTTATAATGCTGCATACTCAACTGTGGTTAGCACATAGCTAAGTTAGCCACATTTACAATGCGTTTCAGGCGTTGGCTCACAAATGAATTTTAATGTTGAATTTTGTCCTTGCAGCATTTCAATATTATCTTCTGTAAAAAAAAAAAAAAAAAAAAAAAAAAAAGCTTCTATTCAACATACAGCCTGAATTCTGAAAAAGTTGGGATGTATTTTTTTTTATTTGAATAAAATTAAAACTATAGGACTAATAAATAAACTCAAAATAAATGTTAAAATTGAGAAATTTGACACTTTTATGCAAAAAATGAGCTAATTACAAATCAGATGCCTGTTCCAGGTGTAAATAGTTGGAGAGGGGCGTGTTCACCTGGTGGAGCATCTTCACCTCCAGCTCTGGTGGACATTCCTGCACTCAGCGGGTCAGTTCCACGCTCCCTCAAAGCCTGCAGCATCTGTGGCTTTGTGCTGTGATAAAACTGAACATTTCAGAGTGTCTTTTATCGTGGCCAGTCTAAGGCCCGCCAACGCAACGACCCTGCTGTCTATTCAGCATCTAGATATGCAACACCTGTGAGGTGGATGGATCATCTCGGTGAAGGAGAAGTGCTCACTAACACACATTTAGACAGATTTGTGAACAATATTTCAGTGAAATAGGCCTTTTGTGTACATAGAAAAAGTCTGGGATCTTTGAGTTCAGCTCATGAAAAATGGGGCCTAAAAACAGTCATGTTGTGTTCATATTTTTCTTCAGCTGCTTCCTGAAACCTTCAGGTCAAACCCAGAGCCAGACACGAGTTTGTTAATACAATTAACAACCCAACAACCACAAAAAGGCATATTATCTTTAAGATGAGAATCATTATACTCTGTTAGGACAACTGTCTATAGACTCTCAGCAGCCACTTCATCAGTTCCAACCTGATGGTACCAGGTTGGACCCCCATCGGTCCAACAAGGTCCTGGAAACATTCCTCAGAGAGTTTGGTCCATATCGACATGACAGCATCAGCAGCTGCTGCAGATTCGTCGGCTGCTCATCCGTGATGAGAATTTCCCGTTCCACCACATCCCAAAGCTAGTCTACCGGACTGAGATCTGGAGACTGTGGAGGACATTTGAGTCCACTGCCACCTACTGGAGTATGTGTGCAATTACACTTTATTCCAGTACGGCAAAAAAAAAAAAAAAAAAAAAAAAACATGTTCCCTGGGGTCACACGCGCCCCCCCCAAGGGGTCCCGCCCCACTATTTGAGAAGGACTGGTTTAAAGCGTGGGACAAAAGTAGCGGCTTATAGTCCGGAAAATACGGTAATTATGAAACGTCTGCAACGCCGTTTGCTCGAAAAACTGTAAAAGCACTGATTACCGTAGCGTAGCGATGCCGTTATCAGTATTGATGTTTGATAAGCTTTCTCCATCCAACCGTCTGACATGTTTTAACTACATTCCTGAGGCAACACTTAGAGAATAACCATCGATCGATTGAGCCTCTCTCTTGCAGTGCTTTGCTTTTGGCATCACGGTCACAGAGGCTGATGTCATCTGTTTAGGGAGAAAGGTCATTCGTTATTAGCTGAAACCAGCGGGGAGGATATTAGCGCCTCTCTACTCCAGCAGCATTGTCTACGTTTTTACTTGTGACTAAAGAGACGAGATTCACAGAGCAGCATTGAGCCTGAAAGAACAAAACAAAACAAAACAAGAAAAAAAAAACACATTTACAAAGCAGAAAAGATGGAATAATCCAAACCAATGCTGCAGGAGAGGAGAAAATTGATTTCCTGGAAGCAACAGCAAAACAAAAGGGCGGAGCGAAGAGCAAAATCTCTCCTGCCAAACAACTGAGCGTTCGTGAAAATAAGCTCTGTGACGATCTTTTGACATAAAATACTTAAGACTGGAACACAGCTGTTTAAAAAAAATATGGTCTTAAAGGTTTTAAATGATAAAGAATCAGCTCTAACTTAGTAGACCTGCTGGGTGACGTCTGGATTTGTCAAAAAATCGCTCCAGTAAGCCTTTTTATGTCACTAATGTTAGTGAGGAGCTGACAGATGGTCATCTCTCCAAACAGCTGGACTCTCGCCAGAGTCTAAGATTAGAAAAATGAGAGAATCCATCTCATAGGGCTTGAAACCGAGTGACTCAGACACAGCAGCTCAGACCAATTACCCTCCATACGGGCAGCTGCAGACGCTTAACAGCAACCATCAATACTGGGAGCTCCAAAAAAAAAAAGGAAGTGGAGGTTTTCTTGGTGTGGAAAAGCCACGGACAGCTGATTCATCTTTGTTTGTGTTTTTTTTAAAGGGCATGTTCTTTTTTCTATCTTTTCATGGATGGATTTGTCAAACGTTTCCATCTGAGACAAACGGTCTAGTTAAGTAAATTCAGAGGAAGGAGACACGTGGATTTGAGATAAATGTTGTTTTGCTGTAACGTGCTAGTCTGCTGAGGAAGATGTATGAATAAACGCCTTTTAAAGTAGCACAAAGGAGCTAGTGTCATTTTTACTTCTATAGACGTAGAAGTGAAATTGCTTTTACGACGGTGTCCAGGATCAATCTTGTGGTCTGTAACTCCATGACTCTCCTCTGAACTCTGTGGGCTAAAGTCATCGTTGCGGATGTGTGACGTGGTGACGTAAGTGATACAGAATTGACAGCGGACCTCGACGGACAGAGGACCTCGACGGACAGAGGACCTCGACCAACGGACAGAGGACCTCGACCAACGGACGACCTCGACGGACAGAGGACCTCGACGGACAGAGGACCTCGACCAACGGACAGAGGACCTCGACCAACGGACGACCTCGACGGACAGAGGACCTTGACCGACAGAGGACCTCGACGGACAGAGGACCTCGACCAACGGACGACCTCGACGGACAGAGGACCTTGACCGACAGAGGACCTCGACGGACAGAGGACCTCGACGGACAGAGGACCTCGACGGACAGAGGACCTCGACCAACGGACGACCTCGACGGACAGAGGACCTTGACCGACAGAGGACCTCGACGGACAGGACGACGACAGAGGACCTCGACGGACGGAGGACCTCGACCAACGGACAGAGGACCTCGACCAACGGACGACCTCGACAGACAGAGGACCTTGACGGACAGAGGACCTCGACAGACGACCTCGACGGACAGAGGACCTCGACGGACGACCTCGACGGACAGAGGACCTCGACGGACGACCTCGACGGACAGAGGACCTTGACGGACGACCTCGACGGACAGAGGACCTCGACGGACGACCTCGCCCGACAAAGAACCTCGATGGACAGAGGATCTCAGTGGACAGAGGACCTTGACGGGTGGACGACCTCAACCAACAGAGGACCTTGACGGGTGGACGACATTGACGGACAAAGGACCTTGACCAACGGACGACCTCGACGGACAGACGACCTCGACGGACGACCTCGACGGACGATCTCAGCGGATGGACGACCTCGACCAACAGAGGACCTCGACGGACGGAGGACCTCGACCAACGGACAGAGGACTTCGACGGACAGAGGACCTCGACGGACAGAGGACCTCGACCAACGGACAGAGGACTTCGACGGACAGAGGACTTCGACGGACAGAGGACCTCGACAGACAGAGGACCTCGACGGACAGAGGACCTCGACGGACAGAGGACCTCGACCAACAGACAGAGGACCTTGACGGATGACCTTGACGGACAGAGGACCTCGACGGACGACCTCGCCCGACGAAGAACCTCGATGGACAGAGGATCTCAGTGGACAGAGGACCTTGATGGGTGGACGACCTCAACCAAAAGAGGACCTCGACCAACAGACGACCTTGACGGACAAAGGACCTCAACCAACGGACGACTTCGACGGACGGACGACCTCGACGGACGATCTCGGCGGATGGACGACCTCTACCAACAGAGGACCTCGACGGATGACCTTGACGGACGGACAGAGGACCTCGAGGGACGACCTCGCCCGACGAAGAACCTCGATGGACAGAGGATCTCAGTGGATAGAGGACCTTGACGGGTGGACGACCTTGACGGACAAAGGACCTCGACGGACAGACGACCTCGACGGACAGACGACCTCGACAGACGACCTCGACCGATGGACAACCTCGACCGACGGACGACCTGGACGGCTAGACGACACTTCCTGAAAGTAAACAAATACTCCACCAAACGAAATTGATATTTTCACGCAAACAAAAGTCTTTTTTGGTGGTTTATAAAAAGTTGAACTGCTAATATTCTTACAGTTTCAATAATGTTGCATCTTATCAGTTTCTTATCTGTTATCTTGCTCTCCAAGGGAGAAAACAGAACTCGACCAACAGAGGACCTCGACGGACTGAGGACCTCGACGGACTGAGGACCTCGACGGACGGACGACCTCGACGGACAGAGGACCTCGATGGACGGACGACCTCGACGGACTGAGGACCTCGACGGACGACCTCGACCGACAGAGGACTTCGACCGACAGAGGACCTCGACGGACGACCTGGACGGCTAGACGACGCTTCCTGAAAGTAAACAAATACTCCACCAAACGAAATTGATATTTTCACGCAAACAAAAGTCTTTTTTGCTGGTTTAATAAAAGGTTGAACTTCTAATATTCTTACAGTTTCAATAATGTTGCATCTTATCAGTTTCTTATCTGTTATCTTGCTCGCCAAGGGAGAAAACAGAACTTTTGGTGAGTCTCAACTCGGTGATCAGAAACAAGTCTCTTAGAAAGTGACACCTTCAGGCTGTGATGCGCTCGGGGAAGTGGAGGTCCAAGTCTGCAAAAACTGATCCTCTGTTGGTCCGCTGTTGTTTTGTATTCTTCCGACTTTGTAAAAGCCCCAACTCATGACCGAGACTCGCTGATCTTCATGTGACAATTTTGTTTGTGTTTCTTTCTGCTCCTTGGTGACGGTTTAATGGACATCTAAACGCTTCAGCAGGAGTAGCGTCCCCGACAGCGCCAACATCTGCCTTTAGCTCAAGCTTTTCACAACCAAAACTAAATTTGATAAGTTTCATCTTCTACCCTGAGGGCTGCACAGTACATTGAAAATGCATTAATGCAATATCAATATTACAAAAACAAAACAAAAAGGGTTGCAGTAAATGGCCTTCTAGCATTTTCCAGGTGCTATGCCCTAATAATCTAGATGTCAACGATATATTTGGCCAATTAGATGGAAGTGTACTGCCTGGGATAATCATTTAGATGATTATGCAACATTTCAAGTGTTGTTACTGGAATCGCTGCAGGGTTCTGGTTTCTATTATTTTTAATGAAATCATGTCGTTGGAAAAGAAATACAGTGATCCCTTATTTTTAACGGTTAATGGGGTTAATTGTTCTGCCATCCCACGACACACACACTACATTACCCATAAGGCCACCTTCTTAAAGGGGCCGGGCTGGCTCACAACATTTCTTCCCTGTGAGAGAACACGCAGAACATCCTGTGACGTTTCCGCAATTTTTAAAATTTTTTTTTATTGTATTATATATTTCTGAAAAATCCGCGAATAACTAAAACCACAGAACTTAAAGCACGAATTGGCGAGGGATCACTGTATATCATTTTTTAAGCATCTGCACAGGCCATTTACTGTCAGAGATCAGTTTTAGCTGCAAAGCAGAAAGACGTCAGCTCTGTGCACTCCAGTTTTTTTTTTGATCATATTATATATATTATAGTACTATAATGTTATTATGATGGTGGTACTGATGCATCACTGCAGCGTGTTCAGTCCTGTAATAACTTCACTCCATCCAAGCGCAGTGTGCCGTCCACTGAAGTCAGTACATCACATTCCCGTCAGTCTGAAATGAATGATTTGTGCGTGCAGCGACGCCACACTGGCAGCTGGTGTTAGCGAGCAGTTCAAAAGCAGTAAGTAGAGGGCCGTTTCTCCAGCTCAATAAAAACTAATGACACAGGGCTTTGAGGGGTGGATGAGTGCTCCCTTTTAAAACTTAAGTTCCAGCTTTATTTTCATCTCACATTTCTGTTTTTTTTTTTTTTTAATTGTTGTGCAACCAACACATTTTAATGGTTTTTCTACAAAGCAGAAGTATCACTGAAATTCAACCTGAGAGAAAGTGGAAATTACTGGTTTATGATTATTCGGATATACTGAAAGAAAAAAAAAAAAAAAAAAAGAGGATAAGATCCTCAGGCAGTAATCGAGTTTTCTCTAAAACTTTTGTAGCTGATACAGACGCGCTGCACATCTTTCATGTTCAGTCGGTCTGAATTCAGTCATTTCCTTTCTTTCAATTCTGTTTCTGAACAAAAGCTAATGCGACATAAAAAGCACCAAGTCTAACACAGAGGTCACATGTCAAACTTCCCATTAAGATTCTATCGTCCATCCATCAGAGCGGGTCCGTCGATAAGCAGTACAGTCACCACTAACGGGACAGACGACCAGTCCTCTGTCCTGTCCGTCAAAGTCCAGGAGACAACTCGCTCTTTAGCTGAAAAACTGAGCGTTCTTGGTACAGAATCCAGGACTAAGCATTTGTAATTCAGAAATTTGAATAAAAAAAAGCTTTTGTAGCTGGTTTGGAAGGAGCATCAATAAATGAAGCTCGTCAAACTCAATAATAATAATAATAATAATAATAAAAACACATTGAGATAAAGTATGATTGGGGAGGAAGCAGTTTATTTTATCTCTGAAATGATGCTCTGCATTAAAGCTGCTCAGAAGCTCTCAATGTTTGACTGCAAATACCAACAACTGCAACTCATTTGTCTTTTATTTTAAATTCAATCCTTTTTGAGAATCTAATTAACCTAAAGATTTATTTTGAATCCTGTATAAGATGTCTTGGGAAATGTTCATATTTAGTAGGGGTGTAACGGTACATGTATTTGTATTGAACCGTTTCGGTACAGGTAGGTCGGTTCGGGACGGGGGCGTACCGAACGAGTTTCCACACGGACATATTAAGTAGAGGACCGCATGTTGTGGAGCAGAGCGCTGCAGCCGCACATGCGCAGTTGTGCGCACACGGTCAGCGTTGCCAACTTAGCGACTTTGTCGCTATATCTAGCGACTTAATTTGTAAAAAGCGACTAGCGACAAATATAGCTACTTTTTCTGGTGATTTTGAGACTCACGCGCACTCAAACCGCTAGGTTTGAAGCCATCACTTGGCTGGTGTCTGCCTCGCGAGCTGCGCTTCTCTCTCCCTCTCTCTCTGCCGGGCTCAGTGCACACCAGCGCGAGTTTCTGTGTGTGGACTGGGCGCGTGTCACCACATACACAGGCGAGGCGACGCGCCTGCACACAAACACCCTAATCAGTGGTAGAGAACGCTGGCTTCAAACACATGATAAAGGTAATCGAGCCTGGATATCAATTACCTTCTCATCCACATTTTAGCCAGAAAATCATACCTGGACTTTATGAAAGAATAAAAAGATTAGTTTTTAAAGAAACACCCTGAGCCTTATTCATGTTATTTAATCTGACCAACAACTTGAAACTGTTCAGTGTTGCAACTGTTCAATTTTGCACATCAGATGGATTATTTTTTTAAGCAAAAGTCTGAGCCAATGTTATTTTTATTTTGTTTTTCAAAATATCTACATTTTAGAATATTGTATTTATATTTTTTAACAGAATTTTAGCTTTGTATAGGCTAATGTTCCTATTGTTAAAAAGCACAAAAGTGTGTTATAAACAACTAGCACATTTATATTTTGCATTTATGTTTCTTACTGTACCGAAAATGAACCGAACCGTGACCTCAAAACCGAGGTACATACCGAACCGAGAGTTTTGTGTACCGTTACACCCCTAATATTTAGGCATTAAAATTTTGACACGGTACGCATGAAATAGATTCGTTTTTTCTAAAATATTAGGGGTGCAGTGTAACTATCGGGCCGATAACAGGAAATTATGACGTCATTCCTATAAGTCCGATATCACAACAAATAGCCCCGATAACATATATATTTCTGTCAACACGGCAGTGTCTCGCTCCCTCTGAGCCTTGAATGACCGGCAGTGAATGTTATGTTCAAGTGACGTCGGCATAATCAGAAAAACGATTCCTCAATCAGGAAAATCAAGAATACCCCCTCATGCCAGAAAACAACTCGTTAACTCGGTCATAATTTTAGTAGTTGCTGACTTGAATTGATATTTGCAGTATTCTCCCACATGTTACGCATAAAAAAGAGAAAAAAAAAAATAGAAAAGGCTGAAAGAACGACTAGCAAACGAGGGAACGTATGAATTTACGTTACACCTTGAATGCAGCCTGCAGCACAGCGTACTGATCACAACAAACATTGCGGCGTGGAACTTCGTTAAGTTTCAGAAGATAGTTTGGTGGTTATTTGTGACGAATCCTCCGAGTGAATTCTACGAGGAGGGAAGCACAAGCTTTAATATGTAAAACCTGATCAGCCACCTACAACATAACAATCGCTTCCATGGAGTTTTGAAATTTCACTAATGTGAGCTAATGCTAACGTGCGCTAGCCAGCAGCAGTCTCCCCTCTCCCTCATCTCTCTCATCTAAAGCTTCCATGAGATAAAAAAAAAAAACAAACAAACAAAAAAACAAAAAAATCAATGAACCTCATTTACTTTAATTAAAGGTATTAATTTAAATGGAACCACAAGTCAAAATCCTTTAAATGTAAATCCTTTTCAGTTTGTAATTCTGATGCATGTATTTCCATCAGTTCAAGGAGCCTTTATTTTTTTTATATCAGTCAGTAATGAACCTTATTTAAGTTAATGTGAGATATCAAATAGGTTTGTTTGATAGCTTTATGAAAATGTTTGAGAGGCTTGCCAATAGTTTTTCAATGGAAAAAATAAATATCTGTTCATTTAAAGAGTCCAAACTATTTTTGATTTTGTTCATAGTATTGATGTAATGATCTTAGGTATATGTGTGTGTTATCGGTAATTGGTATCAGGCTTTAGGAGCTGAAAGTTATCGGTTATCAGTATAAAAAAAACAAAAACAGTTATCGTGCATCCCTAAAAATATCTTGATCCTAACCAGAGGACCTGCTCCAACAGACCCTGAACAGGAAGAAGCAGGTCCAGACCACGGATCCAGCCTGGCTCTCAAACTGGACCCGGTATTCTGATGGTGGATTTTGGCCCCAGTGGGACCGGGTTTGACTAACGCGTTACAGCAGGGGACCACAGTCATGGTTTCACAGCAGGTCAACCACGAGTCACTCACTGAAATGCTCGGCATCTACAAAACCAACATCTCACATTCGTCACTGCTGATTTCTGAGATTCCTTTTGTCCAACATCTACCTAAAAACACGACGACATGAGAGCAGAGGAGCTTTCAAACCGCACCCACATCTGACAAGGCCAGTGTCATGAGAGCGTCAGACAGAGAGTGAGCGGCTCACACGCAGATACAGCATGACTACCCGCGTTACACCGGCCCACGTTTCAGCGCCTGCTGAAGACTCACCTCTCTGCCTCGCGGCGCTGCGAGACCTCCGCTCGCCAAACAAATCAACATAAAAGAGACTTGTTGAGCGACCCCCACTTGATGCTGAATCTCTCATTAACATCTCTGCCGCTTGTTCCACTAACATGGAGTGATGTCTTTCACAGTCTGATCAGAATACACAACAAGAGAGGAGACTGCGCTCTCAATCTCAAGAGAAAAGCGTAAGTGACAACGTTATCCAGGAATCAACGAGAAACTACACGAAGAACAAGAGGATGAATATATACACACACACACACACACACACACACACACGCACACACACACACACACACACAACACACACACACACACACACACACACACAACAGCATCCTCTGATGCAGCCTTGGTTCCCTCTTCGGATGAAGGAGATGGAGGCAGGCAACTGTTGCCGTGGAGATGTGGAACACATTAGGTCACCGGGCAACAGGCCATCATGTGAAAGTCAGAGCCCCTCCCCCCCCGTGCGCCTGGCCGCTTCACCTCCACACCTGCCGGTGTGACACCGGACCAACCCCTCTGATGAAAACGCCCTCGAGACTCATCTTCAATCTCGCTGTCAATCTGTTCACCTGGAGCCAGGTGTCAGGGTTTAGCATCGATTCATGGTGGCAGCTGTGAGTCGGGTCTCCGTTGACCGATGGAGAAACGTGCTGAATAACAACATGTTCACATGAATGGAAGACTTAGAGAGGCACTGGGAGGGCTGGGAATAATTATATTCCACTAATAAACACAGCTCCTGCTATAAATCCAAACTAAAAATGTCCATGGTGTTGTGGATTGGTGTATTTATCAATGATTTAAGTAGCTTAATGAATATAATTAAGGGTGAAAGACAGCCTTTAGGAGAGAAATTTTAATCCTACGACCTAGTGCTGAGCAATATGACGATACATATCGTGAGGACGATAGAAAAGTGTGTATCGTGCCATTTCTCTTCTATCGTTCCTAACCTAATTTTATCAATTATTACAGCAAATATGTAATTAAATAACCTGCAACGATAAATTTGATAGAATCATATCTACTTCTACAAAGTAGCCTTTTATGTTTGCACTTTTATTCATGGTTAATGCCTTAAACAGAGTTCTCTTCAACCTTGATGTTTACTTTAGACACTTTATATTGGTTTGCGAACTTTGCACTACAAGGTTACAGATTTCAGAAAGTTGAAAAATAATTTGTGTTTATTTTTTATAGCTGAACTTCAGTGCAAAAATGTGTTTTTCCTCTCAGAAACTGTTGTGCACTTTAAAAAAAATGTGAAAGCTACTGTACCTCTGTACCTACCTGTTTTTGCTGCACTAAAATGTATGTTTGTGACAGTTCAGCTAAATGTCCTTTCAAAATAAAGTTGAAAAGTAAGCAATAAAATTTTTGTCAAACTTTTCAGAGAATAACTGAAAACATACTTTATTATGGTATATCGTGATATATATCGTTATCGTGATATAAAATAGTCCATATCGTGATATATGATTTTTTTCCATATCGCCCAGCACTACCTACGACCAACTGTAAACATATGTACCGAGACAGTAACATGAAGCGAAACAGTGCGTGAAAACAGGAAATAACAATATAGCAGATTTTACCTTTGTTCTCGATTTGACTTTTGACTTGACCTTCTGTCGCCTTTTCAGTTTCTTCTTACTCAAAGCCTTCTTTCCCCTGCAAGCACAGACAGCGATCAGTCAGCTTTGTAAAAAATACACACGACATCAACAAATACTTTTGTATAAAATAACTTAATGAGAGTTCAAACCATGCAGGAGTTAGAGCTGGATATCAGTGAGGTGATTTGCTTGTTAACAAGTTTTCTGCTGCAGCGGTCAAAAAGAAAGATATCAGTTTATCACCAGGCTCTTCTTATCAAACACAACGATGGAGACAGAACGGCTGGGTAAAGCAAGTTTTTATCTTTTTCAAGCCAGTTATGATGTCAGAAAGACCTCAGATCAAACTCTCTCATTTATTTGTTCCAGCCATCCTTTAAAGTCCACTCTCCTTTTTTTCCACTCTCATTAATGAAAGCCAGTTTATTAATTAATAAAGTTAGCAATCTATTTTTCCTTTTTGTTTGAGTATGAAACCAACACCACAGAAGTAAAGTAGTGCTGGCAGATATTGACACAGAATTAAGAGTGATAAATCTGTCAGCTAATACATAAAGATGCTATTTGCCGTTGGGATATATCCAGTCAGCGTTTATTGCACCAGGACGGTAAAACGTAACTGCAGATGCATCTGCAGAGCGTGCAGCGCTGTCGGTCTGCCGTCTGTGGAGCCTCGTCTTCTGGTTACCACAGAAAACGCTCTTGTGACACTTTTAGACTAGAGAAGCTTCAGTCGGACTTCTTTAGATCGGCTGCAGAACGGACCGCGACAGGAGATCCATCAGCTACAACCACCTACGAAGATGCTTTGAAGGAACTTAAATAACTGTCACACAGATTTTTTTGGTTCATGCTTTTCACTAAAAGTACCCAGTACTTAAAGAACCCCGGGTTTTTGTAAAAAGGGGGAAAAAAACACATTGTTTCAGCTCCTTGAGCAACCCATCACCACTTCGCTGGATGAACTTTTTCTATTACAGCTCTTCAGTTGAATTTCTAGAAGAGCTGAACCAAAACTCAAGGACGCTGTAAAGACTTGGGATGGGAAATACCATTCAAATATAATCATTAAATTATAAAACATTTGACACACCGACAAGGTGCCGGGGCCTGACTGTTTTTATGCCTTTCACAGATCATTATTTAAAATAAATGGCTTAATAATTCCTAATAAATAGTGTTGCATCAAGAGGGTGTAAAAGACGTTGCGTTGGAACATCCCATGTAGGTCCAGGTGGAACCAGCTCTAGTGGGGGGAGTCTTCTAATCCGTAACAAATTCCGTTAATTCTTCATTTTTTTTAACTGTCCTTTTGAACATAACTGTTGTGAAACAAGCAGAACTTTCAATTAATTGCTCTATTTCACTGCTTTGTTGTCACAATCACTGGCCACCACAGATCCACTTACAGCTGTCTCTCCCTCACTACCCCCGAGTATAGAAATACTTATTATTGAAGTATTTCAGCACTATCTGGGGGTATTTCTGATACTGGTATCGGAAATGGAACAACTGTACTTTGGTGGAGACTGAACATGAGATTACTAACACAGAAAGCTGGAAATAAGATGCTGGGAATACTTGATCAATAAGAAATGACCAGTGGTGCCAGCTCAACACATAATGATCAGTCCTGAACCTGGACCCTCCCGGGTCAGTTTGGGGGATGGGGGGGTCCACGTTCCTGCAGTGGAAAAGGAAGAAGTCAAGTAAAAGGCTCTCCTTCCTGGAAAATGTTCCTGTTGTTGAAAAACTGCTTTAATTTATTTATTAAAAACAAGAGCAGAGACGGACATATTTGGCTTAGAGATCAAACTGCTGGATTTCATCACATGAAAATTTAAAATGTTGCATAGATTTATTCAGCCACCTTGTTCCCTTCAGGTCACCGTAAGATTTCAAGTCTGACCTACCGATACAGATTTTCTTTCCTAGAACTATAAATTGACTGCATGCAATAACTTAATCAATGAAACAATGAAAGATAGCAGAGGCTGCAGGCCTTGTGCTTGACTGGATTTGTTTTAAGCTTTTAACCACAGTCGCCCCAAGTCCCTGTTTTGGGTCTCCATGGTCAGTCCAAGTCTTTTTTGAGTCTGCAGTCAGTCCAAGTCTCTTTTTGACTCTCCGCAGTCGGTCCGAGTCTCCATCTAGATCAGGGGTGTCAGACTCATTTTCACTGAGGGCCACATCAGCATCGTGGTTGCCCTCGAAGGGCCAGACTGGCAGCATGAGTGTAACAAAATGCAATGTAAATCAAAATATATTAAAAACCCCCTTATTATATTGTTAAATAACGGATTCTGTATTTATTTCCGTGTTTGCTGTCAAAATGCCGAATGTGATTAAACTCTTTCACGACTGACACCGCCTCATAACACAAAAGACATACTGTTTTTTCACCTTGAGGTACAAACTTGTAATTGTTTTCAAGTTGTTGATGAAACTGCCTTCCTTGTGCATCAAATTCTCTTTTCTTTGACATGTTGAGGTTAGTTTGTAGAGGTTTTTCTCAAGTCCATCAGTTCTGAAAATTACCTTGAGTTCTTGCTCATGGTGATATAGTGTTTTCGTTGTGAGTAACGACGAAATGCATTATGGGAGATGTAGTTTATTGTCAATATGCGCTTTAAAGCGGCATAAGCTTATTTTAAGTCTTAAAATATCGGTTTAAAATTTAAGCCAATAATGCACAAGCTCTCGAAGGCTACATAAAATGACGTGGCGGACCACATTTGGCCCGCGGGCCTTGTGTTTGACACATGTGATCTAGAGTCTGCGGTTGGTTGAAAGTCTTTGCAGTCGGTCCGAGTCTCTGTGGTCGATTCAAGTCTTAGTTTCAAGTTCCCGCTGTCGATCTGATTCTCCATTTAGAGTCTCAGTGGTCAGTCCGAGTTTCGGTTCCACATCTCCGCGGTCTGTCCGAGTCTCCATCCAGGGTCTGCGGTCGGTTGAAGCCTCCATTCTGTGT
This sequence comes from Hirundichthys speculiger, assembly GCA_018398805.1. Taxonomy (NCBI): domain Eukaryota; kingdom Metazoa; phylum Chordata; class Actinopteri; order Beloniformes; family Exocoetidae; genus Hirundichthys; species Hirundichthys speculiger. The sequence continues at coordinate 1,274,210 of JAGFBZ010000955.1, forward strand.
TTCTTTGGTCGGTCCGAGTCTTGAGTTTTGAATTCCTGCAGTCGGTTCGAGTCTCAGTTTCAAGTCTCCACGGTTGGTCCAATTCTCCATTTGGAGTCTCAGCAGCTGGTTGCAAGTCTCCGCTGTTGGTCCGAAGTCTTTGTTTTTAGGTCTCTGCGGTCGGTTCGAGCCTTAGTTTCAAGCCTCTGCGGTCGGTCCGATTCTCCATTTAGAGTCTCAGTGGTCAGTCCGAGTTTCAGATCTGCTTCTCTGTGGCCGGTCCGAGTCTATTTCAACTGAACAGCAGTAGTATCAGTAAGTTATGGCAGTTTTCCACAACCAATATTGTCCAATACCAGTCAGGGTTGATCAGGCGAAAACTGTACACTTCCAAACATCTATAATGTTTGCTGAACTACTTGACGGTACAAAATGTAATATGTAATAATAGATAGGATGGTTGATTAACCTTCTGTTTTGTTTTGTTTTTAATCTTTAATTTGTATTGAGAGATCATGAAAACAGATTCACGGTGCTTCAACAGGCCTGTGATTAGTAAACAAGCAAATACTGTCCAGGATGAGGAGGTTGTAAAGGAGGATGCCGCAACTCAGACTTAAACCTAACTGACTGCTATGACGTAACTGTATAACCGCTCACGCTAGGAGTGACTTCATCCACCTTCTAACATAACCTCCAATGTTATTCTTAACATAAAACAGCGAAGTGCTCTGTTGGCCGTTAATATCACCGGCTCCGTGATTCTTGAAAAAACCGACTTGGATAACGAACCAAAAGAGCTGGTCGACGTTAGTTGACGTTAGCCGGCTAACGGTGACGCCGACAGGCCCGAAACGCACAAGCATACGACACGGCTGCGTGATGTGAAATGTCCCGCCGAGGCAAACCGGGGATGGGGGTTATAATTTTTATAATGACACGCAAACTTATAAAGGGAGGGGTGCGTTTGTTTACGTTCAGCTGGGTGGCTCCGGCTGCCGAAAACAAGCTGCTGTCATGACAGTTAGCCAGCTAGCTTGTGTTCGGCAGAGATGGTTTCACTTTCCAGCTGCTGTGGTAAAAAAAAAAGAAGGAAAAATGCTTTAGTGTCAAATGTCTACATACAGCTTTTTTTAAAAAGGGGAAAAAATAAGACGTTCTGAAGAGGGAAAACGCCTCTCGTGATGGTGAAACACGGTATCGTTAGCAAGGAAGGCTAACAGACGCTAAGGAAGTCGGGGCATAAATGTGTACCACGAGGCTGATTCTGTGAATAAATAAATTATTGAGCTGCTTGTATGTTTGTGAGCAGATGAAATATACGCGTCTGTGCAATTATAGACAAGCAAATGAGTGTGTTTTTTGTTAACGAACTGGGTGTCGGTTATCTCGCTGATGCTAGCGCTGCTCTGAGGGTCGTTAGCCCAGCTAGCTCCCCCAGCTGACAGAACCGACTCTCAAAACGAACCCCGTTTACATTTACAAAACATTTAATCTCAACTACTCACCTCCCCTGATTGATCCCCTGCTCTTTGTCGCTGATGGCAGTCGTGTAAATCCGCCTGTATCTCTCCGCGAGAGCCCGTCCCGAGAGCAAAAGCTGGTACCGGGTCCGACAGTCCGACTGGGTTCCGGGCGTCGGGCACGGACCCATTCCCGAACCGATGGCGGAGAGCTCGGCTCCCGCTCCGGAGACCACCCGGACACCCATCCCCATGGAGGGCGACAAGGAGGGCAGGATGCCTCCGCCGGCGGCCGCTGCCGCAGCGGCACACATCATGGTTGAGCAGAACAATGCATATATCAGGCAGAAGCTGGGTCCAGATGAGATCTAGCGGCTGGACGCGACCCGCTCCTCACCAGAACCCACACATGTCATGTCACTTGTTCACTCCAAGATGTAGAAACACCGAAAGAAACGCAAAAAAATATATATAGTATCCAGGGGTTAACGGTTATTATCAGCGTAGAATCGTAGCCAAGCTGCTGGTGCAGCTCGTGCGCTTTTCCGATCCGATCCGATCCGATCTGATCCCGGTCGCGGCGGTCGTCCCCCCCGAAGAAAATATATATCTTCTCAAGCCATGACGAAAACTCCCGCGGATCAGCAGAAACGGCACCTCCCGTGACCGAGTGCGTCGCGTTTCGGTTTCGCTCGACCCCGGAGAGGCAGCACCCTCAGCAGGGCTGCCATCTTGGCTCCATCATCCCTCCCTCCCGGACCGAGTCCTGCGACGCTGGCAATGCCGGCGTGTTTTCACTCGACCTATCCGAGCCGTGCTAGGAAGCGATCGCAACCCGTGCCTGCCCTAACCCCCCGGTTCGATTTTACGCAAAAAAAAAAAAAAAAAAAAAGGATCGAGATCCTCAGGGGGGTGAGAAATGGAGCAGCCGGACATAAAATGGATCCATGTACGGTGTTATTGTGCTGCAGAAGATGGAAATGTGGACAGTTAGTCTGCAGAGGGCTTCCTTCACTGGTCCATGGAGCCCAGAGCTGGAGGTGTCAATCACAAGTTTCATCCCGATATTCGCGATTATCGCGATTCAGTGTCTGTTCAATAAAATTAAAGTATTGAAATCAAAGTATTGACCAGCAGTGTAGGTCACAAGTTTCATTATCATAAACTCTGATTAACAATAATATGTTTGCCAATAATAAAATATTAAAATATTCTAGAAAAGGCTACTTGATGACATGCATTGACGAGGATCACTTCTACTGATGCCTGATCGATATTTTCATTTCGTATCTATACATTCAGATCAGCCATTCCCAAACTTCAGAACACCAAGGCTCAATTTGAAATGTGAAAAATCTCCGCAGCCCACCGAAACTTTTAATCACTAACTGTGATCAACATACAAGACTAAGGAACCATGATCCGATATTACTAATTATTAATGTAGGGGGTCAACAAATAAGGTGACACTTGTCATATTAAGTTAAGATGACAGTAGAATAACACTTAACTGGTTTGTTTTATTACTTCTTAATGTTTTTTAAATCATGTTATGAATATTTTACAGTAATTAAAAACATATTTAAAAAGATTGAGGATTTAAAACACATTTGTTTAATTTTAATGACCTCTCACGGCCCACCTGCAGTCCCACGACGGCCCACCAGGGGGCCGCAGCCCACACTTTGGGAATTACTGGTTTAGATCATCATGATGCATATTTTAGATATTCTCGATGCATCCACATCTGGCTGCATCTGCTTTGACTGATCATCACTATGTTTATAATGGTTCTTGAAAACATTTAATTTTTATTAAAAGATAAACTCTGTCCTGACCCTCCCAAACACATTGTCATGAAATAAATAAATTGTTATTATTATTTTAAAAACAAAAAAATACAATTAATTAAAACGAAAATAATGAAAACTTTAGAAATACAATAAATAAATAAAATTAGATAATAAAAAATACAAAAAATAAATACGTTTTACATACACACATATATATAACATAAATAACATTAATGTATTTATTTATACATAAATGAATAGAATACCGGTGACACTTTCAAGGATGAAACGGGTATAGATAAAGGATGGGTGGATGGATGAATAGAATATAATAATGAATTGGTGTTTTTAAGACAAAACACTGAATAAACATGTTTGCTTTATAACAATTGTTGCTCTTAGTCAAAGAAAGAGATTTTAAATCTTTTTCTCGCAGATTCAATGAATGTTAACAAAATAAATTCACAAAAGAAATGTAAAAAAAAGTAAAGCTGAGCTACAGTATAACCAAGGTGACTTTAGAAGGAGCATCATCATGCTAAACAACCAAGAACGAGAGGAAAAGAACAAAAACCCTCAGAGATGGAGGTGCGATGGATGAACCTGTAATGCTGATAGGAGATACCATTGAATTGAATTGAATTGAAAATACTTTAATAATCCCCGAGGGGAAATTGGCTTGTTGCAGCAGATACAAAAATATACATAAATAGACAGGACATTAAATAGACATTAAATAGACAATAAATAGACAAAAAACAGTGTGCAAAACAAGACACTAAATAAAAAGTAAGTAGACAAAAACAGTGTGCAAAACAGACAAAAAGAGTGTGCAAAACCAGTAGTAATAAAACTGTAATAATAAAACTGTAATAATGTAATAAAGTGATGACGCGGCGTTTTTTAAGGTATGACTGCAGGACCACATCCTGGACTCCAGCATCTCTACATGGATTTCAGATGGCAGAGGTGGACCACCGACTCCAGACAGACCGACAGAGGTGGGCCAGGAGTGCTTCGTTAACAACAGGTGGTGTAATCCTTGACTTGTTACTGTGGAGGAGCACCTCTGCACCCCAGATGTTCAACCGTTCGCTCCAGGTTTCCGTCTGTGTTGTCTACCAGAGGACTGATGTTGCATGTGAAGTCATCACTACAGCTGTTGCCAGGCAACAAACACAACACTCCAACGGTTTCATGATGATCTCTGGAGGATTTAACCACGCTTACGGTCTGGCAGTTTTTAACCTAATGTTTATTTTTACTAAACTTATCTCAGTTTTTCACCTTTTTTTTTTCCAAAGCAATTTACAGTGCAGCCACACAATTTCCCCTTGAGGCTTAATAGAGTATTATTGAATTCAAAATCAGTTTAAAATGAGACAACTTAAGTCAGAACTGGGTCACAAAACAATGGTCCAAGGGATGTAAAATCAACGAATGGGGCATGGGTGCAAAATCACTATAAAGTGAAAACACAATTATGCAAAATATTTGTAAGAAACACAGCAGGAGACGTAGAACCAGCACCAGCAGGGGGTCTCTTTATGTTTCTGGGCCTCGGGGCCCGTGTTCGTTTAATCCCTCCTCGTCTACTGTAGCATCATCTTAGAGAGATCCTCTTCAGAGCAGTCAAAGGCTTTGCTGCCCACAAAAACATGACCTTCGAAAACAATGTGACATTTTATAAAACTCGCTTTGATTTCGCAATCCCACCGTTTAAGACCCGTTTTAGTAGCGAACAGAATTACTGCTGAGGGTGCTGTCGCCCTTCGCCACGGCGAACCCTGGCCTTTGATCTCAGACCCTCCTAACCGTGTCAGGACGGCATTTGATGATTATCCGTTCGCTGATTTGAGGATTATCCTGACTTTCCGATTCTCTTCACTGATAATATTAACACGATAGCTTTTATCTATTTATTCTCACAACAAAAAAATAAAAAAAAAACATCAAACAGCAGGGAAATATTGAATTGCCTTAGAAATACAAAATGCACACTATGATGATAGTAATTAGACCATTGTCTGCGTCTGACAGGGTGAAACAACGTTGCCAGGGAGCCGAGATGCTGCAGTCGGGTAGACGAGGAAACAACATACACACTTATCCTCCTCGCTTACTGCTCTCAAACTGAAATCTTTTATCTCCTGCAGACGCGGCATGAATGTACGTGAGCGAACGTAAAACTTACGATTATTCAGAGAGAGAGGGACAGAGAAGGAAGTGTGTACAGGTCCTTGTGATGCTTTATTGGCTGCGAGGCGTCGAAGTGGCCCAATGACAAGAGAGGAGGTCTCCTCATAGCAACCCAGGAGGCTTTCAGAGATCATCGTGCACGGCCTCAGAGCACCAGCCTGTATCAGTGATGATAAAACTGAGGGGTTGTGTCTTTGGCGTTTTAATCTGGAGCACTAGACGTTAAGATCGTTCTAGTTTAAATGTGTTCCCATTGAATTCTTGCTGGTAGATGGCTATGAAAAAAAAAAAAAACAAGGAATTACTGGGCACGGTGTTGCGTAATCCAGAGGCCTCTTGTGTAACTCCCGGCTGTATCGGTTCTGTCGAGCTGCAGCAGACTGAGCGGGTAGGGGAGGGGCACCCGGACCAGAACGATGCCACAGGTCAGGAAAAACAGAGATGAGCAGAGCTGGCAGGGATGAAACCCGGTTGCTGCACGAACGTCCAGGAGCAAAACCATCAGAGCCTCAGACGACGTCATCGGACAGGAAGATGGTCATTATCGTCGCTGGTCACATGATAAAATGTGCTTTAGTTCACGACTGTTCAAATAACTAATTATAACTACTGGATTAGTATTTCTGGAGTGAAAGCAGAGACGTTCATGTAATGTCTCCCATAGAAACTGTTTTTGTCTTTGCTTATTAGATGAGCAGCAAAATCATTCTTCTAATTCACTGGGAATAAGTCTGATGTATAAATTAGGGATGGACGATAACTGTTTTTTAAAAACGATACCGATAACTTCCAGCTCCTAAAGACCGATACCGATAACCGATAACACACACATATACCTAAGATCATTACATCAATACTATGAACAAAACCAAAAACAGATTTGACTCTTTAAATGAACAGATATTTATTTTTTTCTAATGAAAAACTATTGGCAAGCCTCTCAGACATTTTCATAAAGCTATCAAACAAACCTATTTGATATCTCACATTAACTTAAATAAGGTTCATTACTGACTGATATAAAGAATAAAGGCTCCTTGAACTGATGGAAATACATGCATCAGAATTACTAACTGAAAAAATGCATTCCTCAATGACAATAAAAAATAATGCACAGTGCATAATGTACTGACACAAGTTAGACTTGTGTGTGTAAATAAACTAAAAAAGTGCACTCCATAGTAACAAAAAAATCAGGTTTAAAGGGTTCTATTCAAATGAATGCCTTTTAATTAAAGTAAATGAGGTTCAGTAGTTTTGGGTTTTTTTTTAATCTCATGGAAGCTTTAGATGAGAGAGATGATGATGAGGAGAGGAGAGGGGAGGGGAAGGAGGAGCTGACTTGCTGCTGGCTTGCTGACGTTAGCTCATGTTAGCTCATGTTAGCTCACGTTAGCTCACATTAGCGCAATTTCAAAACTCCATGGAAGCGATGGTTATGTTTCAGGTGGCTGATCAGGTTTGACGTATTAAAGCTTGTGCTATTTTTCCCTCCTTCGCTTGGAGCATTTGTCACAAATAACCAGCGAACTATCTTCTTCTGAAACTTTAACAAAGTTCCATATAATAGCCGCCATGTTTGTTTGTTTTTATCAGTGCATTGGACTGCAGGCTGCATTCAAGATGTAACGTAAATTCCTCCGTTTCCTCATTTGCTCGTTGTTCTTTCAGCCTTATCTATTTTTAAAAAAAAATTTTTATGTGTAACATGTGGGAAAATACTGCGAATATCAATTCAAGTCAGCAACTACTAAAATTATGACCGAGTTAACAAGTTGTTTTCTGGCATGAGGGAGTATTCTTGATTTTCCTTACTGAGAAATAGTTTTTCTGATTATGCCGACGTCACTTGAACATAACATTCACTGCCGGTTATTCAAGGCTCAGAGGGAGCGAGGCACTGCTGTGTTGACAGAAATATATATGTTATCGGGGCTATTCGTCGTGATATCGGAGTTATCGGGATGATGTCATAATTTCCTGTTATTGGCCCGATAATTATCGGGTCGATAATTATCGTGCACCCCTAGTATAAATATTTAGGACTACAAAGTGTTTACATGCAGAACCAGAATCCCAGACTCATCAGGTGTTTGATCACGTCACTGATGAGGTTTTTTCACATCTCTGCATTAAAGTCCGCTTCAGTCATCAGCGTCTGTGGTTCGTCTCTGCAGATGAAGTTCGGAAACCTGGATGAGGTGTTTACTGCTTTTACTTTTGTTGGTACATTAACACATGAAAGGACTAAGCTTGTACTTAGTTGTACACGCCACAATGTCCCGGTCTCCAACAGACAGCACATCAAAGGCGGGATGAGACAGACGGAGGTGAACAAAAGCTGAACAACGTGATGGGCAACACACCACTCAGAATTTCTAAAATTCTATCAAGACCAGAATAATGTTGTTTATCTGGTGACACGGAATGTGTCCTGCAACAATAAATGACTTGAAATGTGTTTCAGAATTGTCACAATGTTCTGCCTCATTAATATAAAAGAAAGCTTTATCGTCAACAGAAAGAGAACAAAATCACTGCAGAGGTTATTTAAATTCTATTTTGCAATTTAATTGGTCTGAAAAATACTCACTTAACCCCCAAAGGATAGTTATGTTGTTGCAGTGTAAACTGGGAGCAGATACATAAATAAAATTAGTCATCTAACAGTTGAAAAGCTGGAAGTGCAACAGAGAGACAGGTGTGGGTGGAGTGTCAAGAGGTCACATGCTTTCAGGTGTTGTGTTTGTAGCCTGGCAACAGCTGAGCTGATGACATCACACGCAGCGCCGGCAGGTAAGACCGCTGAACTCTCCAGGTAAACAAAACCGATGGAAACTGATCGATGACTGGTCTGCACACCTGAAAGTCAGGTAGAGGTCTCTGTCTGCACACCTGAAAGTCAGGTAGAAGTTTCTGTCTGCACACCTGAAAGTCAGGTAGATGTCTGTCTGCACACCTGAAAGTCAGGTAGAGGTCTCTGTCTACACACCTGAAAGTCAGGTAGAGGTGTCTGTCTGAAAGCAGGTCTCTGTCTACACACCTGAAAGTCAGGTAGAGGTGTCTGTCTGTGCACCTGAAAGTCAGGTAGAGGTCTCTGTCTGCACACCTGAAAGTCAGGTAGAGGTCTCTGTCTGCACACCTGAAAGTCAGGTAGAGGTCTCTGTCTGCACACCTGAAAGTCAGGTAGAGGTCTCTGTCTGCACACCTGAAAGTCAGGTAGAGGTCTCTGTCTGCACACCTGAAAGTCAGGTAGAAGTCTCTGTCTGCACACCTGAAAGTCAGGTAGAGGTCTCTGTCTGCACGTATGAAAGTCAGGTAGAGGTCTCTGTCTGCACACCTGAAAGTCAGGTAGAGGTCTCTGTCTGCACACCTGAAAGTCAGGTAGAGGTCTCTGTCTGCGCACCTGAAAGTCAGGTAGAGGTCTCATGTTAAAGTCGGGTAGAGGATTGCTGCAGTCCAAAATCTGGACACTCTCCATTTGTCCTAATTCGTTCTTCATTTGTCCTCCATTCGTTCCAGGATCTTCTCTTCTGTGTGGCAGCTACATATCTCAGATTCATCATGACATTTTGGAGCTGAATGGAGTTTATGGCAGAATGAGATGTTGGAGTAACCCTTTAAACATCGTCCTTCTTTTAACAGAGCTTTAGTTCAGTGGTTCTCAACTGTTGGGTTGCGATCCAAAAGTGGGTCGCAGACCTGTTTTCAGTGGGTCGTGGGCCTTTGCCTGGGGAAGGAAATGCTTAAAAAAAATGCGTGTCATTCATACTCCTTAACAGTAGATGGCGATAATGTCCTGTAATGCGAGTTGACACCCGCCAATTTACACCATAGAAGAAGACCTGCAAAGTTTGTTTCCATATGTTGAGCAGGTGAAACACAGATACAACGAAGAATATATGAGATATGGATTTTCTTATCTTGAAGACAAAGGTCAGTGATGGTTATTCAGATAAAACTATATATTTTGAGTTCTTTTTGAAACTACTGCTCAGTGGTTGCACTGTTTTATTTCATGTTTGTGCATAAAAGCACTGTTGAGTCTTAAAAATGGCTGTTACTGAAATGTTCTGATTGTTATGTCAGCTTTATGATTAATGCTTAAATAAGTGACTAGATAGTTTTAATAGGAAATTGTTATATATTCAGGAAGTGGGTACTCAGCAAATGCTACATATTTGAGTTCTTTTTGAAACTACTGCTCAGTGGTTGCACTTTATTTCATGTTTGTTCATGTTGAGTCTGTTAAAAAAGGCTGAAGTTACTGAAGTGAAGTGTTTTGGATTTAATTAAAATGCAGCTTATTGAGCATCAAAGGGAATATTTCCCACTTGAAGTTATTTTGGTTTTTGCCATTTTGGTTCACCAATAAATTTATTTTTTGTGTTGGCATTCTGTGATATTCTATTCTACATTCTCCGATTCAAACTGCACGATCTTTTCATTCAATAAATTTGAGAAGTTGGAAATTTTCCTTGATTTGGGTTGATTTGGGATTTGGCTTGTCATTAAGGGTGATGGTGGGTCCTGAAGTTAGACCAGTTGAGAACCACTGCATTAGTTGATTCTGCACGATCAAGAGAGTCACATTTGCAGGAGATCCTCCAGAACATCTCGAACGACACCATTCACAGGACAGTCAGCTGTCTGCAACGACCAAAACCAGTGGAAGAGCCTGTTCGATGATGGGAGGACCTGCAGCTGCATCAACACTTCCAAGACTAGATGTCACAAAACTCTGCTTAAGTGTTGTGTGGCTGTTGTCTCCATTTTAGGGTCTTGGTGGAAGTTTCCAAGTAGGATTTTCTGTCATCTTGAACTGAGCATCAGGTGTGTATTTTGTTACTGTGCTGTTACCTGACTGCAAAAAAGCAGATCTAAAAGCAGAACACGGGAGGAACTAAAGATCCTGCGTTTGAATAAACACAAATAAGAAGACCCGACGCCTGTGATGAATAAAATAAACAAATAAGTCAATCCAAGAGGGGGGGTTCGATGCTGGAAGTGGGAGTTTAGGAGCGCGGCAGACTGAGTGAACAGATGGACTAACGAAGCACAGATGCAGAGACGAGATTATATCCACACAGTGAAACATAATTAGACAACACATCACAGATGAAGACGAACTACAAAAGGAAGCAAAACTACAAGAGTCACACGGGGACAGAGATTACTGAAATATTTCACAAGCCAAAGACATTACAACCACAAGGCAGCGAGCAGAAGAAAACCAGGAACAACAAAAAAAAAGATGAAGCACAAAGAAAACCACGAAAACCACGAATCCCAACAGCTTCCTCCTGCAGAGCTGAAGTGCAGGTTCACCTGGGTTTGCCCCACACCTGTACACGTTTGTTTCATTTCAAATGAGCATTTACAGTAAGAGGTGGGCGATACTGGGAATTTTGGTATTGATCCGATACCATGTAAATACAGGGTCAATACTGATACCAATACTTTTTCATATTAACCTTAATCTATCATGAAACTGCTGATCTTTTGGTGTTTTTGTGATGTTTGTCATGTTAAAACCCAGGATAGAATTTTGGCAAACTTTGTAGGTGACAGCAAAATACTTTATTATCACAATTAACATTTTTCTGTAAATATTCTTTGGAGATTAATTGTTCTGTTCACCGTAATTTTTTTTCTAGTCCCCATTTTATATAATACTTTTCATTGCTTGTGTAATTTTGTTTGCGCTGTGTGCACTTTCCTGGTGCTTTAACTATACATTTCTCCATTGTGGGATAAATAAAGGATTATCTAATGTTATTTTATCTTAGATAACACCTTTAATGGGATACATGACATGTACTGGGTTATTTCAAGGTCTTAATTACCGTATTGGCCCGAATATAGGACAATATTTTATTCTAGAAATCATATTCTCAAAAATGGGGGCCGTCTTATAATTGAGGACTAGACTTTTCTATTGTAATTTTACATCTGCACCACTAGATGGAGCTGGCAACCTAAGTAACCAGTAAGAATGGATGAACCCCGCAGCGAACTCAAGCAAAGGGCTTTTAAAGTTTTGTTGGCAGAATAATTTTTTTTTACATACTGAATTATTTATGTTGTTCTTGAATAAAACTTGACTTTAATAGTTATGCAGTAATTGAACTACTTGGTTGTAGCTCATTCACTCATAGTCTCAGATTTGAAGAAAACACAGTTTATTAGATAATACCATGCCTTGATCTAAAATAACATGGAAATCTGACATGCAAGTATGATACGATACTTCCTAGAAAAGATCAAATCATTAATATGTTAACAATACAGCAGAATGTTATCTCTGTGGGAGTTTTTTCTATAGTAATTGTACAATAAAAATTTGTTTTATGAATAACCTCATTGCTTTCATCATATTTTTATTTTCCCAAAATGATATTTGAAAAAAAAGAAGTCGTCTTATAATCAGAGTCGTCCTATATTCGGGCCATAACGGTATGTTTTTTGGAGTTGGCTGCAGTAACATATGACTTAAGTATCATGTACTTTGAAAGTTAATATGAATTGATGCTGAAATTGACCACTCTTATCTACCTGATACTCTCAGTTGGACTGAAGGAGGACACAGCGACAGCGTGTCAGACACAGACTTCAACGAATTCACACTTCGCAGCAGTCGGTGCTTGTGGGAGAGAAAAAAACGCTTGAGTATCGATCTTTATACGCATGTATCCTTCGATATCAATACCAGGGTTGGTATCAATATTTGGATCGATCTGCCCACCTCTATAGTGATCCCTCGCCAGTTCGCGCTTTAAGTTCCGCGGTTTTAGTTATTTGCAGATTTTTTTCAGAAATATATAATATAAAAAAAATCAAGAAAAAATTGCGGAAACACCACAGCGCGTTCTCTCGCAGCAAAGAAATGTTGTGAGCCAGCCTGGCCACTTTAAGAAGGTGGCCTTATGGGTAATGTGTGGCCTTATGGGTAATGTAGTGTTTGTGTTGTGGGACGGCAGAATGAAAACGAGGTTAAATGAAAGAGCGGTTTCTTTACTACGGTTCAGAGACCAGAGGCTGTGAAGGTAACAGAAAGACCACAATTGAGCCTTTGTCTTGTTTCGCTGCAGTGTCTCGCTACTTTTTTTGCGTTTTTTAAAAAATATTTTAATCACATTATTGAGGCTCGGGGGGCTCCGGCTCCAGTTAGCGGATTTTGATTCTTGCTGTGGGGGGGGGGGGGGGGGGGGGGGGGGGGTGTCCCATTAACCGCGAAAAATAAAGGATCACTGTCTACAGGTATTTACAGTCACTGTCATCTCTTTCATTCACCGTCGCAGCAGAACAAGCGAGACTCAAATCTGCTGCTCTGACTGTCTGAGAGGACAAAGTTGGACTTAAAAAAAAAAAGAAACAACTCTCATCTATTATTTTTAATGGAGTTGTGCAACCAGTACTGTAGTTTCCATCACTGTGGCTCAGGCGCCACCCAGTGTTGATGTCGTGGAGGATGTAAAGCTCCACAGAGAGCAGGAGGTCATGGCCGACTCACAGACGGAGCTGAAGCCCTCCAGCTGCTTCTTGTTGATAATGAGCCGTAATAACGAGCTTGAGATGTTTTCAGAAATGTGTCCCTTTGTCTGCCGACGCTCTCTCTCTCCGTTTGGCCTCACTGCAGGACGGTCTGCATTCCTGACCTGCCGTCGGTGTCAGGGAGGGGCTCGCCTGTCAATGTTTTACCGTCACACCCCTTTGAACTATGCAACCTTTCATGCCTCTGATCAGGACACTCCCAATAATAAACCTCTCACATTTATTTATTTCCGTCTGAGAGCCACTAAACCAGACTCATTTCCACTGAGGGCCACATCAGCATCATGGTCGCCCTGAAGGGCCAGACTGACAGCATGAATGTAACAAAATGGAATGTAAACCCAAATAAATTAAACTACACCTTATTATATTGTAAATTACTGTTTCTGTATTTATGACGTATTCAAGTTTCAAATATTTAAATCATTATTATATCAAACTCGGGGTTTGTGGTTGTAACCCTGTTTTAGCACAGGTGACAGAGTATCCATTAACTTGGTTTCAGAAGCAGGAGCGATTCTTGGTTTTTCTTGTGGGCTAATTTAGCAAATTTAGCATGCTCCGTGTTTGATGTCAAAATCCTGACGTAGATTGTACTCTTTCACGACTGACACCGCCTCATAACAAAAAAGACATGTTGGGGCTATTAGTTTGTAAAGGTCTTTCTGAAGTCCATCAGTTCTGGAAATCGTCTTGATGTCTTGCTAGTGGTGATATACCATTATTGTTGTGGGTAACGACGAAATGCATTATGGGAGATGCAGTTTATTGTCAATGTGCACTTTAAAGCGGCGTAAGCTTATTTTAAGTCTTAAAATATTGGTTTAAAATTTGAGCCAATAATGCACAAGCTCTCGAGGGCCACATACAATGACGTGGTCGGGCCACATTTGGCCTGCGGGCCTTGTGTTTGACACCCTGAACACGATCAAAACGCCTAAATGTGCGTCTGGCCCGTCGCTGCCTGACGACACCTGAAGTTAAATGTTTTATCCAGACCGAAGGTGTTTTAATGCTGAACGTTCCAGATCAGACTGTTTCAGGTTTCAGCTCCATTATTATTCTAACAGCTGGATCACAGCAGACCTTGACTGGTGATGTCAGAGCAGAAACAAGCCTCGCAGTGCTTTTATCACCTCGTGTGTGTAAAGTGCAAAGTCTGCTGACGGTCGTGATGTGTTAAAACATCAGCAGGACGGTGATACGTTTACGATCACGCCGCGCGACGACGCTTTGAGAGGTAACGCTTTATTTCCATTTACTGGGAATAAAACGCTCGACAGTTTTAAGATCACCTGTCATCTCGTTAAAAGGCTGATAAATGTTAAATACTGACACGTTTCCACTCCCAGCTTCCTCGACACCAAAGCTGAAGTGCAGGTCCTCTCCACCCAGTTCCACTTAACTTCAGCTAAACGAGCACAAACTATTTCTTTAAGGCTAAAAAAAAAAAAAAAAAGAAAAAAAAAACAGGTGACGATGGAGAGAAACACGCTGAGTGACGAGGACAGAGGGGAAGGTTTTTCTTTGAACTGCTGTGGGAGGGGAGGCCACTCCCTCGGGTCGGACGGTTCAGGTTAAAAGCTGGTGCAGTGACACGCGCAGGTGATCCGAGCTGAGCCGCGCTGAGGTTCGACCCGTTTAAAGCCGAGAGTCTTCTGTGGAGGTACGTACCCAGCTGGGACTCCTTCTGAGTCCAGCTGTGACTCCTTCTGAGTCACAGCTGGAGGATCTTTTAAGAAAGAAAAAAAATTAGACATGTCAGACGGAGATTTATATTTTAGTCAAAGCTGAATTAATTATTTTCATCCAGTACTGAAGTAAAACTGAAGGTTGGACCATTAAAATGCAGCTTCAGCTCATCAGTAAGAAAAAAATGTATCTGTTTGACGAAAAGAAAAACATTTTATAGTCCACCATTTTAGACACATTTATTACATCAAAATGTTACGTTTTGAAAATTTAACGTATTGTTGTGAAGAGTGAGTTGCATTTCCTTAACTTTTGCAGAAAAATATACTACATTCTGACGTTAATACAAAAGACTATTTTCTTCTGGACACAGAACCGTTCTCTTCTAAAATGCTGAAAGTGCAGAAACAAAGATTAGAATAAAACAGCACCATTTAAGTTCGATAAAGTGTTTGGTGAGTTTCCAGCCTCTGCAGCCAAAGCGCCGATCATTAATCCTAATTTGTTTTAGCACCAATGTGTTTAAGAGCGTGATACACAAACAGTTCAATAATACAACCCCGACTCAGACTGATTAACAGATAAATAATCCATCCACAGCTGTGCGCCGTGTGCAGATGTATTTATTTTTTTAACCGTGGGATGCTCCTGTGTCAGTGTTCATTCAGAGGACAGAGTCAAACCTTCACCATCAGGGGCTAATGGCATGTTACTGTGAGCTCCTCTGTTTTGCTGACAAAGGTGTGTTTGGAGAAGGTGTGTTCGGGAGGGTGGGAGTGTCTGCATGTGGGTGCGATCAAGACAAACCAGTTTACTTCTCAATCACCGAGTCTGCACGAGCGGAGACGGCAGGACACAAGCGGGAAGAAGATAATTAAAAAAAAGAAGTCATCCTCCTGCATGCTGGCTGGTTTCAGGACACAGTCTCGGTCTTGAGCGCCACCTGGTGGTCGATGCTCCGTCGTCTCATCATGTCCTGTTCTCTCGTTTCCAGGTGAAGTCCCAAAATGAGCAGGTACTCCGCCCAATACTGTGAGTATCAACAAGTCAAAAAAAACACACACAAATTAATCGTAGGAAGCTCTGACAATCAGAAACTTAAAATGCAACTACAGTGATCCCTCCCCATTTTGGTTTTAGTTATTTTTCAGAAATATATAATATAAAAAATTTTAAAAAATCAAGAAAACATCACAGCGCATTCTCTCACAGCGAAGAAATGTTGTGAGCCAGCCTGGCCCCTTTAAGAAGGTGGCCTTATGGGTAATGTAGTGTGTGTGTCGTCAACAGCAGCCCAGCGTGTATAGATTTACATTCTCCGTTAACCGACAGGAGTCCAACAATACAACCTGTGTGATGTTACAAGTTCCTGCAGTGCCAGAATAAAGTGCTCGTTCCATGCAGAGAAAACCAGACTGTTTCTTTTGTTGTTGTTAGCGTGTTAGCCGCTAATTACGAGCCAAAAATAGCACAATACCAGCAGTTTCTTTACTACGGTTCAGAGACCAGAGGCTGTGAAGGTAACAGAAAGACCACTGTTGAGCCTTTGTCTTGTTTCGCTGCAGTGCCTCGCTACTTTTTTGCGGGTTTAAAACATATTTTAAACACATTAATTAGGCTCGAGGGGCTCCGGTGTTGTCCTTCTATCTTCCCACCCGAGTTGACTGCGCATGCGTACAGCAGCAACTTCAGAAGGCCATAATATTCTGCTGCCTGCCTGACCGTTATCACGGAACAGAGAAGGTTCGTTTCTTGTATTTTTAATACTTTGTATGGACAGTATTTAATGCATATACGTTTAAGAGACAAATCAAATGCCAAAACCGAATGCCTAACATTTAATACTTTGTATGCACAGTATTTATATTACATAGGTTTGACAGACAAATCAGATGCGAGTCTTTCTGACGCATCTGTCTGTGTGTGAGTGAATGTGGTTTTCCAGCTGTATTAAACCTTGTTCAGGAGGTTACTTTACAGGGTTTGTCGTATATTCGTTGGCAAGACGATAAATCTCAAACATAATTGTAATCCGTTACATTAAGCGAGTAAAATGTGTAATTAAATTAGTGACTTATGATTACTTTTTAAATTTACATCTGAACATAAACACAGAGGGAAGCAGATAATTATGGTTATTAAATGTGTATAATAATATGCTACCACCAAAAACACAGAGTTGAGATTTATGTGCTCGTAGGATGTTGTTACAATGTAGTAAAAAATTACAGATGAGGCTATAATTTCCCGCTTTGGTAGGAAAAAATTTTAGGTAGGAAGAAATTTCAGAACACCGGTCCCCATTAACCGTGAATAATAAGGGATCACTGTAACAGATTCTGAGGTTAGACAATGAAGCAGGGAAAAAAATTGATGTCACACAGGCAGCAAATGGCAAAAAAAAAAAAGTGCATCTACACGCGTGTGAAATCCGTGTTAGTGGATGGAGCGTGTGCGTGACTGACGCCACATTTGTCTTGTCTCGCCCGTGTCAGCCAAGAGCGCCAGCCAGGCTCTTGAAGACAGCAAGAAGAAGGGGTCGCTCCTCAAAGACAACAGCTGGATCAGAAAAACCGACGACGAGGATGAACCTGTCGAGTAAGGAATGCGCGCACACGCGGGCTCAGACGTGCACACGCGCATATTCCCAAACCGCCGGGCGTGACTGGAAGGCTGTCTGACATTTCTTCTGCGGGTCACGGCGTTTAGTCATGAACGCAGAATAAAAGGATTCATTCTCTGTGTGTTTCTTATTCCCCTGCAGCCGAGACCCAAACTTTGGCAGAAGTGTCCTGAGCCGATACAGGTCCAGTGAAACCATTGCGAGGTAAAACAAACGCGTAAATAACCCTTTTAATTATTTTACTGGGACGAGCAGGGAAATGATAAAAACATCTTCACTTGCAGCGGTTCGGAGGCTGAGAAAGGGAAAAGCACCAAACCTGTGAGCGCCTCATCATCTGTGCACGCTCTGACCAAGAGGTAGGACGGATTAAACGATTAGGAATAAAAAGTTGTTGTTGGACTGGAACCCGAACCCTGATGTGTGATTTTTTCGCCTCCAGGTTCAGCACCAGTCAGGATGAGCTGAGGAGCAGGTTGGTTCACGGTTCTCTGATTCCTTCAGCACCGGTTCTCCTGTTTGTTTGGGTCAGAGGGGTCAAACTCGAGGCCCGTCGCATCATTTCACCTTTAGACGCGTCCTTGACCTCGTTACACAGCAGCTCTGTCCTCGAGTGATGGACTTAAAACACATTCGTCCAAGAAAACATCTCTGCCTCAGAGAGACGAGCCTTAGGATGATGGCAGACGGAGGCAGGTTTATCTGTCAAGTTTCTGCCACAAGTCTGTAAAAGCAGAGAATATATATTTACTAGGGCTGGGCAACGATTGAAAATTTTAATCGCGATTAATCGCATTATTTCCCTGATTAATCACGATTAATCGCATTGTATACGCAAAATCAAATAATGAATTCAAAAGTAGTGTAAAGGTCACTTTTATTGAAATGTTCTGCTGCCATGTGAACTAAAGTGTCATAACATTTGTTGTTCAAACACTTTTAACATCAGCACTTGTCAGTAATACATATTTAGTGTAAATCTCATCTTTAAAAAATGTAAAATAAAATAAAGCTTATTGCTACTGCCAGGGCATTAATGTCATCCTGTTTTTATAAAATTTAAAAAAAATAAGTCTACAAACAAAATCCAACAAAATGATTATGTCTCAGCACAATCAGAACATTAAAAGGTAATTTCTGAGGTAACAGCAGAAACTTTTAACGGGAGTTCAACTTGTCAGTTGTTACAAATAACCTTGTTTCTGTTGAATCCTCCGTCTGGGAGAACTTTAAAATGAAAATGTCCATGTTAAAGTTCAGTAACTTTACCAATCCGTGTATCATTCATTCTTTCCGTTTTCAATTGTCAATCAAAAATGTAAAAAGATTAAAAAGTGACATTTTATTACGTTTTTCGTTTTTTAATCTAACACAAAAAAAATGAAAAAATGAAAAAATGCCTGTGGTTTTTTTTTTATATTTCAATTTTAGACTTGGATCAAAAATACGAAATGAAAAAAATGGGCCACAGAACTGAATTTGTTTTATAATGGAGGACTGGACTTTTTGTTGTCATTACACATCTGTGCCACTAGATGGAGCCGCACTGCAGTAACCAGCTAGAGAACAGCAGGACAGTGAACACATGGAGCAGATCTGATGGAACATGGAGGAATGACGCAAAACTTTTGTTTCAGTCTAGAATTTTTTTCAGACAGAATTGTTAATATCGCTACCTGAGTTGCTACCTGAACTGTAAAGTTCACGGATTTTTACCGTTCTCCATGTCTGTTTCAGCTTTGCCACATGTTTACTGCCAATTGTCTTCCGGTTCCCCAGCAGCCAGTAACAGACTTTTCAAAACAAAAGCATGTGAGCAACATGCGTTAACGCGTGATAAAATAAATGTCGGCATTAATAAATTAATGTGTTAACGCAATAATAACGCGTTAACTTGCCCAGCCCTAATATTTACTTCCATCCATTAGAGGTGGCCGGATCGATCCAAATATCGATAATATCGATACCAACGCTGGTATTGATATAGAATATTACTTTTCTGTTGTCGTTACACACCTGCGCCACTAGATGGAGCGGCTACATGGAGCAGATCTGATGTTTATTAACATAATAAACAGCAGTTTATCAAATAGTATTATCATGATCATCAATAAAATGGAAACCTAACATGTTCCTTACCTTAAGTAAGGATGCACCGGGTTGTAGCATACTTCCTAAAAAAGATGAAATCATTAAAACGTTTAACAATACAGCAAAACGTTATCTCTGTGTGAGTTTTTCTACAATGATTGTACAACAAGAAGTTGTTTGATGAATAACCTTCTGTCTTTAACATATTTTTATTTTTCCAAAATGATATCTGAAAAGTAGGGGTCGTCTTATAATCAGAGTCGTTCCACATTCGGACCAATACGGTATTTTGCTGTCACCTATAAAGTTTGCCAAAATTCTATCCTGGGTTTTAACAAAAAAATCCAAAGACGAAAATCCCAAAAACACCAAAAGGTCAGCAGTCTCATGATAGATCAAGCTTAATATGAAAAAGTATCGGTATCGGTATCGGTATCGGTATCAGCAATACTGGCCCTGTATTTACTCGGTATCAGATCGATACCAAAACTCCCAGTATCGCCCAGCCTCTACCATCCATCCATCCATTATCTGTACACGCTTAATCCAACGCAGGGTCACAGGGATCTGCTGGAGCCTATCACAGCTCTCTTTGGGTGAAAGGCATATATATATATTTACTTTTATCGGATAAATGCGGGGGGGTAGATGCATTGAAGTCGTCTCTAAACCGGGTTGAAATAGAGTCTGACGCTCACTGATTGAGCTCCTCCAGACAAACAGCTGAACTGTTTTCTCTTGCTCTGACAGCAGCCTCCCACCCAGCAAGACAACCTCCTCCTACACCAAAAGGTCTGATTTGTCTTTAACTGTTTTCAACGCATCTAATTATCCAGCGATCGTTTGTTTTAAACGTCACCTGCACCGTCTTCGTTTCAACAGGTACTCAGGTGTGAAGGCGGACGATCCTCCCACGTAGGTTCCTCTTCAGTTTAACACACAGAAGTAAGCAGAGAAACAGTAAATATGGTGTGTGATTTTTATACGTGCTCCGATGTCCCTGCAGGGCGACGACGACCATACAGGACGAGCCGAAGTCGAGGTACAGCGACGAACAGAGAACAGGCAGAGCTCATGTCACCGAGGGGGTTTTTAGTGAATGAATGTGACCATTTCCTGTCTTCCAGCACTAAAACCACGAAGGTGACCAAGGATGGCAGCACCACGGAGACGACCGTCACCACCACCCAGACTGTCCAGTAAAGACTCAACTCAGGTCTCACATGATCCAGTTTACACCCCAACTTAAGTCACTTTATCTTTTCTTCTTCACTTTTTCACAGATCTCCGGTGATTAAATCTCCCACCAGGACTGAGACGTTCTCAGAACGCGTCTTGTCTTCGAGCAAAGGGTAAAAATAACCATCAGTGGCGTTTTTACTTCACTGTTCCAGTTTTTTTTATAGATTTTATGCCCTGCTCTGTATAAGGGAGAAGAAACTAGCTGCAGTTCAATGTGTTGGTGAACACAATGCTGCAGGAACAAGAAACAGTCTGCCTGGGAAATACTTTCTAAATCTAATATCCTCACGGTAGAGGTCTTCGGAAAACAACCCGAAAACCAGAGGTTCCAACCCGACCAGAATCGGGTCTCTGGTCCATTCTAAAGACGTGACTCCGGGTTCGGGTTGGAATCGGTACAGTTAGTCTCTGGTCCGGTCGGTGCTCTCTGACAGGCTGGGTCCACGTTTACTCCAGAGAGGTAAAGATATTGGTGGTGGCAGCCAATGTCAGGACTCGAGGCAGTTTAATTAATTATTCATTAACGTGACGTGTTTGTCATGAAACAACCTTGTTGCCGTAGCGTGTTATTAGCGGTTTGTTCGGCAGCTGTAAAGCACAACGGATCGCCAACATGACAACGCCGGATGAGAGAACATATTTACGACACATCCTGACCGGTGTAGGCTATTAGCGTTAGCAGCTGCTAACAAATAGCATCTGTATCCACAAAGAAAATAACGACGTGGATTTATTGTTGTTTCCATCACATAGCCTATGTAGCAACTGAACCGGTAGAAGAAGACAACTTTAGGTAAGAAAATCAAGTTTTATTCAACGCTAGACAACTTTAACATGAGCAACTATGGGCTGGATTGTCTCGGTTCTATTCGGGTAACTCGGTTCGGTTTGTGGTCGGAAACTAAAGACTCGGGTCGGGTCGGTTCGGCGTCCAAATGTTGTGGGTCTGTTTGGGTTCAGACTACCGGACTTATGATAATAGCTCAGGTCGGTTTCGGGTTGAATTTTCACGGGTCCATTCGGGTCCGGGTCCATGAAAGTGGACCCGTGAAGACTTCTACCTCACGGTTCTACAGGGAGAAGAGCCTGCAGTTCCTCCTCTGACCTCTGACCTCTGACCTGTCATTCAAACCGCAGACTGAGTAGACGACTAATTCAAATATCCGTCTTCCTCCTTGCGGACAGGTCCCAGTACTCAACCTACTCACCCACCAGGACAACGAAGGTCCCGGAGAAAACTGTGTCCAGCCCTAAAGAGTAAGACGTGTCCTCGTCCTCCGGCTGCACCGCGGCTCATCGTCTCTCAGCCGCGTTTGATTTGTCTTTCGTGTGTTTCCGCGCAGAGCTGAGGACAAACTGTACGACAGCCTCATCCCTCCATCCATCAAGGACGACCCCCCGACCGCTGACAGGTGATATCTTTTATCTAAAAGGCTGATTACCTGTTCGGTGAAGGATGATTCTTTACTTAAAAAACGTGCACTTCTGTTTTCGCAGCCAAACAACCGTCACCACAACCGAGACGGTGACGGTGAAGAGCAGCGGCCAGTAAAAGGTGAGGCTGCATTGTTTTCGCTTCAGTCTGGTGAAAGTGAGAAATGTTTTCAACGTCGGTGACTGCCAGCGGGGCGCCGGGCGTGTGAACGTTATCCCCGACGACGGCTGCTTCCGATCAGATTAAGAGCAGAGGCATTAAAAGACACGATGATGCAGCCTGACGTTTAAAAAGCAGATTCCCTCACAGTAACGTGACCGGTAATGCTGCCTCTTCTGGGCCGTTACGCAACACGTTTTCAGCTCCCGCTGGAAAAATCTGGGCTAATTAAAAGCCCAGATGGTCGTGTAGATGAGCCCGGTGTTCGGCGGGTTTCCGTGGCACACGCCCACACAGATGACAACCAGTAAACATAATAGAGACTTTTAAACGTTCTCAGTTCAAATCAAGATGACAGGATGGATTCAAACGTGATAAAGCGCTGAGGTGTGACTGCTGCAGCCTCGTCTGTCATGAATCAGGAGACAAACCCCAAACCTAACAAAGTCCTTCTTTTATACAAAAGCTGCTGCTGAAGCACCAAAATACAAAAATATAGAACCGAAACAGAAAAACTAAAGTAAGGGAACACAGACGGGCGTAAACACTGACATAAAGACAAACGGACGGGCAAAAAACAAAATTAATTATTCTTTTCTACTCCAGTTCTAGTGGGGTTTTTTTTTAAACAGACAAACTAAAATATATTCAGCATATCATAGAAAGATGGAGGATGGATAGATGGATTGATGGATTGATGATGGATAGATGAATTGATGAAGGATGGATAAATGAAGGATGGATGTATTGAAAATGGATGGCTGGATGAATGGATGGATGGATGGATTGATAATGGATAGATTGATTGATGATGGATAGATGGATTGATGAAGGATGGATGGATGGATTGATGATGGATAGATAATTGATGAAGGATGGATGTATGGATAATGGATGGATGGATGAAGGATGGATGGATGGAGTGATGATGGATGGATGGATGATGGATAGATGGATGGATGATGACTGGATGGTGGGTTTATGAAGGATGGATGATGGATGGATGAATTGATGATGGATGGATGGATGGATGGATGGATGGATGGATGGATGGATGGATGGATGGATTGATGAAGGATGGATAAATGAAGGATGGATGGATGGATTGATGATGGATAGATGGATAGATGGATGGATGATAAATGGATTGATGGATGGATGATGACTGGATGGAGGGTTTATGAAGGATGGATGAAGGATGGATGGATTGATGATGGATAGATAATTGATGGAGGATGGATGTATTGATAATGGATGGATGGATGGATGGATGGATGGATGGATGGATGAAGTGATGATGGATGGATTGATGATGGATGGATTGATTGATGATGGATAGATGGATTGATGAAGGATGGATGGATGGATTGATGATGGATAGATAATTGATGAAGGATGGATGTATGGATAATGGATGGATGGATGAAGGATGGATGGATGGAGTGATGATGGATGGATGGATAGATGGATGGATGATGACTGGATGGTGGGTTTATGAAGGATGGATGATGGATGGATGAATTGATGATGGATGGATGGATGGATGGATGGATTGATGAAGGATGGATAAATGAAGGATGGATGGATGGATTGATGATGGATAGATGGATAGATGGATGGATGATAAATGGATTGATGGATGGATGATGACTGGATGGAGGGTTTATGAAGGATGGACGAAGGATGGATGGATTGATGATGGATAGATAATTGATGGAGGATGGATGTATTGATAATGGATGGATGGATGGATGGATGGATGGAGTGATGATGGATGGATTGATGATGGATAGATGGGTGGATGATGACTGGATGGAGGGTTTATGAAGGATGGATGATGGACGGATGTATTGATGATGGATGGATGGATGGATGGATTGATGGATGGGTTGATGATGGATAGATGGATTGATGATGGATAGATAGATGGATGATGGATGGATGGATGGATGGATGGGTTGATGATGGATAGATGGATTGATGATGGATAGATAGATGGATGATGGATGGATGGATAGATGGATTGATGAGGGATAGATGGATGGATGGATGGATTGATGATGGATGGATAGATGGATTGATGAGGGATAGATGGATGGATGGATGGATTGATGATGGATGGGTGGATGGATGGATGGGTTGATGATGGATAGATGGATGGATGATGGATGGGTGGATGGATGGATGGGTTGATGATGGATAGATGGATTGATGATGGATAGATAGATGGATGATGGATGGATGGATAGATGGATTGATGAGGGATAGATGGATGGATGGATGGATTGATGATGGATGGATAGATGGATTGATGAGGGATAGATGGATGGATGGATGGATTGATGATGGATGGGTGGATGGATGGATGGGTTGATGATGGATAGATGGATTGATGATGGATAGATAGATGGATGATGGATGGATGGATAGATGGATTGATGAGGGATGGATGGATTGATGATGGATGGATAGATGGATTGATGAGGGATAGATGGATGGATGGATTGATGATGGATGGATAGATGGATTGATGAGGGATAGATGATGGATGGATGGATAGATGATGGATGGATAGATGGACGGATGATGGATGTTACTAACCTGGGATTTCTTCTTTGATCTCAGTATAATTTGCTCCTCGACTGTAAACGAGCCAGTTTCATTTTAAAACCAAACCGTCACACTTCTGATCAATAAACTACCTTTTGTTGAAATGATTTCCTTTCAGTGCGGAGGACAAACTCTACGATACACTCATTCCCAAGACTGTCAAGACTGACGTCCCAGACAGGTAATGGCCCCTTATAACATCAACAATAATCTCAGTATAAACATTAATTATTAGTTTTAAAAACTGATGATATAACTGGTATATTGGTAAAAGTTACCTGGTTAGCCATCATGATTCTTTTTCTCTTTATAACAAAGATTTTTTTTCTTATTTCATAATTTTTGACAATGTTAGTGAACATGAATAGATATTTACAACCATTTCATGATGTCACATAGATTAGATATTAAATGTTTTGTTACTGTTTAATACAAGAATCTATTATCAATCATTTTCTAATCACTAATATCCGCTTCATTACAGTAAAACATCTGTTGTCCACTACTGAAACTGTGACTGTGAAGAGCAGCCCTGACAGGTGAGTTACTGCAGAGTCAGTTAAAAAATTAAAATGAGATTAAAACAGCTGTGACTTTCATACCAGACCGTCTATTTAGAATCTTTCTGTCTTACTTTGGTGTTTCAGTGATGGCTTTAAAACTACAACTACTACAACAAGAAGGACTTCCTCCACGTAAGATGAACCTCCATCTTTTCTGGGATTTTTTTTTTTTTTTTTTTTTTTTAGGGCTGGGCTATTCAACGCGTTATTATCCCGTTAACTCATTAATTTATTAGCGCCAACATTTATTTTATCGTGCGGTTAATGCATGTTGCTCACGTGCTTTTGTTTTGAAAAGTCTGTTACTGGCTGCTGCGGAACCAGAAAATAATTTGCGGAAAAACATGCAGAAAAGCTAAAACAGACATGGAGAACAGTAAAAATCTGTGAACTTTACAGTTCAGGTAGCAACTCAGGTAGCAATATTAACAATTCTGTTTGAAAAAAAAAAATTCTGTACTGCAACAAAACTTTGGCATCATTCCTCCATGTTCCATCAGATCTGCTCCATGTGTTCACTGTCCTGCTGTTCTCTAGCTGGTTACTGCAGTGCGGCTCCATCTAGTGGCACAGATGTGTAATGACAACAGAAAGTCCAGTCCTCCATTATAAAACAAATTCAGTTCTGTGGCCCATTTTTTAATTTTGTATTTTTGATCCAAGTCTAAAATTGAAATATAAAAAAACTGGCATTTTTTTGTGTTTTTTGTGTTAGATTAAAAAATGAAAAACATAATGAAATGTCACTCTTTTTGTCAAATTTCTTTTTTAAATTTTTGATTGACAGTTGAAAATGGAAAGAACGATTGATACTCAGATTGGTAAAGTTACTGAACTTTAACATGGACATTTTCATTTTAAAGTTCTCCCAGACGGAGGATTCAACTGAAACAAGGTTATTTGTAACAACTGACAAGTTGAACTCCCCGTTAAAAGTTTCTGCTGTTACCTCAGAAATTACCTGTTTTAATGTTCTGATTGTGCTGAGACACAATCTTTTTTAAATTTTTCATAAAAACAGGATGACATTAATGCCCTGTCAGTGGCAATAAGCTTTATTTTATTTTACATTATTTAAGATGAGATTTTCACTAAATATGTGTTACTGACAATTGCTGATGTTAAAAGTGTTTGAACAACAAATATTATGACACTTAAGTTCCTATGGCAGCAGAACATTTAAATAAAAATGCACTTTACACTACTTTTGAATTCATAATTTTAATTTTTCATATACAATGCAATTAATCATGATTAATCAGGGAAATAATGTGATTAATTGCGATTAAAAATTTTAATTGTTGCCCAGCCCTAGTTTTTTTTTTTTGTGAAAACCTTTGCTGAATCCCAGACCTCCCTGATCTGGTCTGCCTCCTCCTGGTTGGACAAACCTGAAACTCCTCCCCCTAACTAGATGAAACACCTCAACTGGCTCCTCTCCTTGTGGAGGAGCAGCGACTCTACTCCGAGTCCTTCCTGGACTCCTCAGCCTCTCAGAGAGCGAGTCCAGTCACCCTACGTAGGAAACTCACTTTTCTTTTGGTCCCTACCAACAGTTCATGACCACAGGTGAGGGCTGAGGGGTGAATCGACAGGTAAACAGAGCCCACGTTGATCCACCTGTCCATCTCCTGCTCCATTCTTCCCTCACTCGTGAACGAAACGTTGAAACACCTCATCCCAAACCCGTGAAGAGCATCCCACCCTTCAGACCGACAACCCTGCTCTCAGATTGGGAGATCTGAGTCTTTACACTCTGCAGTTGGAGATCGCCACCTGATCAGACCAGCAGGAACCACATCGTCTGCAAAGATCAGAGTCGTGATCTTGAATCCGTAAAAGTTATGAACAGAATCAGGAACAAAGGTGCATCCTTGATGGAGTCCAACTCTGAAAACAAACCAGCTGAGTAAAAAAAACCCTCAATGCTCCTCCCGGGACCCCAGGACACCAGGACCCCAGTGATGGTGTAGATCCGATCCGGTGTTCCACAGCCAGAACAGAGCCAGCGTTGTTCCCGTGCAGAGATCTCACCATCTCACCAGGGAGGCGGGGCAGTGGGAATCCCCTGTAACCATAAAACGACATGGCACCCAGGACAGCCCTACGACCGAACCTTTTATCCAACTGTATCCAAAAAAACTATCAGAATTGCTCCTTTAATGGTCACATATGTTCCTATTTTTGTCTCCAAAGGGCCGAGGATCAACTGTACGACTCTCTCCTGCCGAAATCCATCACGTCTGAGTCTCCTACCAGGTGAGACGTCTCGGCGTATCGTCGCTCATTAAGGAACACAAACAGACGTTTAGTTTAGCCGGTTAAACACGTCGACCTCACGTTGTCTCATCAGGACGAGCGTCACGAAGAGAGAGAGCGTCGCGGTGGAGAGCAGCAGAGGGTAAGTTAGGGACGAGTGAGTGATTGGCGCCTCTCTAATCACACGCAGTGGATGAACTCTGACCTTTACTCCCCTGTTGTCCAGAGGAGACAGCCCGACTCTGACGTCTCCGTCCTCCACGCGCACCATCAGGTAAAAACCTCCAACTCAAAGCTGGAGAGAGACAGATTGATGGATGGATGGATTGATGATGGATGGATAGATGGATAGATAA
Source organism: Hirundichthys speculiger (assembly GCA_018398805.1). Taxonomy (NCBI): domain Eukaryota; kingdom Metazoa; phylum Chordata; class Actinopteri; order Beloniformes; family Exocoetidae; genus Hirundichthys; species Hirundichthys speculiger. The sequence goes on from JAGFBZ010000955.1 coordinate 1,302,228, forward strand.
TGGATAGATGGAATGATGATGGATGAAGGATGAATGGATTGATTGATGATGGATAGATGAATAGATGATGAATGGATGGATGGATGTATGAAGGATGGATGGATTGATGATAGTTGGATAGATGGATAGATAATGGATAAAGGATGGATGGATTGATTGATGATGGATAGATGAATGGATGATGGATGGATATTTTGATGATGGATGGATGGATGGATGTATTGATGATGATGGATGGATGATGACTGGATGGAGGATGGATGAAGGATGGAAGGATTGATGATGGATGGATGGATGGATGTATAGATGATGGATGTATGGATGATGATGGATGGATGGATTGATGATGGAGAGATGAATGGATGATGGGTGGATGGATGGATGTATGAAGGATGGATGGATTGATTGATGATGGATAGATGAATGGATGATGGGTGGATGGATGGATGTATGAAGGATTGATGGATGGATTGATTGATGATGGATGGGATGGGGGCTGGATGTGAGGGATGATGATGAATTGATGCTGGATGGTGGATGGATGGATGGATTGATGATGATTGGATGCTGGATGATGATGGATGGATGGAGCTGGATGGATTGATGATGGATGGATGGATGGATGGATATAGATGATGGATGGATGGATGGATGGATGGATGGATGGATGGATGGATGGATGGATGGATGGATGGATGGATGGATGGATGGATGGATGGATGATGGATGGATGGATGGATGGATGATGGATGGATGGATGGATGGATGGATGATGGATGGATGGATTGATGATGGATGGATGGATGGATTGATGATAAATGGATGGATGGATGGATTGATGATGATGGATGGATGATGGATGTGTGTATTGATGATGGATAAATGGATTGATGATGGATGAATGGATTGATAATGGATGGATGGATTGATTGATGATGGATAGATGAATGGATGATGGATGGATATTTTGATGATGGATGGATTGATGATGGATGGATAGATGGATAGATAAGGGATAGATGGATTGATGATGTATGAAGGATGGATGGATTGATGATGTATGGAGGATGGATGGATGGAGGGATGGATGGATGATGGATGGATAGATAATGGATAGATGGATTGATGATGTATGAAGGATGGATGGACTGATGATGTATGAAGGATGGATGGATGGATGGATGATGGATGGATAGATAATGGATGAATGAATTGGTGATGGATGGATGGATGGATTGATGATGTATGAAGGATGGATGGATGGATGGATGGATGGATGGATGGATGGAGGATGGATGGATGGATGGATGGATGGATGGATGGATGGATGGATGAATGATGGATGGATTGATGATCCATCAGGTAAAAACCTTCTCAGTGAGTCAAAGCTGGAGAGGACCAGATTCTTTCCAGAAGGATCCTTCAGAGCAACTACGGCTCCTTGAGTCATTTAATCTGATGTTTTTTAATGTCTAGTTTTTAGATTGTTTCCCGTTTCTGTCCCAGTTAAAGTCTCTAATCCACATTAATCCACATTAATGCCACATTAATGCTCTTCCTCTTTGATGCACAGCTACACCTCGTACACCGACGGCCTCCCCTCCCCCCGCAGCAGCTCCTACAGGTAACCACCTGGCCGTTATCAGCTGAAACGGCGCCTCTCAGCTGTCGCTAACCTGTTCTCTGTTTTCCAAACTCAGCGACGGCTACGGCGGCGAGCGTAAATCCTACTCGTACTCCAGACCAGACTCCAGGTAGGAAGAGCAGCAAAGCCAGAGCTCATGCAGAGGAGTCGTTTATCTTCTAACGCCGCTTCTCTTCTCCTCACAGCTATGAGTACACCAGCGTCACCAGTCCCACCACCTACACCACCACGTCGTACAGGACCAGCAGGTACCTTTAAACAACCTGAAGCTTAACGCGGCCGCGAAGTCGCCACACGGCGGTAAAACGAGACTAACTCTCTCAGCAGGTCAGATGACGTCCTGGCGGATCCGATCTACTCCAAGTCCTCCATGAAAGGCGTCTACGCGTCCTCCGAGAGGTAGGACAAGCGCCAAGGAATGATAAAGCACATTACAGTGATCTCTTGCTAATTCGCGCTTTAAGTTCCGCGGTTTTAGTTATTCGCAGATTTTTTTCAGAAATATGTAATATTAAAAAAAAAAATCAAGAAAAAACTGCGGGAACATCACAGGATGTTGTGCGCGTTCTCTCTGCAGCAAAAAAATGTTGTGAGCCAGCCTGGCCCCTTTAAGAAGTGGCCTTATGGGTAATGGTGTGGCCTTATGGGTAATGTAGTGTGTGTGTCATGGGACGGCAGAACAAAAACAAGGTTTTTGGGGTTTTTAAACATATTTTAAACACATTATTTAGGCTCGAGGGGCATGCGCGGGCCATAGCAACCAGGCCAAGCGGGTATACAAACGCTCACTATTGCTAGCGAAGGCCGATGCATTTTACATGTGTGCCTATTCTGTCTGATTTTGTCGTATTTTTCTGGTGATATCTAAAAAAATGTGTGCAGTTTACGATCGGGGGAAAGATGGTGAAGAACTGTTGTGTGTTCAACTGCACCAACAATGTTGCTATCTCGCTAGTCACATTTGTCATTTTGCAAGTACGACTGCTTTCCAAAAAGATTCGAGCTGCTCCAGCATCTCACTAATGAATTTGTATCGTCACTATAAATTCTGAGCTGGATCCACTGAACTGTTGTCCACACAACAAAGTCGACATACTGCGCGTCAACAACTAAACATCTGCATTTGCACTTGTGTGGAGTACGGGTGGTTTGGTTTCAGCTGGCCGTCGACGTTGACACGGAATGTTGAATCTTGGGCAGCTGTCATTATGTCCTGGTGCTTGTAGGGACATTTGATTTCACTTTCTAAAAACGTATACTTACGAGGAGGTAACGGTACCTAAACGAGGACATTGTTTGGGGTTATTCGTTCAAGAATCGGCTGTGTGCTTGTATGGTCACAAATCTAGGCCGACTATGTCCAATTTTGCTTTATACCTCGCTAAAGCCTCTGGCTTCAACTCATCCTGATACTGGTTAGCCATGCTCGCCACCACAGGCACCAGTGACGATCGCCAAACTAAGTTAAGATACAATAAAGACGCTAAAATGGAAATAACTGAAGGAACTGTGAGTGAAAAACACCTGAATCTGCAATTTTGTTTGCTGACGCTAAAACCGGAAGTGTAACCATGGCCGATCACATGGTGCGTGAACGTCACACCGATATCGAGATCGATCGAGGCGTTGAAGGACTCTCAGGGCGACTTGCAGCTGATTTCACGTCCGTGTCGGAGACGGTTGTGAGCCGGTACCAGTAGCAGGGAGCTGATTGAATTTTTTCTCTCTGACCCAGTTTCCTGCCACTTTCAAGTAAACATCAGCAGAGCCACAGTTTCTTTCAAAAATAAATGTAAAAGTTGGTTGTTTTCAGTCTCAAAGTTCTGATTGGATGTGCACGTCACAAGCCGACCTCCTCAGTCTGTTCTCCACTCGATTCACAAACCGCTTTTCTCCAGATGTCATTTGTGATTTTTCTGCAGCAGGACACGACAATTCGTGTCGTGTCTTGAGATGCTGAACTCAGTTTCTGATTTAGCAGAAGACCAAAAGACCGTTCCTTTGTTTTTTTTTGTTTTTTTAATACAGTGATCTCTTATTTTTCACGGTTAAAGGGGACCGGCGCCCCTCCCCTCCGTGAAGATCAAAATCTGCGAACTGGAGCCGGCGCCCCCCGAGCCTCAATAAAGTGTTTAAAATGTTTAAAAACCACAAAAAAGTAGCGAAACAAGACAAAGGCTCAACTGTGGTCTTTCTGTTTCCTTCACAGCCTCTGGTCTCTGAACCGTAGTAAACAAACCGCTGCTATTGTGCTATTTTTGGCTCGTAATTAGCGGCTAACACGCTAACAACAACAAAAGAAAAAGTCCGGTTTTCTCTGCATGGAACGAGCACTTTATTCTGGCACTGCAGGAACTTGTAACATCACACAGGTTGTATTGTTGGGCTCCTGTCGGTTAACAGAGAATGTAAATCTATACACGCTGGGCTGCTGTTGATGCTAACTACACTTTTCATCTAACCCTGTTTTCATTCTGCCGTCCCACGACACACACACTACATTACCCATAAGGCACCTTCTTAAAGGGGCCAGGCTGGCTCACAACATTTCTTCACTGTGAGAGAACACGCACAACATCCTGTGACGTTTCCGTGATTTTTGGGGATTTTTTTATTATATATTTCTGAAAAATCTGCGAATAACTAAAACCGTGGAACGTAAAGTGTGAATTGGCGAGGGATCACTGTATCTTTGAGGCCACTTTGGAGCAGGTCCAGATTAGAGTCTAAGGCATAAACCTCCATCCTCCTGAGTACCACACATACACACGTGGACAAAATTGTTGGTACCCCTCAGTTAAAGAAGGAAAAACCCACAATTCTCACTGAAATCACTTGAAACTTACAAAAGTAACAATAAATAAAAATTTATTGAAAATCAAATAATCAAAATCAGCCATCACTTTTGAATTGTTGATTAACATAATTATTTAAAAAAACAAACTAATGAAATAGGGCTGGACAAAAATGACGGTACCCATAACTTAATATTTTGTTGCACAACCTTTTGAGGCAATCACTGCAATTAAACGATTTCTGTATTTGTCAATGAGCGTTCTGCAGCTGTCAACAGGTATTTTGGCCCACTCCTCATGAGCAAACTGCTCCAGTTGTCTCAGGCTTGATGGGTGTCTTCTCCAAATGGCATTTTTCAGCTCCTTCCACAGATGTTCAATGGGATTCAGATCTGGGCTCATGGAAGGCCACTTTAGAATAGTCCAACGCTTTTCTCTCAGCCATTCTTGGGTGTTTTTGGCTGTGTGTTTTGGATCGTTGTCCTGTTGGAAGACCCATGACCTGCGACTGAGACCAAGCTTTCTGACACTAGGCAGCACATTTCTCTCCAGAATGCCTTGATAGTCTTCAGATTTCATTTTACCTTGCACACATTCAAGACACCCTGTGCCAGATGCAGCAAAGCAGCCCCAAAACATTACTGAGCCTCCTCCATGTTTCACCGTAGGGACAGTGTTCTTTTCTTCGTATGCTTGGTTTTTGAGTCTATGAACATAGAGTTGATGTGCCTTACCAAAAAGCTCCAGTTTGGTCTCATCTATCCAAAGGACATTCTCCCAGAAGCTTTGTGGCTTGTCAACATGCATTTTTGCAAATTCCAGTCTCGCTTTTTTATGATTTTCTTCAGCAGTGGTGTCGTCTCCCATGAAGTCCACTTTGGCTCAAACAACGACGAATGGTGCGATCTGACACTGATGTACCTTGGCCTTGGAGTTCACCTTTAATTTCTTTGGAGGCTGTTCTGGGCTCTTTGGATACAATCCGAATGATCCGTCTCTTCAATTTGTCATCAGTTTTCCTCTTGCGGCCACGTCCAGGGAGGTTGGCTACTGTCCCGTGGGTCTTGAACTTCTGAATAATATGAGCCACTGTTGTCACAGGAACTTCAAGCTGTTTAGAGATGGTCTTATAGCCTTTACCTTTAAGATGTTTGTCTATAATTTTTTTTCGGATGTCCTGGGACAATTCTCTCCTTCGCTTTCTGTTGTCCATGTTCAGTGTGGTACACACCTTTTCACCAAACAGCAAAGTGACTACTTGTCTGCCTTTAAATAGGCAGACTGACTGATTATGAGTTTGGAAACACCTGTGATGTCAATTAAAGGACACACCTGAGTTAATCATGTCACTCTGGTCAAATAGTTTTCAATCTTTTATAGAAGTACCATCATTTTTGTCCAGCCCTATTTCATTAGTTTGTTTTTTTAAATAATTATGTTAATCAACAATTCAAAAGTGATGGCTGATTTTGATTATTTGATTTTCAATAAATTTTTATTTATTGTTACTTTTGTAAGTTTCAAGTGATTTCAGTGAGAATTGTGGGTTTTTCCTTCTTTAACTGAGGGGTACCAACAATTTTGTCCACGTGTGTATCTGCCAGTTTAACTGCTTTAATTATCACCTCAGTGCATTTAGCAGCCGTTAAAATACGACCCACGTGGCGTCTTGTTGAAGTGAACTGACTGTGACGCTCCTGCAGGCCGGTGCTTGAGAAGGACCTGTGCTCCAGCTGCCGCAAGCCCTTCACCGGCGACGCCAAGATGGTTCTGGACGACATGAAGATCAACTGCCACGCTACCTGCTTCAAAGTGAGGATGTTTTTTTTTGTCTTTGTTTGTTTTAAGAGACGACCTTCTCTCTAATATGAACAACAAGCCCGAGAAGTGTTCACATGCTTTACAAATTAAAACAAATTAAGAAACGAAGCGTGGAGTACGAGGAAGCAATGGCGCTTAAACGACATCTGTTTGTGTTTTTGGCAGTGCGACGTGTGCAACAGCACTCTGGGTAATCTGAAGGCGGGGGACACCATGTGGATCTACAAACGCATGGTGCACTGCGAGAACTGCTTCGACGTCACCAGAGGTAAACCGACGTACGCACAGACATCTGAGCGGGAAAAAAAAAACCTCCTAAATTAAAAACTGAATCAAACTTGTCCCCCCCCTCAGAGAAATGGCGACGCTGATCCTCCAGGACTCCACATCTGTACGGCTGAGACGCCTCTCAGTCACACGACGGACGTGACTTTTTAATCAGACGCATTTACTAAGTAGAACAAATAATGCAGATGAAACTTTATTGCACCTGTGTGATGTTACCGTCTTTGTACGCACCTCTTTACGGTTTATCAGTTCTTTTATTCTCTTGCTGTGAATCTGCAGCTTCTTCAGGGGATTCTCGTGAGCAACGTGGTCACGTCGTTGAGGGCCGGGGGCTTTCTCTCTGTGCAATAAAGCCAATTAAAATTGTTCAACTAAAATAAATGAATCCAAACGACGCTGTTCTCTTGATATTTGTTCTGGTTCTGGTTCTGGTTCAGGTTCATGCTCCTGGACGCCTCCCTGGGGAAGTGAGGGTGGTGGAGGAGGTGCTTCATGGATGGATGGGTGGATTAACATAGATGGAAAGGGTGTTTTGCTTCCAAAGTGACAAAACCTTTGATTCAATTCAATTTTCAATTCAATTTTATTTGTATAGCGTCTGTTACAATGTCAATTGTCTCTTTACAGAGACCCAGATCATGACCCCCGAGCAAATATCATTAACTAAAATTATAATATTGAATCCTAAACAAAGATAATGACAGGTAAAAACTCCCAAAATGGGAGAAAAGAAACCTTTAAGCTAAACAGTGGCAAGAAAAAACTCCACTTTAAGAGGAAGAAACCTTGAGCAGGACCTGGATCATATGAGGGGACCTTCCTGCTGAAGACCAGCTGGATAAAGAAAGAAAAGAGAGGAGAGACAGGACAGAGAGAGGATGGAGGACAGAGAGGAGAGCACACAAATGACTGAATGAAATGACTCCATAAACAGATGCAGGTAGCAACACTGAGGTGAGATGGTCAGAGGACTAGATCACCGGTCACCACGGTAACTGAACACACCTACACACACAGGTGGAGGTAAATGCTGGGATGGACAGAGGAGGGAACTGCAGGTCAGCATGAAACTCAGGAAACTCTGGCCTCCAAACACACAGAAAGAAAAGAGAAAAAATGAGGAAAACAGCACAACAAACTACAGCAGGAATTCCCAAAGTGTGGGCCGCGGCCCCCTGGTGGGCCGTCGCGGTACTACAGGTGATCCGTGAGAGGTCATTAAAATTAAACAAATGTGTTTTAGATCCTCGATCTTTTTTAATTATGTTTTTAATTACTGTAAAATATTAATGACATGATTTAAAAACATTAAGAAGTAACAAAACAAACCAGTTAAGGTTTATTCTACTGTCATCTTAACTTAATATGACAAGTGTCACCCTATTTGTTGACCCCTTACATTAATGTCAGAACATTGCTTCAGTCCTGAATGTTGATCACAGTTGTGATTAAATGTTTCGGTGGACCGCAGAGATTTTTCACATTTCAAATTGGGCCTTGGTGTTCTGAAGTTTGGGAACGGCTGCACTACAGGAAAGAAAATGGAGCACAGTTACAGTAACAAGGTGCTGCTAATTAACTATGGAATGAGCTGGAGGAGGAGGAACGAAGGAGGAAAGAGAAGGAAGGGAAGAAGAGCAGTGGAGACACCACTCAGCAGATCATGTTGGTGTCCCCCTGCAGCGTAGGCCTATAGCAGCATAGCTATGATGAACCTGTGATTAAGACGAGCTACTCTAGTCTGAGCTACTACAGCTATAACTATTAGCTCCTACACACTATAGCATGATAAGTCATAAGGTGTAATCCCAGTCTCTTGCAAAAAAAAGGGGGTTTAAAATGTAATGTTTGCAGCGCAGGAGTACGAGGAAACTGGGCAGGTGGTTCTTCATGCTGTTTGACGTCACATCTCATCCCCACACTCATCACGTCCCCTCACCTGTGGTCCCATTTTCTCATTCTCAGCTCACATATCTCTTGGACTCACGATAATATCTGGACTGTGGAAGGTGGGAGGATCCTGGAGATAGCAGCAGCACTTTGATTTCACTTCTCAACCTGAGCTGACGCGACGCCGTGTGACTCAGCTGGAGACTCGGAAAAGAAAGTGAAATCTCCTGGTGGCACTTAACCCGTCGACCTGCAGCCGTTGCTCAATTACAAGGTCTGACCCGAGAGCTTGGAGGTCCACACTTGGCAAGCACAGTCTCTGGAGGACGCGCTTCAGGGGACGGGAGGACGCAGCAGTGAAGTTCAGACGGACGTCTCACGGGAACACAGGTGCAGGCACCTGTGTTCCTGTCGCTTTCTCCTGCAGCGAGAAGCAAATTCACGCCTGATAGAGATGCAAAATAAAAGACTCACCGTGCACACAGAGATAAGACAGAGCAGCGCAGCTGTGCAGGAAGATCTGAAACACTTTCTCTGAGCAGACTCTGTAACGGTGTTGCAAGTATATTAAAACATAAACACATTTCACTTGCATCACACTTGTATTTGTCAGATTTCTTCATTTTTCATTTTTTTGTCTTTGAGTCTACACTGTAAAAAAATATCGTAAAAAAACGGTAATTTTTACGGCAGCTGGGGCGCCAGAAAAATACCTCGAAATAACAGAAAATTACTTTCTCATAAAAATACATTTTTTTCCATAACTAAAATACAGTTTGTAGTTGTAATTTTAAGATTTTGCCTTATTTTCAGGTTGTTTTTAACATTTAATTAGAAACATTTTTCACATTTTAAAACAATTAAATTACCTAGACATATGGTAAGTTAAATGCTGTATTATGAAAAATAATGCTTAAATTTACAGAAATGTGCTGTTATTAATTGGTTTCAATGACATTATTTTATGTAAAGACGTTGTAATAATAATGTGTGTTTGATGTAATATAACAGTATATGACAAAAAATATGTGATTCATCTTTCAAAAAACATCAGGAAAAATGTTGAAAAACTAGATACTGGGTTTAAAATTGCTATAATTTTAAGGACTGTAGCCTTTGTATTGCAGTGGAGCCTGGTCTGCAACACCTGACAGAGCCATGGCACTAGCTAAAGAATCATTTGTCAACTTCCTGTTTTTACACAGCACAAGTTTTGTTTTACACACTTTATTAAACAAACTCAAGGATACTCATTCGAACACAGACAAACTTAACTCAGGGTGACACAAATTAACATGTTAAATGTAAGGGGTTTGAATCAACAGTTCAAACCAGCAACAGACTTTACATGGCAGCATTAAATCAAATAGCTAACAAATAAACACAGATAAGCACCTAAACAACCAGGGCTGCAGAGGATGCTGGGAAACGACCCAAAAGGACCTGCCAGATCACTAGCAGCATATCTATCAGAGAAATGCTTTATTGAAAGCATTTAATTGCAGCTCTGTTGGTAGAGCTGATGCTCCATCAGCAGAGGCAGCAGCCCTAAGTTCAAGTCCAACTCTTTATTATTCACCCTCTCAAGCTTTCCCCTTTCTCTATGTCTCTTTAGATGTCCTATCAAAATAAATATCATTAATAATCATTTATTAATATAATGTTAATAAATGTTACCATCTAGAAATTAGAGTATTTGTAGTTATTTTCAATGAAAATATTAGTCAATTACCAAAGAAATTATAGTAAAATTACAAATAAATTCCTCAGTAATTTTAAATTTTTTCCTTTTTTTTTTTTTTAGTTTTAAAGTTGAATTTTACAGTTTATTCCCTTAAATAACAGACAAATATTTGTGAAATTACGATATATTTGTGAACGTATTTTAACAAGATATATGTATTTCTAATGGGGTTTTTTTTTTTGTAAAAAAACAGAAATATTGTGTGTTTTCACAGTTACAGGGATTTATTGTTATTTTACATTTGACATGTAAAATCACAGTCTATTTTTGTAAATTAAATGGTATTTTAAAAATACAGAAAAAAAATCTGTAAAAATAGACAGTAAAATTCTGTTATATTACTTTTTTCTTTTTTTTACAGTGTAAGAAGCTTTTAGTAGTTTTAGTAGACTGGCCACAATAAAGACCACTGATGCCAGTTGGTTCTGAACATGTTCCCTCAGGATTCAGGCGTGTAACAAGTTTAAAGGCCAGAGACTTAAATAAGAACAAGAATAACCATAATTATAATTCTACAAGTGGGGAAGCTCTTAGTAACTTCACCACCATCTCCACTCTGCCCCGTCCCAACTCCCCTCCCCCACAAGCTTGTTGTAATAAAAAAATTAAAATAAAAGAGCTAATCCTATAAAAAAAAGATCCAAATAATCTGTTTCAGCACTTAAAAAATAAGCAAATAAATACATATATTAATTAATAATAACAACAACAGCTTGTTCATGTATGTGACAAGGAAGACTAACTAGGTGAGATAAGATAACTATATTTTATGGATTAAACATAAAATCTTGGTTAATTCCGTCTTTCCTCCAGCTGAATGGTCAGATAAGGTAAGTTTGCATGTCTGCGTGGAAATCGAGCATCATAAATACTTCCTGAGACAGTGGTGAGATGGGAGTTGAGCTCCCCGCTGCTGACCAATGAGGAGGCGGCTGTGCAGTCATCCCAGTCATCCCACAGCAGCAGCAGCAGCAGCATCACTCAGTGGGTCTGAGACTGAGCGGGTCGCAGCTCTAACGGGGGGAATCTGGACACCCTCTGCGCGCGGAACGGGACCGTCTGCGGGCAGGCCGCGCTTCTCTCCCCTCTCCATGTGCTGTTTACCAGATGGAAGCAGAGGTGTTGAGCCCCCAGATGATGGCAGACGCCACCGGCAACAATAAAATCAGCAGCGCGGAGCTGGAGGTGCTGAAGCTGCAGGAGCTGGTCCGAAAACTGGAGAGACAAAACGAACAATTGCGCACGAGAGCGAACGCCGTAAACAATTGTTCCGTCGGCCCTCACCTCCAGACCGCGTTGTCGCGCGCGTGCGGGGCCACGACGTGCCTGGGCGACAGCTTCCCCACCAAATATGACATCCCGAGCCCGACGCGGCGCGTGTGCGCGTCCCGGGGCTCGGCGGAAGGAGCCGTTCGCTTATTTCCAGCCCAGCTCGGCGCGTCCCGACGCCGCCGCGGAGGACGGCGGCGCCGCCGGAGCCGCGACGGTCCTGGATGAGGTTGATGTCCTGGACCTCAGCGCCGTGCTGCCCGCTGAAGAGCCCGATAGCTGGTAACCACCGCTGCTCTGCAGCCTCATGTTGTCTGTTTCTGTGAATTTACACCAGCAGACGCCTCACAGGCCACGACACACTTTAAAGGTGGTATATGTAATAATTACACCGACACGGATCCTCTTATTGATCACAATATTGACTCTTCTCAGGGTCCTGCGCCATCATTTTTATGGACAGATGCTCAAGCCAAGAGGAAGGACACAAAGAGTTAGATGTAACTCATTTAGAATAGAAAAAAATAGAATAAAATAGAATAGAACAGCATAGAATAGATACAGTAGCTGCTGTGTTTGAATTACAGTCATTTAATTCTACAACCAAACAACCTACAAGTAATGGTTTTCAAACATTTGTGACTTTTCTTCATTAAAAGTAAAATTTTGTTGTAAAATTGTAAATTTACAAAGATTGCGACATCTGCTGTGAAGCTTTTGTTGTGTAATCGTAACATTTCACCTTAAAGTGGCAAATTTCACCAAGTGTCAACCAAACATTGAAACTTTCTGCAGTAAAACGGGAACTTTTGAAAATATTGCACATTTTTGACACGAAATTACGACTTTATGTTGTAAAATTGTGAATTTTGTGCAATTGCAATTTTCTATCTCAAATTTTTGCTGTAAAATCACAAATTTATTAAATAGAAACTTCTTATTGTAAAAGGGACATTACTGTCATGAAATCTCAAATTTCACAAAATTGTGACTTTGACTTTGAATTTTGACTTTTACGTAGTATTTTTGATAAATGGACCTTTATGTCCTGTGATCGTGACATTTTGTTGTAAAAGTAACAAATTGGACAAAATTGTGGCTTTTTAACTCAATATCACCTTTTGTCATAAAATACTGACTTTAGGGGGGAAAAAATGCAATTTTTTAACATAAAACTACAACTTTATGTCCTTAAATCACTCATGTTTGTTGTTAAATCACAAATTTTGTAATATCACAATTTTGTCGTAAACAAGTAAAAGAAAATGGTCACAAAACTAAAATTTCACAAACTTTTGTCTTTTTGACATTAAACCATGAACTTTCTGGTTAAAAACTGTAAATTTCGTATAAATACAACTTTACATCCTATGATCACAACATTTGGTTCTAAAATCGCAATTAAAAAAAAATTGCGACTTTTTTATTAATAATTCAGGTTTTTGTCTTAAATTGTCGACTTTGTCAAAATAGCAACTTTTTGATATCATAATATGACTTTATGTCAGAAAATCACAAATCTTTGTTGCAAAAATTGCGACTCCTGTAAAACTGTCGTGTTTGATGGAGAAACAGCTGCTCTGCAGAAACCAATCATCACGCTGGAGGTCAAAGGGGGAGGGGCTTGAGCGCCACCTGGAGTCTACCCGTGCCACGTGCCTCATTCTTCTCCTGCTGGAGGTGACTTGCAGATGCAGGCAAACAGCTGGATAAACAACAAAGAACAGTGCGTCCCAGCATGCACTGCGCCTGCAGCAGCACAGGTAGCTATTCAGAGGCTGCTTTGAGCTGAAATTAGAAACAATGACCCCCTTCAGCCTGCCGTCAGACAGCTCAGCTCTGTGCGAGCCGTTCGGCCCCGGGCCGGTCGGCTCACGACCGCTGGAGCTCATGCACTGTTTCCACCGAACCGTCTCCGGTTTTATTTATGGGAGGCGATGATGTGGAAAATCTAGCACGCAGTGATGGAATCAGGCGTTTATCCACCGCGTCGGTATATATTCTTACTCCATTTAACATGACAAGCTGAGTCTAAAGCCAGTGTAACACCGTGGCCCAGTTGAAATAAAGGTCAGTGGTTCCTTAACTTGAAGGCAGGATCACTGCATATCTGATTGATTTATTTGAATCTCTTCATTAAAAGTGACATTCACTATCAGTTTCGGTTCATGTCAGGAACACCCAGGGGCCTCCGGGGGTTTTCTTTCTTGTTGTTTTGCTTTTTCTTTTGGCCTATTTGTCTCTCATATTGAAACTAAACCAACAAAAGTAGCAGTTCCTCTACTGGCCACTAGGGGGAGGCTTCAATCATTGACCTTCACGTAGAAATGTTCAACTTTACAGCAGAAATAAACGTTCTTACATCCTGGCAGAAAAAAAAAAAACTGTTTTGGTCTCAGTTAGCATTTAAACACAGTATTTGTGAAAAGCTTAATACAGTACACTTTTACTTAAAAACTGTAATTATTAAACCCATTCTTTAATCACACATTCATGTTTAACGCTACTTTGATATATTAACTAAACTAAAAGACATTTAAATATTCCTTCTAGGGGTGCACAATAACTAACGGGCCAATAACAGGAAATTATGATGTCATCCCGATAACTCCGATATCATGATGAATAGCCCCGATAACATATATATTTTCATCAACACAGCAGTGCCTCGCTCCCTTTGGGCGTTAAATGACCAGCAGTGAATGTTATGTTCAAGTGACGTCGGCATAATCAGAAAAACGATTACTCAGTAAGGAAAATCAAGAATACCCCCTCATGCCAGAAAACAACTTGTTAACTCGGTCATAATTTTAGTAGTTGCTGACTTGAATTGATATTCACAGTATTTCCCCTCATGTTACACAGAAAAAAGAAAAAAATAGAAAAGGCTGAAAGAATGACTAGCAAACGAGGGAACGTGTGAATTTACGTTATACAGCGTACTGATTACAACAAACATGGCGGCGTGGAACTTTGTTAAAGTTTCAGAAGAAGATAGTTTGGTGGTTATTTGTGACAAATTCTATGAGGAGGGAAGCACAAGCTTTAATACGTAAAACCCGCCTACACCTACAACATAACAATCGCTTCCATGGAGTTTTGAAATCGTGCTAACGTGAGCTAACGGAAGCTAATGCTAACGTGCGCAAGCCAGCAGCAGTCTCTCCTCCCCTCTCCCTCATTCCTCTCATCTAAAGCTTCCATGAGATTAAAAAATAAAAACTACTGAACCTCGTTTACTTTAATTAAAGGTATTTATTTAAATGGAACCACGAGCCAAAATCATTTAAATATTAATCTTTTTCAGTTTGTAATTCTGATGCATGTATTTCCATCAGTTCAAGGGAGCCTTTATTTTTTATATCAGTCAGTAATGAACCTTATTCAAGTTGATGTGAGATATCAAATAGGTTTGTTTAGTAGCTTTATGAAAATGTTTGAGAGGCTTGCCAATAGTTTTTCATTGTAAAAAATAAATATCTGTTCATTTAAAAAGTCCAAACTATTTTTGATTTTGTTCATAGTATTGATGTAATGATCTTAGGTATATGTGTGTGTTATCGGTTATCGGTATCGGTTTTAAAAAAACACTTGTCGTGCATCCCGAATTCCATCTAAAAAGTATTCATTCATCACAGTTAAAGTCATCTAAAAGTACGCTTTTAGTCGGTTTAAGTGTTGTTGTTTGTGAACTGGACCTGGTCCAGCTTGGCCTCCTAAACCGAGGAATGCTCCTTTGCTCTTCTGCCAAGTCAAACACCAAGTTCAGCGTCGTGGCAGGAAGTCTGACCTGATGCCGAAGTTGCACCAAAAAAAAAACCCCTCATCCATCCTAAAAACAGCGCGACTTGTAAATCAGGGGGAAAGTAAACAGTCTGTGGGCGACCGAGGAGGCCGACTGTTACCTGGCCGACAGGTGGCGTACGTGAAAGAAGGTTGAGAAGAACCTGCACCGTTGTTGCTGCTGCAATTATGTGTGATGCAGAAATGTGAACCTCTCTTCACGCATCACCAGTAAAATGGGCTTTATCCTCTCTGGGAAGTTCAGTCGTTGGTGTCTTTAGTTGGTGCTTTTGTGGGCAGAGACCTTCAGATGTGATGAATGCAGCAGCTTTAAGCTCTTTGAAGTGTCCTGGTCATGAAGGCAGCAGGACCTCACTGATGCTTTACTTTGTTCGGCAGGTTGTACGTCAGTCCCAGAGCCGGTCTACGGAGTCACAGCGTCCTCAGCCCTCTCCAGTGGTGCAGGCAGGTCCTGGACCACCCTGGACCGGAGGCGGAGCTGGCGAAGATGACCCTCTGTCACAGACTGGACCAAGGTACTGCGCACCAACATCCATCCCGGTTTGACTCCGCCCACTCACATGTGATCACACACCGCGTCATCAGCCGCCACCACATCC
Organism: Hirundichthys speculiger; assembly: GCA_018398805.1. Classification (NCBI taxonomy): domain Eukaryota; kingdom Metazoa; phylum Chordata; class Actinopteri; order Beloniformes; family Exocoetidae; genus Hirundichthys; species Hirundichthys speculiger. Next base: position 1,318,083 of record JAGFBZ010000955.1, read on the forward strand.
AGCAGAGGCTCTGCAGCCGTGCATGAGCTGTTGGAGGTTTGGTTTTCACCTCCAGGCGCACGCAGACCAGTCGTTTGGCAGTTTAGATGTGGATCTGTGGGCGCGTAACCCGACTTTCCCCCAGAGGGATTGTTTCTGTGGTGACACCGCTGGATGGACTCGCGAGTACGTGTCAGTTTCTCCAGAGAGCTCTCATCATTTCGACATTTATATGGGACCAAAGACAGTTCAGCTGAGAGGTTGTTGGATGTCTGTTCACTGAACTAAAACGACAACGGTGAGGGAATGTGAATTATTAAAATTACACCAGCATGCTGGAGCTGAGACACTATAAAGACAAAAGTGAAATTCAATTCAATTTTATTTGTATAGCGCCTATTACAATTTCAATTGTCTCCAGGCGCTTTACAGAGACCCAAATCATGATCCCCCGAGCAAATATCATTAAGTAAAATTATAGTATTAAATCCAAATCAAGGATAATGGCAGGTAAAAAAACGCCCAGAGGGAGAAAAAAAACCTTTAAGCTAAACAGTGGCAAGAAAAAAACTCTACTTTAAGAGGAAGAAACCTTGATCAGGACCTGGATCATATGGGGGGACCTTCCTGATGAAGACCAGCCGGGTAGAGAAAGAAAAGAGGGGGGAGACAGGACAGAGAGAGGATGGAGGACAGAGAGAGGAGAGACACAAATGACTGAATGAAATGACTACATAAACAGATGCAGGTAGCAGGTGAGATGGTCAGAAATACAGTAGCTGGTCTGAACCCATTCAAGTTATTAAAAGTGGCCGACCGAGACTGATGCCCACCGCGAGTCAACCCAACCCACAGCTGGTGGCAGGACCTTCACCCATGGGGCTCATAGCCCAAACGGGTGATGTGGCTCCGCCCACCGCCTGCAGGAGGGGCCACGACCGCTGTAAGGGACTCTCAGTCAGTTCAGTTCAGTTCTACGATCCTTTATTATTCCCCCAAAGCGAAATTAATGATCCTACAGTGATCCCTCGCCAGTTCGCGCTTTCAGTTCCGCGGGTTTTAGTTATTCACGGATTTTTCAGAAATATATGATATAATAAAAAAAATCAAGAAAAAATCGCAGAAACATCACAGGATGTTGAGCGTGTTCTCTCACTGCGAAGAAATGTTGTGAGCCAGCCTGGCCCCTTTAAGAAGGTGGCCTTATGGGTAATGGTGTGGCCTTATGGGTAATGTAGTGGGTGTGTCATGGGATGGCAGAACGAATTAGATGAAAAGTGGAGTGAGCATAGGGTTGCCAACCATCCCTTGAAAAATGGAATCGTCCCATATTTATAAACTACTTCAGTTTACATTATTTATAAACTACTTTAGTTTATAAATACGGTACGCTTCCGTTTTCCAGCAGCCCAGCGTGTATAGATTTACATTCTCTGTTAACCGACAGGAGCCCAACAATACAACCTGTGTGATGTTACAAGTTCCTGCAGTGCCAGAATAAAGTTCCCGTTCCGTGCAGAGAAAACCGGACTTTTTGTTTTGTTGTTGTTAGCTTGTTAGCCGCTAATTACGAGCCTAAAATAGCACAATAGCAGCGGTTTCTTTACTACGGTTCAGAGACCAGAGGCTGTGAAGGTAACAGAAAGACCACAGTTGAGCCTTTGTCTTGTTGCGCTGCAGTGCCTCGCTACTTTTTTACGGTTTAAACATATTTTATACACATTATTTAGGCTCGGGGGGGCTCCGGCTCCAGTTCGCGGATTTTGATCTTCCCGGTCCCCATTAACCGTGAAAAATAAGGGATCACTGTATTTGGTTTTATTGCAGCAAACCTGGAAAAAGCCTCTGAGTGAAGATGCAGTTGTTTAATCGCGTCGAGGATGTCCACGGCTAGCCTGTCGCCTCTGTGTCGACCGGTTTATCTCAGCAGCTTACAACAAACCAAACGTGGTTTGTTTCTCCCTGCCAGGAAACCGCTGCATAATCTTGGCTGTACCAGGCCTCACGATCCATTTTTAATCATATTGTCATTATCTGGGATGAGGGATTATCGAGAGTCCAAAAAAATGTTAATATCAGATTTATCATCTCTCTGTATACATATGAACAGCATAACTGGCGCACTTATCCAGCGCTAAATAGCATTAGCTTTCAGATCTGGTGCTTTACAGCCTCTTCTCTCGTGCACGTGGGGATATGGTCACATCACGTGGTTTTCTGTGATCGTATACATTAACATACGAGGGGGGGGGGGGGGGGGGGGGTGCGTCCACATCTGCAAGTTAATAACGTGCACTGGTGAGCGCTGCTTGTTGTCCGCTGATGAACTGACGGTTCTCTTCCTCTAAAGTTGCATTCAGGGAAGTTCTGGCTCTCCTCCTGAGGCCTGAATGCGTCCCTGTGTCTGAGCTCCAGCGGCCTTTGTTTGTCTTAACTTGCCGTGAATGCTGGTTTTATTCAGTAATGGTTGAAGCTTTGTCAGGTAGGAGCCCCCCCCTGACTACCAATCAGTGGGGTTAAACTCAGTGTTTACATACTGAACACACTCTGAAACTGAGGCAACTTACGCTGCAGAAAACATCAGCGAAAACACCCAGAAATGAACACTGAAGTCCAGGAAATGACCCGTCGCCCCTGAAATGATCCATGGTCGGTGCAGAACAGAGCAGTTTTTCAGGGAAGAAACAACTTTCAGATTCCTCAAAGTGTCAAACAATTCCTTTACACTGCAAAAAAAAAAAAAAAAATGCTGATAAAATAGAAAAAAAATAAACATTAGATTGTAGGGGGAAGTGACTCCGTGGTGTTGAAATCTTGTTTCCAGCTCAGATCTGGAAGGATTTGAAACAAGTGCTGAATATTTAGATCAGGAACGTGCACAGAAGAAATGTTGCTGCCTGGACCAATATGTCAGTACAATCGAGTAAGTTTCACCTGCGGCTGCGCGATATGGCTTCAAATCTATATTACAGTATAATCTAAAGCACGTGCAGTAATGATACATATTGCAATATGTAATCATTTCTTCTGTAATATATATATATATATTAGGGCTGGGAAACGATTAAAAATTTTAATCGCGATTAATCGCATGATTTCCCTGATTAATCACGATTAATCGCATTGTATACACAAAATCAAATAATGAATTCAAAAGTAGTGTAAAATGCACTTTTATTTAAATGTTCTGCTGCCATATGAACTAAAGTGTCATAACATTTGTTGTTCAAACACTTTTAACATCAGCACTTGTCAGTAACACATATTTAGTGTAAATCTCATCTTAAAAAATGTAAAATAAAATAAAGCTTATTGCCACTGCCAGGGCATTAATGTCATCCTGTTTTTATAAAAAATAAAAAAAAGTCTACAGACAAAATCCAACAAAATGATTGTGTCTCAGCACAATCAGAACATTAAAACAGGTAATTTCTGAGGTAACAGCAGAAACTTTTAACGGGGAGTTCAACTTGTCAGTTGTTACAAATAACCTTGTTTCTGTTGAATCCTCCGTCTGGGAGAACTTTAAAATGAAAATGTCCATGTTAAAGTACAGTAACTTTACCAATCCGTGTGTCATTCATTCTTTCCATTTTCAATCAATGTCAATCAAAAATTAAAAAAAAAAAAAAAAGTGACATTTTATTATGTTTTTCATTTTTTAATCTAACAAAAAAAAAAAGCCTGTTTTTTTATATTTCAATTTTAGAGTTGGATCAAAAATATGAAATTAAAAAATGGGCCAAAGAACTGAATTTATTTTATAATCGAGGACTGTACTTTCTGTTGTCATTACACATCTGTGCCACTAGATGGAGCCGCACTGAAGTAACCAGCTAGAGAACAGCAGGACAGTGAACACATGGAGCAGATCTGATGGAACATGGAGGAATGACGCAAAAGTTTTGTTACAGTCAGAATTTCTTTTTTTTTTTAGACAGAATTGTTAATATTGCTACCTGAGTTGCTACCTAAACTGTAAAGTTCACTGATTTTTACCGTTCTCAATGTCTGTTTTAGCTCTTCCTTGTTTACCTGCTAATTATTTTCCAGTTCCGCAGCAGCCAGTAACAGACTTTTCAAAACAAAAGCATGTGAGCAACATTCGTTAACGCGCAATAAAATAAATGTCGGCGTTAATAAATTAATACGTTAACGCGATACTAACGCGTTAACTTGCCCAGCCCTAAAATAAATATATTTATATATACATACACAGACACACACGAGTTCACTCGTATGATCTTCAGAGAAATATTCTGTCTGGAGGCATCTGCTGCACAACTTCCACTCTTCATTGATGAAGGTGGATTGTGAGATTAATGTCAGGCTCCATTGTGTGCGACTCGAACACAAGTCCGTAGTAGTTTCATAGTGTTTCATGCTGGCGATATCTTTCTCTACTTGCTGGAGGACTTTGTCCTACATTTCAGTTTGGCTAAAGCAGCCATTCCCAAACTTCAGAATACCAAGGCCCAATCTGAAATGTGAAAAATCTCTGCGGCCCATGCAAACCTTTAAACACCACTTTGATCAATATACAAGATTAAAAGCTACATTCCAATATTAATGTGAGGGGTCAACAAATAAGGTGACACTTGTCATGTTAAGTTACGATGACAGTAGAATAACACTCAATTGGTTTGTTTTATTATTCCTAAATATTTTTAAATCATGTAATAAATATTTTACAGTAAGTTATAAACATATTTTTTAAAAATCAAGGATTTAAAACATATTTGTTGATTTTAATGACCTCTCACAGCCCACCTGCAGTACCTCGACGGCCCACCAGGGGGCCTCAGCCCACACTTTGGCAATCACTGGGCTAAAGTACCTGCGGCTAGCTAGCTGGTAGCGTCCATCAAGTGTCGTTATCATGTTCCTAAAGCCGTTTTTTTCCACTGTAAGAAATGGCGCCATGACCTTACACAAGTACACATTAATGGCATTTGTAATATAATTTCACTTCTGGTTTGTCGAACAAAGTGACCGATGTTGCACCGATCTTTTTTACTAGCACTACCTCCTCACGTCGCGCCACGTTTGCAACCGTTGCCATGTTTTCACGTTCACTTTTGAACAAAGTCGGCGCAGTTTGACATTATCAACTTGCGTAATCGCGGTAGGCCGGTATTGTAAAAATCGCTACCGATAGCTACATTTATATCGCTTCTACCGCATACCATTTATACCGCCCACCCCTAGTTTCATCTACACTTTTATATTTATTTCTTATATTTTCGCCAACCAGATCTAAACTGCAAACAAGACTTCTGGCCAGCTTTAGTGTTTTAGCTGAATTTTAGATCAAATTACTTAAAAACAGACGGGCTACTGCCCAGTAACAAGTGACAGACGCTGGAAAGTAGTAAAAAATTCTTCATTTTTGATCCCTGGAAGAATTGAAGACCCAGGAGCAAGAAAATAAACTCATGACTCAAAGTGGATGTTACTTGATTCTAGCAGAGTTTATTCATGTGGTTACTGGAAACAAGAGTCTCATAATGAAAGAGAAAGATAAAAGCTGGAACTCTGGGTCCTGTTGCTGCTAAATTTAAGATTTCCTGGTTATTTCAGACATAAAAGACACACTCGTGATAAACTTAAGAATGTACGTGGACTCAGCAAGTCAGTTATATTTAAAACAAGATAAATCATCTCATATTTGCAGATCTAATTTACATTTTGAGTCTTGGCAGGAACAGAACTATCTGAATGTTCTTGCTGCTCCTCAGGATTAGATGGAGAAAAATAATCATGGTGTCATCTTTAACGAGGCAGAGGAGTTTATCAAATTAACATTAAAGGGGAATATTTGTGTTGAAAAAAGACCTAGCAGCCCAGAAATGATGGTTTGTCAGGTTTTTTTATGTCAAAGGTCTGATTTAAAAAGGTAATAAATTATGTTAAAGCCATTATTCAACCAATTATATTATATTCTATTATATTATAAGCATTTAAGAATCAGTCAAAGTATATAAAAGGACATTTAAAGCAGGATGAATGTAACCTCCACAGCCTCTAAGTAGTTCACTGTAGATCTAACTCCATTTTTGGGAATGAGAAGCAGCCTACATGCACAATCCCTGATTAACCTAAGATCCATCCAAAAAAAAAAATAAAAATCTGTAATTTGGCCCAATAAACTGCAGCCAAACCCGTCTTCCCGTTTCTGACCCGGTCATGAAAACATCAACACTGATCTGTCAGAGCCAGATTAACGCTGGTCCGAGCGTGTTCGACTTCATCCGTCAGCGTGCCGTACATGTGTGTCACACGGTGAAGCAATCGGATTAACACGCCGAAAAATCTTGTTTCGCAGCCCGGCGGCGGCGAGGGGCGTCCACCGGGCGTCCGTACAGCTGCATCGAGGGGCTGTCCACGCTCAGCTGCCCCGTCCTGCCTTATACTAAACCTGCTGCACTAACCGAGGCTCCAGGTAACAGCAACACCTGCACCGATGAACCTCCACTGACTATTTCACCACAGCAGAACATCAGTTTCTAACAAATCTAACTGGAGATCCCCAAAACTGACTGATGCTGAGTGACTCTACGGAGACTCTGAGACCCGATTAGTTGAATTATCGATTAATATTTGTGAGGAAGGGGAGATGAGCAGAAGACCCAGAGGAAGGAGTCCATTCAGTCCATTCATTTGAACTGAAACAGAAGAACAATATGGAGCCCCGTTTGGGTCATAATTCAATGAATAAATGAGTCTATTATTATGAAATACAGGCATTTATAATTATGAAATATTTCCCATTATTATGAAATGCATGTTTATTATTATGAAATATTTCCCATTATTATGACAATGGTTTCGTTTTTCATAAGAATGAGCTTTTACATAATAATGGCTTTGTTTTTCATAAGAATGATTTGTGTGTCAATCACAGCAGAGAGGGCGGAGCCATTTATGTGATTGGCTGCTCTTTCATTCAGGAATAAGCAACAGAACAGTGAATATCATCATCAACAGTAACATTTTCAAAGGCCTCTATCATCCCGACCATTTGGAAAACCTCATCAAATCGGGTCAAAATAGTATCGTATAAATGAGTGTAAATGATAATTTTCAATATTGTCTACTAACCTGGTCAAGGTTTCCCGTAGCTCAGTCCAAGCTGCCATAGCTACAATCGGACTAGAAGCGCACTTTGATGACGCGACGGCCCGCTGCTAACCGGACCTCACGGCCAAAACTAGTCAATGTCAGAGCGTAGAATGGAGAAGGATCAGCCAATGAGAGTGCAGGTCAACCACTGGTCCCGCCCAGTGGCAAAATGTCATTATTATGTAAAAACTCATTCTTATGAAAAACGAAGCCATTATGTAAAAACTCATTTTTAGATAAAAAAGCCATTCTGAAAGAAACTATTATGCATTAAACTAAGATTAAATAATAATAAAATATATTTCATAATAATAGGAAATATTTCATAATAATGGATACGTATTTCATCATTATAAATGCCTGTATTTCATAATAATAGACCCATTTATTCATTGAATTATGACCCAAACAGGGCTCCATAGAACAAAGACCACGGCAGCCTGAAACGAGCGCTGCCAGAGCTGAAACGAGGACTAGCGGCGCTCCGCTGGGACCGGCTGTCGGTTGGTCGCCGTTCACGGTGCTCAGCCCGTTACGGTCACCCGCGGGTCAGATAAACCTACCAGTGCAGCCCGTGGGCCCGGCGGCTTCTGCTGCTTCCTGCTTCAGCTTTGGTGGCGCTTGTTTCAGATGTCGTTGGTTATCGTCCCACTGAGCCGCAGAACGGTCCGCTTTCCAGCGGTTCTACACTGTAAAAAAATTTATCATAAAAAAAAACGGTAATTTTTACAGTTTTTAGTTGTAGTTTTAACAAGATTTTGCCTTATTTTCAGGTGGTTTTTAACATTTGATTAGAAACATTTTCACATTTTAAAACAATTAAATTACCTAGAAATATGGTAAGTAAATGCTGTATTACGAATAATAATACTTAAATTTACAGAATTGTGCTGTTATTAATAGGTTTCAATGACATTATTTTATGTAAAGAAGTTGTATAATAATTTGTGTTTGATGTAATATAACAGTATATGACATGAAAAATGATGATTTCAAAACATGTCAAAAAACTGTTGAAAAACTAAATATTGGGTTTAAAATTGCTACAATTTTAAGGACTGTAGTTTTTGTATTGTAGTGGATCCTGGTCTGCAACACCTGACAGAGCCATGGTTCTAGCTAAAGGAGTATTTTGTCAACTTCCTGTTTTTACACAGCACAAGTTTTGTTTTACACACTTTATTAAACAAACTCACGGGTACTCATTCGAACACAGACAGACTTAACTCAGGGTGACAGGGTGAGAGATTATGAGCTATATACATTTTACTAAAAACAATAACAAAACAGCTGCAAAACAATGTAACTGTTCATAAAACGTGCTAACAGATGATTATTATCTTGGTTTGTTAAACACTAGAAACATTAAATCATAATTTTTGTCGATAAAATTTCTCCTCCCTTCTAACTTCAAGGCTCTTGCTTCTTTTTAATGTCGAAACTAATCAAAAATTGCCGCCAAAAGCTTGTGTATGTTCTGAAATGCTTCTTGAGCTCACAGCGCAACCATAACCCAGATTTTTCAGCAGATTACAGATCAGATTACAGCAAATTTCTGGGAGGAGATTATAAGATCATGACCCGACAGGCAGACAGAGATGAGCCGTCTTAAACTCTGCTGAGGAAAAGCTCCGTGTGCATGTGAATTCGTGTGCCACAGGGTTGGACACGTGCACAGGTAGACTCCAGGTAGAGCTCAAGCTCCTCCCCCTTGGACCTGTGACTTCCTGCAGAACGCCCGCCGAGCACCTGCTTCACCATCAGGAGCAGCAGCCTGATGTTGAAAAGTTACCAGAGTCACGATTTTTCACCAAAAACAGAAAAACTGCGACTCCACAAAAATTCTGATTTTACAAAAAAAGGAATGAATTTTTGTCAAAAAGTGACTGTTTTGTAAATTTCATGAGTTTACAGCAAAGAATTGTGATTTTGTGAATTTTGAGATTGACATTTTACAGCAAAGTTGCAAAATCACAGAATGTGCAATTTTACATGAAAACTTTCAGTGAAATTTACAAGAAATTTGCAATTTTGCGTCGCTAATTCTTAATTTTATGTGAAAAGTCAGTTTTGTGAAATTTGACATTTTATGACAAACATTTGGTTTTTACAACAAAATAAAAATTTACGACACTACAAATTTTCATCTTTTTTAGCCAAAAAAATTGATTATGTGGAATTCACAATTTTACAATGTAAAGTTGTAATTTTAATGTAAAAAAAAAAGGGGGGCGAATGGGGGAGGGAACAAAATTTATGATTTTACAAAAAAAATGCTGCAGGATAAAGTTAAAAAGATCTGCTTTTGTGAAATCTGTGATTTTATGACAAATTGTTGCAATTATATGGCAAAACCTCGGTTTTACAACAATAAAGCCATGACTGCAAAATTTGCAATTCTACGTCAAAATGTCACTCTTCATGGAAAAAAGTTTTTTTTTTTAGTAAGAAATCTGATACATATATCTGACTGTAGAAATAAATGAATGTGTTATATTTATTTATTTTTATTTTGTTTTATTTTATCAAATTTTTTATTTTATTTCATTTCATTTCATTTTATTATTTCATTTTTTAATTTCATTTAATTATTTTATTTTATTTTATTTTATTTTACACTCTCTTGGCTTGAGCACCTGCCACGACGACGGTCCCTGCTGGACCGTGGTGAAAGCAGGTTAAATATTCTCCCTCTTTGTGTCGTCTCTCTCCCTCAAAGTCCCGTCGTCTTCGTCTGGACCGTCTCTACCCGTCAGGACGAGCTGCAGTCTCAGCGACAGAGCACCCAGCTTCCTGTCCAACTCCGCTCTTCACAGTAAGGCCTCACCAGCAGCAGTTTCACGTTTACACGTAAACGTCACACACGTATTCTTGCGTCTATCCTGCGTGACCTTAAAGGAAAACTCCCGTGTGGTTTCAGACGCAGGTCGCCGGCATGCAGCCGTCACGCCGCAGTCTTCCCTGGACAGTGATGTGGGCGTGTCAGAGCTGGAGGACGACTCCATCTCTATGAGCTACAAACTGCAGGACATGACCGATGTGGAGGTCATGGCACGACTTCAGGAGGAGAGTAAGTCCACTCTTAACGTTTACTTATGGCCACGTTTCTGCGCCGCAACCAAGCCCGGTTCTAGCCGGTTACAGGAGATTTGGCAGGTTGTTAGTAGGGCTGGACGAATTTTATTGATTCTGCGATATATATCGAAATTTTATTTCCCCAGAGAGTATCGATATTTCAGCCGCGGGTATTGATATTCTAAGCTCCCTTCAAAACCCCCGTGTCCCGCACGGGTGTTGCTGTAGAGCATTTCTAACAGGTTATCCAGAAGCTTCTTTCTATTCCAGCTAGAGCTGAGCCAGTCAGGAGGATGGCGGCGAGTATAAATCCAGCGCCTGCGTGCTTAAAAGCAGATGTGTGGGAGCAGTTCGGGTTTAAAAAGAAAAAGGAAAGCGAAGATTTAGACAAAAGTATGGTGGTTTGCAAGCTGTGTCACACAAACTTGAAGTACTCTGGAAATACCACCAACCTGCGAGCCCACCTGAAACGTCACCACCCGGACAAGCTAATGCTAACCGAGAGCTAGCCCAAGAAGTTGCGGCACGATCCGAAACAAACCACGCTGGACAGTGACGGCGGTTGTTGCCACCAGTTTTCTACTTCACCGAGGTCGCAGAAAATTACGGAGTCCATTGCCGACTTTATTTGTCAGGATTTGAGACCGTATTCAGTGGTGGAAAACGCCGGCTTTAAGGGCTGTGTTTACTCTCGCTGCAATGTGTCGCTGTTAGCTTGTCGCTGGTATGCCGCAGTTACTTTTGATTTATGCTCAATTTTGAAGCGCTATGTTATTCCACGCTACAACGCAAGAGGGACAATCACAAACTAGCTAAACTTACTAAACTTATCTCTTCCGTTTTTCCACTAAACCCACATTCCTCGCTATCTCCCTCCATGAATTACTAGAATATGTGCTGTCTTTGTAGTGCGGAGAACGAGAATCGTACAGATGTGGGTACTTCCTCATTTCTTCGATGACGCGCTCTTTTCTACGCGGATGTAGAATCGACCAATCAGAGGCCTCCTTTCTCTCCTCTCTGCGTCGCTGTCTGCAGTCACCTACCTTTCAGTTCAATTAATTCAAACAAAGTAATTGGAACACTCACAAAATCACTTTGTCCCGTTAAAATATTTCAGAAAATGATGTAAATGTATCTTAAGATGAATATCGATATATATCGTATCGTGAGCCGAGTATTGTGTATCGTGTATCATATCGTATCGTGAGATTCGTGTATTGCTACAGCCCTAGTTGTTAGCTAGCCCAGGTTTTACCAGGACCTGGTCTAAGGCGGCAGACACTAACTTCAGTGTCATAGACAGAACTCTGACATGATGCTGAAGACACCAAAACGAAAAAAGCAGCTGTGGAGTTTTGGTTATCTGCTGAGCCCCGAGGAGCTAAAGTTAGCGGGACAACAGCAGCCTGTTGGTGTCAGAGGAGGCCGACTGTAACCCGCCCAGCCAGTCAGCTTTTTAATGTTTTGTTTAAAGATTTGGTGGCTCTAGTGGTCTTTATTAACAGTAACTTGACAGGAAATGGGGTCAGATGGAGGCGGCGTGGGGAAGACGTGGGCCGCTCTACCGAGCCAGTTGTCCAGTGGCCTGAAAACAACCAGCATTGATTGGACGGGCGGGATCCACGGCAACGCGTAGAGACAGAAATGGATTACTCTTGTTAGATTCTGATGAATGAATTTAAGATAAATGTTTGACCTTTAAGCAGCTCAGCTCGAGCAGGCAGCTCTTAAATTATTCAGGACGTTTCAGAAAAACGTCCTGCGTCCGTCTGTTTTACAGATTCAGTAAGTGAATAATGGATGAGCGGCGCCCCCCGGAAGGAAGTGCGTCATATACTTTATGAGTTTCGGGTTCCTCAGATAAAAAAAAACACTTATCCTCGTCCGACAGGCCTCCGACAGGATTACGCCTCTACCTCAGCCACGGCCGGCCGCCGCAGCTCCAGCTTCTCCCTGCACTCCCTCCGACGCAGCGAGATGGATCTGGAGGAGGAGGATGAGGAGGAGGAGGAGGAGGGCTACGACCAGCTGCCTCCCCCCCAGCCTCGACTTTTCCGCACAGGGTCTATGCAGCGGGGCAGCCTGCCCCACTCTCACACTTTCTCCAGCATCCGAGACTGCAGGCGCGGCTCTGCCGCCCCGCAGTTCCCACAGTTCCCACTGGGTGGACTCTCCCAGTTCTCTGGACCCCCCAGCCTGATCCCAGAAACCCACGCAGCATACAGGAGCAGCACAGGTGAGTGTCTGGACATCTCAACGTTGAACGATCCTTAGATATCCCCCCAAAATATCCCCCCGCTGTCGTCAGACTGAAAAACACAAACCAGCTGAAACACAAGGAACGGACACTAAATTACTACTCGATGCCTCCGAGAGTTTCTGTCCGTCCAGCAGGAGAGTTTTACTTTCCAGTTCAGATCTGAGAGGCAGTCAAAGGCTTAAAACGAGGGGAAAAAAGGAGCTGAATTTCAGATTAAATTACTTGTTAAAGGGACAGTAACAAGACTTCAGAAATTAGTTAACAACTCATAGTTCTTCATCGCTGAAAAATGAAGACCCAATAAAGTTTTAGAAAATTAATAAATAATTAAAATTAAATTAAAAAATTAAATGAAATGAAAAATAAATTAAATAAATATATAAATAAATTAATTTTGAATAAAATAAAAAATAAATAAATACATTTAAAAAAGTAAAAATATTTTGCGCTATGAAGAAATAATTTCACTAGGGATGGGAATTGATAAGATTTTTCCGATTCCGATTCCATTATCAATACTGTTTAACGATTCGATTCTTTATCGATTCTTTATTGATTCTAATTTGGGCAAAAAGGAGAACAAACAGTTTTATTAGCATCATTTTTTTTTTTTATTTAGAAGTCACGACCTTACAAACTCAACAGCGAGGTCAAAAAAGGCCCAAAGTTAACTGTTAACTGTTGTAATATGTAACTGTGCAAATACACAAGAATGTGTAAAATTTTACTAACTGATTTTTCCTAATAGAAAAAAAAAATCTCCTTTTTAAAAGGATATATGAGCTCACTAAGCACTCAAAAATAATAATAAAGAAAGATAAATACTATCAAATACAACGGAACAGTGCATAGTGCAAATCTGCAAATACTATGAAGAATTAACAATTCTTTTGCAGAAAAATAATCATGTCTTCCAGCCTCTGAACCAGCCAGACTCGCTCTCTCGTCACGGTCATCTTCTAAATGTAATGCAGAAGGCATTCGTTTAATAGCATAGCGTTAATGTTATAGCGTGTTTCACAAAGAAGCACATAGGCAGCGGGATAGCTACTAACCAGAGTTACCAGAGGTGATCTTAGCTTGGCTACTGCTGCTGGGTTGAGATCCATCAGTCCGAATCGCATCAAAAACACGACACTCGTTATCACATGTTGTGTGTTCAAATGTTTCTGCATGTTAGCCGTGTTCCCTCCCGACGCTGTTATCTCCACTTTACAATGACTGCTAGTTGCCTTGTTGCCATCTTTCTTTGGTGAAGTGAAGCCAAACTTTGGCGCGTTTGAACCTGGTGGGCGCCATTGTTGTTTACAACTCCAATGCGCATGCTAAACCGACGTGACTTAATCACGCAAGTGCTTTCTGGAATTGACTGTGCGTAACTTGCGTAAATTACGTGAGATTCGTGCTGGTTGGAATCGATAAGAGAATCGCTGGATAAACTGCCAAACGATTCCATGGAATTGAAACACAAGGAACCGGTTCTCTACAGGAACCGGTTCTCGATTCCCAACCCTAAATTTAACAATCACTGAGTAGGAATTTAGTGTTTGTTTCTCGTATTTCAGTTGGTGGTTTTTTTGTCAGAAATATTTGTGAAAAACCTGCAGAGCTCCAGACGAACTGGAGACGTCCCAGACCTGATCACAGTTGTTGATATTGTTGCGCAGACAAGCTACGGAGAAGCATGCCCAACCTGATCCGAGCTCCCAGCATGCCCAGTGTTCCCAGTATTGCGTGCCTGGCTTCCCCTGCACCCCCACCCCCCCCACGGCGCCTCCTCTCTGCCAGCGATGCCCCCCCTCCGGAGCAGTCAGAGCTTCGACTCATCCAGCGGGCTGGTGCGGCTCCAGTCCTCCAGTAAGATGCTCACGTTTGTGTCTGTGATTGGGTCATCGGTTCTTCGTGTCCTCCAGCTGCTCTCTTCCCGTCCTCAGTTCCTTCTCCGGGTCAGCTCGGCCAGCGAGTCCAGAGCGTTGGGAACTTCCCCACCGCCCCGCGGCAGCCAGTGAAAGCCACGGCCTACGTGAGCCCCACGGTGCAGCAGGGACCCGGCCCCAGCGCTCTGACCAGCTCCAGCAGTTTGAACTCCATCTCCGGTGGTACCCACGCTGCCTCAGCCCCTCAAAGCCAGCGGCAGTTTGCTTCCACAGGCCCTGAAAGTCGCCACCAACCAGCCGGCTGCGCCCCGCAGTTCCCTTCCTCGCCCGGCCTCCTTCATAGGAACCAGTGGTCTTCCACGCTCGAGTAAAATCGCACAGCCGACGCGCAGGTAAAGGTGAAAAACACCGGAGCCAGTGATGTTACGTAACAGTCTAAGGTCTTCAGGTCTTCAGTAGCTGCAAACTTAAAGCTCTAAGAGCTTTGAGATGTTTTAGCCGAGCCTAATTAATGTGTTTAAAATATGTTTAAAAACCCCAAAAAAGTAGTGAGACACTGCAGCAAAACAAGACAAAGGCTCACCTGTGGTCTTTCTGTTACCTTTACAGCCTCCGTAGTAAACAAACCGCTCTTTCATCTAACCCTCTTTTCATTCTGCCAACCCACGACACACTACATTACCCATAAGGCCACACCATTTCCCAAAAAGCCACCTTCTTAAAGGGGCCAGGCTGGCTCACAACATTTCTTTGCTGCGAGAGAACGCGCGCAACATCCTGTGATGTTCCCGCAATTTTTTCTTAATTTTTTTTTATATTATATATTTCTGAAAACGATCCGTGAATAACTAAAACCGCGGAACTTAAAGCGTGAATTGGCGAGGGGTCACTGTATCAACATTTTGTTGTTATGTGATGAATTTTGTGAGATTTTTAAACTTAATGTTACAACTTATTATCTTAGAACAGTGAGAGTATCACAACTTTTTTCATAAAAGGAGAATTTTATTTTGTAAAATTATGAATTTGACAAAACTGTGACTTTTTGACATCAAATCATGACTTTCTGTCACAGAATATTTTACGGAATTACATGTTTTTATCTTAATATCACTCCTATTTTTCATTGAATATCAAAGTTTGCAAAACAGCAACTTTTTGACATAAAATTACATCTTTCTCTTGTGGATTTTGTATATCTGCATTTTAATGTCTTACAATCAGAAATTTTTGTTGTAAAATGTCAGATTTTGTAACGTCGCAGCTTTTTGTCGTAAAAACTTATTTGATGTCATGAAATCTCGAATTTAGCAAAATCACGACTTTTTGTCATCGCATCACAATTTTGTCATAAACATCACGAATTTTACAAAATTGCAATTTTTTTGACAAAAATTTCCAAATTTTGTCATAAAACTGCAACTTTTGTGTCATTAGCAACACAAATGTAATAAAAATTGCAGCCTCTAAATGTAATATCACAGATTTTCTCAAAAAATTATACTTTTTGGCATGAAATTACAGCTTTGTCATGAAATTGTAAATGTCGTACAATTTCAATTTTGTGTCCTAAATGAAGAATTTTTGTTGTAAAAACTAGAATAAAAAATATATATATATTGGTACAATGGCGCAAAATCGTAAAACATCAACTGTTGCTGCTGAAACAGCTGCTTGGTGATTCCGCTGTGATTTTGTTGCCATGATACGAACGTCAAGGAGGGAGGGGCGGGGCCTGATGTGATGTCACAGAACTGGAGCTCAAATATACCAATTTTTCATTCACCTTAGATTCTAGGAGCGAAAGTAATGTTTAGTTTTGAAAACCTGAAACAAAAAATTGTTTAGCATTCTGCTGCAACGGAACATGTCAGTTTGGAGGGGAAAAGGGGGAGGGGCTTGAGCGCCACCTGGCATGTACCTGGGCACAGGCGTTATTTTTGCAATTCCAGTCAAACTTTAAAAACCGAGACAAATCCGCTTCATGTTTGATTTGTTCTCCGCTGAAATCTCGTTTCTTTGCAGTTTACTGACTCCCCCAAAGAGCCTGGCCGCGCTGAGCGCCCTGAGGGACGCCAGCTGGAGAGACGGTTGCTACTGAGGACGGATGAGCTGACGTCTGACGTGCGAACAGGGTAAAACTGCTCGGGACCGACACATTCAACCCGTTGCTGCCAGGAGGTCCCAGAGAGAAAAGCACTTCTCCTCGCTGAAGGATCGAGACTGAGGACAGTGAGGGTCCAGCTGGCTGGATCTCAACTAATTATCTAAAACTCGGATTAACACACGGTGAGAAACAGGCAATACTCTCATAACCAGTTGCTAAATGTCAAGTGGATCCTCTACGATGTTTTTTTGTTTTCTTTTTTTTTTTTTGTCATTGTGGATAGTTTCAGCTTTCACTGAAAAGTTACTTTGAGCTCTCAGTTCGGTGAGAAATAGTCTCTGCTTTTGTACACGCTTTTAATGATTTTGAAAGATTTAATTTTGCGAGTGTGTCCTGTCAGTGTGACGTCAGACAAGAAGCTGAACCAGAAATGGAAAATAAGCAACTCCCCGTGCCTGTTAGTCCAGTAGTTCATCTTGGTTGTACGTTTCTTCTGTTCTTCGCAGCACTTTGGAGCAGAATTATGATTACTGAGTATGATTTTCATCTTCGTGAGTGTACAGACTTTATCTTACTGCTCGTTTCTTCTCATGTGTTGTTTACTTCAAATTTGTAATGTTCTTTGATAAACATAATCTCTGCGGTGACGTTGCACATACGGCCTTGACGCTTTTTATGGACCACAAAGAGTTACAGAGAAGGTTAATTTTTAAAATGAATAAAGCATTCCAAAGCATTTTGTTCTGTACTGTCTTTCTTTCTTTTATTTTGTTATTTTAACTTTTTAAAGGAAAAGCTCTGTGGACATTTTTCTGCCCAGCAGGTTTTACTGGGTTTGATAATATCTCGTTAAGATCGTCTCGTCTTTGCTTTCTGAGTTAATGAACGACATCTTAATGTCTTTTTCTCTCCTTCAAAGGACAATAACTATACAATACAAAGAATGTGATTAATCACAGTTAAGTCCTCTGACCATCTCACCTCAGTGTTGCTACCTGCATCTGTTTATATAATCATTTCATTCAGTCATGTGTGTGCTCTCCTCTCTCTGTCCTGTCTCTCCTCTCTTTTTCTTTCTCTACCCGGCTGGTCTTCATCAGGAAGGTTCCCTCCATATGATCCAGGTCCTGATCAAGGTTTCTTCCTCTTAAAGTGGAGTTTTTTCTTGATACTGTTTGGCTTAAATGTTTTTTTCTTGCTCTATGGGAGTTTTTTACCTGCCATTATCCTTGATTAGGATTAAATATTATAATTTTAGTTAATGATATTTGCTCATGATCATGATCTGGGTATCTGCACCTAATAGGGATGGGAATTGAGATTTTTCCCAATTCTGATTCCATTATCGATACTGTTTAACAATTCGATTCTTTATCGATTCTCTTATCGATTCTAATTTGGGCAAAAGAGAGAACAGTTTTATTAGCATCAATTTTTTTTTACTTAGAAGTCATGACCTTACAAACTCAACAGTGAGGTCAAAAGAGGCCCAAAGATAACGTGTTAACTGTTGTATTATGTAACTGTGCAAATACACAAGAATGTGTAACATTTTACTAACAGATTTTTCCTAATAGAAATAAAAAGAAATCTCCTTTTTAAAAGGATATATGAGCTTACTAAGCACTCAAAAATAATAATAAAGAAAGATAAATACTATCAAATACAACGCAACAGTGCATAGTGCAAATCTGCAAATACTATGAAGAATTAACAATTCTTTTGCAGAAAAATAATCATGTCTTCCAGCCTCTGAACCAGCCAGACTCTCTCTCTCGTCACGGTCATCTTCTAAATGTAATGCAGAAGGCATTCGTTTAATAGCATAGCGTTAATGTTATAGCGTGTTTTACAAAGAAGCACATAGGCAGCGGGATAGCTACTAACCAGAGTTACCAGAGGTGATCTTAGCTTGGCTACTGCTGCTGGGTTGAGATCCATCAGTCCGAAGCGTCAAAACACGACACTCGTTATCGCATGTTGTGTGTTCAAATGTTTCTGCATGTTAGCCGTGTTCCCTCCCGACGCTGTTATCTCCACTTTACAATGACTGCAAGTTGCCTTGTTGCCATCTTTCTTTGGTGAAGTGAAGTCAAATTTTAGAGCGTTTGAACCTGGTGGGCGCCATTGTTGTTTACAACTGCAATGCGCGTCCTAAAACGACGTAACTTAATCACGTAAGTGCTTTCTGGAATTGACTGTGCGTAACTTGCGTAAATTACGTGAGATTCGTGCTGGTTGGAATCGATAAGAGAATCGCTGGATAAACTGCCAAACGATTCCATGGAATTGAAACACACGGAACCGGTTCTTTACAGGAACCGGTTCTCGATTCCCAACCCTAGCTTAGAGACAATTGGCATTGAAACAGACGCTATACAAATAAAACTTACTTGGACTGAATTAATTAAGGATTTAACAAGGGTTCCTGTTTCAGGCGGGGCCAGTTTGAACTGGATGGCTTATTGCCCTCAATACATTAAATCATCATTCAGAAACTGCTTTTTGTGTTCACTCAGGTCGTCTTGTGATGCTGAAATCTGTCTGTAGCTCTGTTTATGCAGATAGAAAAGCCAAATAAATGCAGTATATAACAGAGATGGTCCAAATGAACATTAACGCTGCTGCACTGGTTTACCACCAGTGGGGTTTCTGGATGAGTGTCAGCTGCACCAGTGAGCCTGAAGGAGCAAGAGTGACTAATCTTTAACAAGCGTGTTTGTTGATGGAGGTCTCCCCAGTAACACCTAAACTTTGCGTACACATCTAATGGCGGACGTCCGAAGCCTCCGAGAGTTTGGACTTTGCGCGTGTGTTTGGCCTTTTCCCGCCGAGGCTTTACCCTTCGCTTGAAGAGAGAGGCATTTTTGCCGATGATGCCCAACAGAGCTTAAGAGGTTTGTGTCAGCCATTTTCACTCTCACCATCACGCAACACACATCACCGAGACGGCGTGTGTGCATGTGTGTGAAAATCAATGCAGGTGATCAAATGATCATCTGAAGCGACTGCATTCTTTTTAAATGAGCCGTTCAGGACTTGATGACAGGAACGCTGTGTGTCATTATGGTCTGCTGGGCTTTGCCGTGACCTCACTCCAATAAACTCCCATCTATTCGCAGGTATGAGAGGTCGTGGGACCAGCTGAACAGGACCAAGCTGCTGCAGGATGGCCTGGAGCGGGCGGGCCGACCGGATCTGGCCGAGAAGCCACGCTGCCTCCACTGGGGTCACCAGAAGCTGAGAAAGAGGGTGGAGCTTCCCGCCGCTTCATCATCACGGTCCACAAGACCATCAGCAACCAGGACGCACTGCGCAGAATCAACGACCTCGGCTGAAGATTCATTTAGAGGTGGTTGATAATCCACTAAAATAAATGCTAAAATAAATGATCAGTAACCCAACCAATGACACAGATCAGACACGACACTTTATGCTTTGTAAGAACTTAGGACTCTTCAATAAAGTTACAAAGTGGATTCTGAGGCTCATTTGGTCTTTGCTTTGTTTCAAAAATGCCTTTTTCCTTCAGTTTTTGTTTTGCTGGAAGTCTCTAAAGAACCGAAGCTGTTCAAAAAGAGATAACTGGGATGTGCTGACATCTAATGACGTCAGAATTCAAGTGCTTCAGCTCTGTGATGTGTTTTAAATCAGGTTAAAAAAGCCCAGAGACAGAACCTGAATCACAGAGGACTTTACTGGGAAACTTTACTGGCATGTCGGTACAAGTACCACTACCTTATAAAATAAAAAGATTACATACTAAGCATGGTCGTGTTAAAAATACTGATGATAAGGCTGATGAGACTCACTCAGTGGACTAACAGATAATATACATTTATTAATGGATGTGCCACACATCTGCATCAAGGGGGGAGAATATAGAAATATATATATAAAAAAAACATGTACATTAAAACGTGGACTGATATTCAGGTGAAATTCTTTGACAGTGTTTGCGTAGAACCGGTTTTTAGAAATCACACGGGTGATTGATTTTAAAATATTAACAGGACTGATGTTGGGTTGTTTTGGAAAATGGTTTATTGTAACATTTACAACAGTAAAGAACCTGAAATAATTGATCGCTATATAACGTGTGTAACATGTGTGACTTCACCCACCGAGACCAAAGACCCTGTTTAAATTGTGAAGATTAAGGAGGTCATGAACACGCCCACCCCAAAAATCAGCCAAATGTTAAAAAATCTGAACGTTTTTTTCCTTATTTCAGTTATATGACTTCTCTCTTCTTCTTTTTTTTGGCCATCTTATGAATTATTTTCGTTAATTTTGCATCTGTAAATGGTTATTCAATTTGATGATGTGATAATAAGAAGAAGAAGAGTAAGAAGAATTTAAAAAAAACCTTTTGATTTAAAGATTTTCGTACCAGAATTTCAAGCCTGGATTCTCATCAGTAGTTTATTTATTTATTTAAAATCCATGTATATCAACTCAACACGGTTGACCCAATTTCACAAACCAATCAAAATCCGTTTTTTTTTTAAGTAAGGTTGTAGGAGCGTGAGTGAGCCAAAGCGGAAGTCAAGCATGGTTGCCTTCAAAATAAGAGCTTTTATAGAGCCGTCTAAGCGAAAATGCCAGAAAATGTATTAAAATCTTATATTTATTGAGCTATTTTTTTCTTTCTGTGGCTCATGTGTTTTATAGTATTTGTACTCTGTCTATCACGTATGGCTTGTGCTCATTTTACTATCATTTGCCGTCAAAAATCGGCTTTTGTTTTGGCATTTATTCCCCCGGAAACAGTAGCAGCGGTCGACCCTGTTGAAACCCGACTGACGTTTATCTTGTCGGAGCAGCTCTGGCTTCAGTAGATATAGAGGAAGAAAACAATGATAGGAAGATCAAGGAGCTGTCAGTGTTGTGAGGGCGACGGCGTGGACACGATGAGTGGATTATCGGCGCTTTGAACGCGACAGTATGACCGTTTGGAGGGGCCGGGACTGTCGGTGACCGTTCAGCCGTTAAGCTGGTGGTGATGTGTCTTTTCACGTTGTATTTTTGATTTTCGCCTACATGGAGGCGTGTCAGTGTCGAAGCAGAAGCCCCCTTTTTTTTGCGCTGTGGAGCATGTTTTCCGCGTGACAGCGCGTAACCTCGAGCAGAGCAGCTAAAGCCTGATTTATGCTTCTACGGAGGTACGTAGACGACGTTGGTTTTGCGTCGCTTCGCAGTTCCACCTTTAACCGCTAGATGGCGATGCGGGTTCTTTCCTTCAGTGCTGTACCTCGAACGTAGTAGCGAGCAAATAAAGCGCAGTTTACGCTCCATTTTCGTATGTACATGTCTTTCTGTTCCATATGTTTCCGTCACTACCTTTTGTGAGTTATTTTTCGTTAGTTTATCGTTAGAATCGTTAGAACTCCAGGCTACTTTCCAACTGTCTTGAATGTGTTTCTAGCTCGGAAAGGTGCTTTTGGAGGTTCAATTTAGAATAGGTTTTCGTTTTTCATAATTTTTTTTGGTGTTTAGTTTAACAGTTGACTTCGCACTGCCTTCACGACTTTTTAGGGTCGTACTCCACTAAGTCTGTATTCGCGAGCACGGATAAAAAGACGTACAAAGTAATTACAGGGTTTGCATTTCTAATGTTGCGCATAAAGTATATCTTACGTGAGTTGACGATAAAAGTTGAGCATCACAGCAGCTTCTGACGTACTTCCGTCATTCTAAGAACAACCAATCAAATCACGTTTTGCTTACTGCGCAAATAAGGCGCGTTCTTTTGATCTGTCCCGCCCCCCCATTTACAATTTTATTGGCTAGCTCTAGCTGTGTGGCTGCGATTTGATTGATCACATTGAAGTAAAAAGTTAAACAGTTCCCAACTTTTGTCGGAAACGGCACTGCCACTGCGACGAACAGAACCCACAGTTCAGTTTGGTTAGGCTCGTAGTCTACGGAGACCGATGCTGGTGACGCTAACGCGTTACAGACATTGCTGTAGACGTGTTCTGCCTGGCTCGAAAACAACCAAAAAGGAAGTAGTAGACATTTGTTGCCATCTACACCGATGCGACGCGCGGTTCCATTTTGACAGCGGTACACGTCAGGGTAGCTTACGTCGTTTAGACGCAGAAGCATAACTCAGGCTTAGCTGGTTTGGCGAGGTCGCAGCGATGGCGTCGGTGCTGAGCTGCTTCACCGGCCCCGAGGTGCTGGAGGACGTCAACCACGCCCGGGGCTTGATGACCGAGCTGAAGTTGCTGTACGACTGCCGGCTGCTCGGGGACGTCACCATCCACGTCGAGTCCGAAGAGGAGCGTGGCGGCGGTGAAGACGACGGACAGCTTTTCCTGTGCAGCCGCAACATCCTGGCAGCCGCCAGCCCCTACTTCAAAAGCATGTTCACCGGCGGGCTGAACGAGAGCATGCAGGACAGGGTGGTCATCCGCGCCGTGGACGCCGAGTCCATGTCCGTCATCATTGATTACTGCTACACGGGCAGGGTGACCATCACGGAGAGCAACGTCCAGAGGCTGTACGGGGCGGCCAACATGCTCCAGCTGGAGTACATCAGGAAGGCGTGCTCCAGCTTCATGACGAGGAGGCTGGATCTCTCCAACTGCGTCGGAATACTGAAGTTTGCGGACACCTACGACAATCCCGAGCTGAAGGAGAACGCGCAGGCTTTCATCGCCAAGAACTTCAGCCAGGTGTACAACGGAGGAGATCTCTGCGAGCTGGACCTGGTGCAGCTGAAGGAGCTGCTGTCTCTGGACACCTTGGACGTGGACTGCGAGAAGAAGGTGTGCTCGGCCGCGCTGCAGTGGATAGAGGCGAACGCGCCGCTGAACAAAGAGGACGCGTTGCAAGCGCTGAAATGCATCCGCTGGAACTTGTTCAGCGAGAAGGACAAGTGCTACCTGGAGAGTCTCATGGCGAGGCCGCTGATCGAGACGTACCTGTCGTCGTTCTTCGACAGGTCCGCGGAGGACAGCTGCGGGATGTCCACGGCTCTGGACGTGCCGAAGCACAGGATAGGCGTGAGCGCGAAGGAGATGATCCTCTTCTTCGGCTTGCCCAACGACAACATAATGTGCTGCGACCCTTACTCGGAGGATCTGTATTTCATGGCTCCGCCTTTAGAGGATCTCAGCAGCCAGGACTACAAACGTTCCACCATGGAGTCCTTAATCGCTTGTGCCACACCGGATAACAACTTGTACCTGGCCTCTCACCTCTCCAAACACTTCTGGCTGCACAACCCCGTCCTCAACAGCTGCAGGAGCTGGCAGAGAGGCCGCTGGGTCGGATCCACTCCGGGATGGGCTACCTCAACGGACACGTGTACCTCCTCGGAGGAAGGAACCCGGTGACCGACGCCCGACTAAAGGAGGTCGAGTGTTACAGCATCCAGAGGAACCAGTGGACGTTCGTGGCTCCTCTACCTCACTCGCTGGGTAAAATGCAGGTGGTGGCGCTGAACGACCATTTGTACGTCGTGAACAAAAGGAGGATGCTCTGCTACGATCCCAAGAGGAACCGCTGGCGCCACTGCGGGTCGTTACGGAGGGACAAGCTCCACAAGGCGTGCGTGTTCCAGGACCAGATCGTGTGCGTGTGCGACATCCCCGTGGTGAAGGCCTACAGCCCCACCAGGGGGGAGTGGAGGCGGCTGGGCGACATCCCCATCGACAGCCGCGCCCTCAACTACCAGGTGATCCAGCACGACGACAAGCTGCTGCTGCTCACGCAGACGCTGCTGCAGCACAACAAGAACCGGGTCCTCATCCACGAGTACGACCCCGCCAGGGACGCCTGGAAGAACATCATGGCCGTGTACGTGTCCACGCTGGGGCCCGTGTGCGTGTCGACGCGCGTGTACCCGGCGTGCCTCGGCTCCGCCCACAGTTTCTCCACGGAGGAGGACGACGACAGCGGCTCCAGCGCCGACTGGGACCTGGACGGCCTGACGGACGCCGACTCCGATTCCGGCAGCTCGAGCTCCTTCTCAGACGAGAACTGGTAGTGAAGTGTGTCAAAGAAAAACTTTAACTTATTTTTTAACTTTAACTGGTTATTACAGGGTTGTTGGGGGGGGGTCAGTTTTCATTCAGTATTAAGGCAGTAAGCTGTTGTACACATCTGCTGCAACATTATATTCTGCTGGGAAACATTTACACGGATGTTTCTTTGAGATATGAACCAGCCACACCCCTTTCGTGCTAATTTTAACACTTTTAAAAGTCTGAAGGAACCTCCCCCTCCCAGTTTAAAGGTTCTCCTTCATTTGCAGCGTCGGTGGAGGAAGCAGGGGCGTCGTTTTCAGTCAACACCAGTTCATAATGCAGCAGTATCCGTGCACAGATGTCACGTCGCTCAGACCCAAGTCACAGTTACTTTAAAAAAAAAAAAAAAAAGCCTTGTGTGTCCTGATTTACAACGTCGATAGTAAACCTCTCTAATCCAAACATGTTTCAGAAATTGAGACAAGTTTGTGCTGATTTTTCTGGTTCCAGGGCTGGAAGATTTGAGATGAGATGAGGAGGAACATATGTTTAAAAAAAAAAATTACATTTGAACAGAGTAAAGAGAAAAAGCCCAAATGATTGACTGCGACTGGGAAATTAGTAGAAAATAAATCAAAACTGACCTTCAGAACCTAAAGCCGATTTAATCTTCCCCATGTTATTTATTCACTTTTTTTTCCTTTAATTCTGTCCCTTAAAACCTTGTTGGTGGTCTGTGGGGGGGGGGGACCAGCCCCCATAGCTGCTCATTGATGGTTATTGAAGGGAACTGCAGAGATACTCAGGAGGTTTGAATGCTGTGGCTGATTGGAGCTCATCTCTTCTTGTCAGTAGTTATTTGCCTTTGAATAGAAGAAACAGTTAATTTTTAACTCCACACAGCGAAGATAGATATCAAGAAACAAGGGCTTTGTTTTTTAGGTTAATAACTCACCACGATCAACGATGAGCCGGGACAGTAACGACAGGTTTCCCTACGGAGGAGAAGACCCGTCCTCTTTATCTGGAGTCACTCAGAGCAGATAAATGAAGGATAAATCAGTTTTTGTTTCGTCAGATGTTCTCAAACACGACCAGACAGATCTTTGCAGGGCAGATGAACCGAGATCAGGGAAAATAATGTTTTAATTTCTCTGCTTTGTAAAGGTAAAATTAACTTAACTTAGTGAATGTTTCTAATAAAACAGGTGCATTGATTTGCAGTAAAAGTGTTGGGACTGAGCCATCGTTAATGTCACTGCTTCCACCTGTGCTTTCTTCTGTTTTTTTTTTTTTTTTTTTTTGGGGGGGGGGGGGGGGGTTCTGATCCAGAAAACAGCTTTAACAGACTGAGCTGGACCCTGGACTCTGAACTCAGCAGATGTAGGTGTGACGGATCAAACGCTGTCACGAGTGGAGCTCTGATGCTTCAGTAGTTCACGGTAGGAGACAAATACAGACGTCCTCCATCTTTATGAGCCAGAAATATGTGCCAATCATGTTTCATTAAAAAAAAAAAAAACAGCAGCAGCATTGTAATAAAGAGTCGCTAAGAAAACACCAGTTTTATCCACGTGATCACACCAACTTTATTTCTCCTGAAAGATGATTTTGATTCAGTTTGACCACATGTTGAATTTAATCCAACGGGACAAAAGGTGTAATAGAAGTGTAGAATTTAAGCTTTGATTAAAAAGGTTTCACCAAAAAAACTACATTTACCATTTAGGACTTACAGTTAAAGCAAAGCATCTCCATTTTCAGGGGCTCAAAGTGACATGGTGCGTAAATATAACCATCATTTTTAAAGTTTTAAAGTCCGTTGATATGGAACCCCGTTTGGGTCATAATTCAATGAATAAATGAGTCTATTATTATGAAATATGTATCCATTATTATGAAATGTTTACCATTATTATGAAATATATGTGTATTATGAAATATTTCCCATTATTATGAAAAAATTTTAATTTATTATGAAATATATTTTTATTATTATTTAATCTTAGTTTAATGCATAATAGTTTATTTCAGAACGGCTTTTTTTTAATCTAAGAATGAGTGTTTACATAATTGCTTCGTTTTTCATAAGAATGAGCTTTTACATAATAATGACATTTTGCCAGTGGGCGGGGCCAGTGGTTGACCTGCACGCTCATTGGCTGATCCTTCTCCATTCTACGCTCTGACATCGACTAGTTTTGGCCGTGAGATCCCGCTAGCAGCGAGCCGTGTCACCTCAGTTTACGGTTAAAAGTTGACATTGACTAGGAAACGTAGCGCGAAATGTAGGGAAAACTTGATTTTGACGGCATGGCGACAGGAGAAAGATCCTTTTCTGACTTACTCCGAGAGGTAGCCAACAGGCTCGATGCGAGTCCCCCACCAACTGCATGGAGAAGGATCAGCCAATGAGCGTGCAGGTCAACCACTGGTGGCAACCCAGTGGCAATATGTCATTATTATGTAAAAGCTCATTCTTATGAAAAAGGAAGTAATTATGTAAAAACTCATTCTTAAATAAATAAAAAAAGCTATTCTGAAATAAACTTTTATGCATTAAACTAAGATTAAATAATAAAAAAATACATTTCATAATATTTAAATTTTTTTCATAATAATGGGAAATATTTTATAAAAATACACATTTTTTTCATAATAATGGGAAATATTTCATAATAATAAACATGTATTTCATAATAATGGGAAACATTTCATAATAATGGATACGTATTTCATAATAATAAACGCCTGTATTTCATAATAATAGACTCATTTATTCATTGAATTATGACCCAAACGGGGCTCCATACATTGAAGAATAGTCAGTTTCTAAGAGTCTTCAGCTGCTTTCTCAGTCTGTTTATGGTCTTTGTCCATCTGTCCATCAGTGTTGCAGTGTTGGTCTGAGTCCTGGAGATGTCTAAAATTCACCTGACTACTTCTGTCAGCAGTCACATAACCAGTAAACACCAGTGACCTCCCTCCACTGGCTGCCATACATGCCCATACCATGACACTGCCTCCGCCGTGTTTGGCACATGTTCCTTTCCTTCTCCGGACTTTTTATCTCTTCTGTCATCCTGATACAGCCTCTGGCTGCTGTTGAGCTCACCAGAGTTTGCTTTCTTTTTAAAAATGAACCCAACAGTTAATTTTTCTGGCTCTCACAGATCTCTGTTGAGATGTCCTTCATGCCTTTAGCTCCAGTCAAACAGCTGCTAAACTCAGCTGCAGACCTTTTAGCTGCTTCATTTGTCTTAAATTAAGGAGGGGATGGACCACAGCAGAACAATTGACTTGTTTGAATTGTCTAAATGCATTTGAACTTCGAAAAATGAAGGTGCTTTGCTAAAAAATAGCTCTAATTACTGAATAATAAATGTCCTGTTGATGGGAAACTTCTTAAAGCTGAAAGTCTAAGTGCATTTTCACCATTTATTTTAAATCCTTTGTTTTGGTGTTTAAAGGCAAAAATCATAAAAACTGTTCAGGTACTTTTTGATCTAACTGGATATGGCAGAAAAGCTTTGTTTTTCTCAGTTTAGCGATTCTTCTCGTCTGTAAAGCAGGCCGTTAGAAATGAAACGCCCCTCGTTACTGGAAGACCACCTGAAATCAGCGGAGGGTCCCTTTAATGCTCGGACCGTCTCCGTCCACAGACTGGACCCGTTTCTCTTCAACATCTGGAACTGCTGGCAGCTCAAGTGCCTCGCGTTTCTCTAAACAGGGCTTTCAGATTTACGTTGCTGCTGCTGTGAAGACTAGCGTTGACGCCGGGGTCAACGTGGGGTCAACGTTCACGCTCTCAGGTTCAGACTTCAGCACAAACCTGTTTGCTAGGACCGCTTTTCTTTTTAGATGTCGTAAGATGGGGTTGTTTTAATGGAAAATAAGACATTTACGTGAAACTGTTGAGTGAATATGTCTGTTTGTGTGTTGTTTTTATTTAATGTCTGTGTTCCAGAAAGAAACCAGAATACAAAGTGTTTTATGACGATTGTTTGATCCTGGTGACTTGAAGGAAAAACTGCCGTCCTCACTAAGCGACAGCCACGCTTCAGTTATCAGTTTATAAGAAACTGAACTTCTCTCTTGTTAGCTGTCACTGAGATAAATATGGTAAATAAAATATCAGGAAAGAAGAAAAGAACCTGCAGCAGCTGTGATGGAAAAGGAGGTGGTTAGTTGTGGGTCAGAGCTGTTCTGGTGTTTGTGTCGGTGAAAACAGCCGTGTACATTTGGGGGTTTTAAGTTTGATGTATTTGCCATCTGATGTTGAAACTGAAAATGAGGATAAGGTTGCCCATGAATGTTGTGAGCTTAACATGGTAGAAAAAAATAAAGACATTTTATTCTCTACTCTGATTTGTCTCGTGACGTTAAAAAAAAATCTAAACTGTTCAACCAAGATGTAGTTTAATTTGAATACAATGTTAAAGTTAATTTTGTACAAAAGCTTTTATTAATCAATCTTCAGGTGTGGGTTAACAAGCATCAGTAGGTGCATCAAAGTAAAATGTATCTTACATGTTTATATCAGAATGGGTTTTAGATTATATATTTAATTTCACTTCCTTCTTGGATATTTCCTTTTGGGTTACATATGTGAATTTCATATATATATATATAATATATATATATATATATATATATATACATATATATATATTCACAAACACATTTTTAAAATAATTATACAATTAATAATTGGTATGAAACATTGTCCACACATGTAGTTTGAATATACAATTAAATTATTTTTCAAGAACTTATTAATTTCTTACTTATATAGAAAATTATTATTAGAATATAGTTTCATATTTATGTTTTTCCAGATGAAAGAATGGAAATGAAAATATTCCAAAATTTAAAAAAAAAGGAAATAAATTGGTATACAAAAATATACACAGTATTACAGAAGCAACTTTTCAAGACGGTAATTATTTTACATTATTTTTTCCCCTCCTTTGACACAAAATATTAATAATATTAATGGTTTTTTAAATTATTTTTAATTATAATGATATGAATATATATTTGTTATATATATATATATATATATTATATATATATATCTATATATCTATATATATATTCTATTTGATATATCTATATATATATATATATATATATATCTATCTATATATATATATATATATATATATATATATATCTATCTATATATATATATTATATATATCATATATATATTCATATATATATTTGTTGTTATATTTTTTAACACGTGAGAAAAATTAAGGTTTTCTCAAATAGAAAAAAAAAATAATAGACAGACTACAAAGGAAATCAGAATTATTTTACACAATGTTTAATTTGCTCTCCTGTGACCCAGAGTTTTTTTTATTTTATTATTTTCTGAATGAAGACATTCAACAATGATTTTTAATTTTCACAGATTAAAAAAAAAAAAAGAAATTTAGAAATTGGCATCCAACAACATACACAGCAAGACAAAAAGGAGCAACTTTACAAGATAACAGGCTACAAAAGGAATCAGAATCATTTTGAACAATTCTTTTAACTATTAACAAAAACATTTTTATAATTAACATATTATAATTATTAATATTAATAATTATTATCAATATTTTTTTGCTGACTGGACTTTAATTTAGTCTCCAGACCAGACTGTGAAGGTGAAGGCGCAGTCGGGCGACATCTAATGGAGGGTTTTCGTGTTCTCGCGATACTTCAGAGCTGTCCCTTCATACGGACCGCGAGAAGATGAGCAATGGCAAAAGAAAACAAAGCTGAGGAGGAATTTGACACAGTTTTTAGCCAGCATGACTCCCTAGAGCTGTCCTCCCAGCACGACTCGGACTCCGCACGCGCTCGGATATTTAAGATAATAGTTATAGGAGATTCAAATGTCGGGAAAACGTGTTTGACTTACCGCTTCTGCGGCGGCTCCTTCCTGGACAACCCGGAGGCGACGATCGGGGTGGATTTCAGGGAGAGGACGGTGCAGCTGGACGGAGAGAGCATCAAGGTGAGAGGAGCAGATACAGGAGCTCTCCAGGGCTTTTATTCTGCAGAAATGACATAAAAGAAATACTGTTTAAGTCAGCTTTGGAAGGCCGGAGCCTGTTTTCAGACCGGTATCTGACCTGACGGTGGATGCGAGTCGTTCTCTGCTATAAATAAATAAAAAGTTAATAACTTTCACCATAAATCCCTGGATCAGTGATGCACAGCTAAAATGAAACCGGTACATCTACCTGTGCCGTATTTTAGTGACCCAGAGAAGCTTCCTCGGTCCAGGTCCTGGAGGGCCACCGTCCTGCATGTTCCAGATGTTTTCCACCACATCTGGCTCATAAACTGGCTGCTGGAGCTGGATCACGAGCAGATCAGTTATTCCTCCGGGTTTATGTCGCCTCTTTTTCACGAGTCTGCATTAGATTTTCCCAGACAGATTGTAACTGGACACCGTGATCATTACTGGTTCATGAAGACTCTTTATGAACTATATTGTACTTTATTGATCTCAGATATTTAACTGTTCCTTCTTCAACATTTGGCTGCTGCTGCTGTTAGGATGGCAGGTAGACTCTAAGTTGATTGACAGCAGACGTATTTCCTGTTTATTTTTGTTTTTTTAACATATTAGGTAGGGATGCACATAACTGCTTTTTTCAAACCGATACCAATAACTTTCAGCTCCTAAAGGCCGATACTGATACCGATAACACACACATATACCTAAGATCATTACATCAATACTATGAACAAAATCAAAAATAGTTTGGACTTTTTAAATGAACAGATATTTATTTTTTCCAATGAAAAACTATTGTCAAGCCTCTCAAACATTTTCATAAAGCCATCAAACAAACCTATTTGATATCTCACATTAACTTAAATAAGGTTCATTACTGACTGATATAAAAAATAAAGGCTCCTTGAACTGATGGAAATACATGCATCAGAATTACTAACTGAAAAAGATTAACATTTAAAGGATTTTGACTTGTGGTTCCATTTAAATTGATACCTTTAATTAAAGTAAATGAGATTAAGTGATTTTTTTTTTTTTTTTTTTTTAATCTCATGGAAGCTTTAGATGAGAGAGATGAGAGAGATGAGGGGAGGGAGACTGCTGCTGGCTTGCGCACGTTAGCATTAGCTCGCGCGCGATTTCAAAACTCCATAGAAGCGATTGTTATGTTGTAGGTGGCTGATCAGGTTTTACGTATTAAAGCTTGGTGCTTCCCTCCTCGTAGAATTCACTCGGAGGATTGGTCACAAATAACCACCAAACTATCTTCTTCTGAAACTTTAACGAAGTTCCACGCCGCCATGTTTGTTGTGATCAGTACGCTGTGCTGCAGGCTGCATTCAAGGTGGAACGTAAATTCCCACGTTCCCTCGTTTGCTAGTCGTTCTTTCAGCCTTTTCTATTTTTTTTTTCTTTTTTATGTGTAACATGAGGGGAAATACTGCAAATATCGATTCAAGTCAGCAGCTACTAAAATTATGACCGAGTTAACAAGTTGTTTTCTGGCATGGGGGGTATTCTTGATTTTATTGATTGAGAAATTGTTTGTCTGATTATGCCGACGTCACTTGAACATAACATTCACTGCCGGTCATTCAAGGCTCAGAGGGAGCGAGGCACTGCCATGTTGACAAAAATATATATGTTATCGGGGCTATTCGTCGTGATATCGGACTTATCGGGATGACGTCATAATTTCCTGTTATCGGGCCGATAGTTATCGTGCACCCCTAATATTAGGTGTTTAACCTCATACATTCCCATAATAAGCTGTTGCTCACTTTGTGAACATGAACCTTCTCGTCCTGTCTTGGTGTTCGTTCAGCAGGATAAACCTGGATGAGCTTAAAGTCCTGCTTTCTCAGACATCCAGCAGGTTTCGAGGTTGGAGAACGCTGCTCCAAGTAGTTGATTTGCAGGTGTCAGGTTACAGGGTTGACTAATTTCAGCTCTTTAAGGTGTATTCAGTGTCTTTGTTTACACACTGAGTCCATTTTTAAGGGGTTTTAGGGGTTAACTTGAATGAAGAATAGAGGTCTTCGGAAATATCCGAAAACACGAGGTTCTGAACCGACCCGAATCAGGTCTTGGATCCATTCAAAAGACGTGACTTCAGATTCAGGTCGGAATCGGTACAGTTAGGGTGAATTCCAATTCCTCCCTTAACCCTCATTCTCAACCCTCACTCTTAACCCTCAATTTTTGGCCCTCAATCTTAACCCTCCAAAGTCAGTGTCAGGGTTGTCTTGTGACTTAGAAATGGGACACCCCTCGAGTGCAGTTACTTCTTCAGACTGAAATGTATCAGAGCCGTGTTGTCTCTGTATTTTCTGAAGTGACACAGGGATAACATTGAAAAGAGCGCCGTATATTCTCTAAATAATATTAGCAAATAACACAATAGAGGATACATTATTCAGTCCTCCGTCGCTACACAACAAGGTATACAAGTAACGTGAAGCCGACCGGGACGGGGACCGCCAGTCCAGCAGCAAACATCGTAAAGTAAAAAAATAAATGTTACGCAACAACCATGTTAATCCATGAAAAAAATCTCAAAACAAAGACAATAAAATTATTTCGTAACATTTATATCTTTAAGATATACGAAGATACTTACGTTTGTAGCTAGCTTTTTTTGTCACCATCCTTTTCGAAGATGTCTTGGCTAAATTACCCAATGCCTTCTGGGTAGCCCTTACTGCCAAGGGTGGTGTCGGAGAATCTCAATTTTGAGGGCGATACAGCCCTCAAACTCGTCCCTCAACTTGACTTGCTAAGAATCGGGACAGCACTGTCACTTAGCGGTAGCGCACATTTTTGAGATTGAGGGTTGAGATTGAGGGTTAAGGGAGGAATTGGAATTCACCCTTAGTCTCGGGTCCGGTTGTTGCTCTCTGACAGGCTGGGTCCACGTTTACTTGAGAGAGTTAAATATATTGGCGGTGGCAGCCAATGTCAGGACTCGGGCCAGTTTAATTAATTATTCATTAACGTGGCGTATTTGTCATGAAACAACCGTGTTGCCGTAGCGTGTTATTAGCGGTTTGTCCGGCAGCTGTAAAGCACAACGGATCACCAACATGACAACGCTGGATGAGAGAACATATTCACGACACATCCTGACCGGTGTAGGCTATTAGCGTTAGCAGTTGCTACCAATAGCATCTGTATCCACAGAGAAAATAACGACATCGATTTATTGTTGTTTACATCACGTAGCCTATGTAGCAACTGAACCGGTAGAAGAAGACAACTTTAGGTTAGAAAATCAAGTTTTATTCAACGCTAGACAACTTTAACATGAGCAACTATGGGCTGGATTGTCTCGGTTCTATTCAGGTAACTGTCGTGATCGAAAAACTAAAGACTTGGGTCGGGCCGGTTCCAGGTCCAAATATTTCGGGTCCATTCGGGTTCAGACTCTCACACTTATGATAATAGCTCGGGTCGTTTCTTTTTCGGGTTTTGAAAGTAGGGCCGTTAGGACCTCTAATGTAGAATAACTGCTGCGTTGATCTCTGAGTAACATTCCCTCTGGTTCCGGTTCTTGTTCCAGCTGCAGATCTGGGACACGGCGGGTCAGGAGCGATTCAGGGAGAGCATGGTGGAGCACTACTACCGCAGCGTCCACGCCGTCATCTTCGTGTACGACGTGACCAGCCTGTCCTCCTTCAGGAGCGTCCCGGAGTGGATCGAGGAGTGCAGCAAGCACTCGGTGGGACCGCTGGTGCCCCGCATCATCGTGGGGAACAAGTGTGACCTGAGGGCCCGCCGGGAGGTGCCCACGTCGGCCGCCCAGTGTCTCGCCGACGGCTACAACTTCCCGCTGTTCGAGACGTCGGCCAAGGACCCCGGCGAGAAGGAGCACGTGGACGCCATCTTCCTGACCCTGGCCTACAGGCTGAAGAGCCACAAACCGCTGAGACTGAAGCAGCCGAGCGAGAGCAGAGACGGCGTCCGGCAGCTGTGGCACCAGAGGGAGGCGCCGGCGACTTCCTGCCAGTGCTGAGGTCGGCCTGAGAAAAGCACCGCTGGACCGATGCTGGCGCCACGTTTCTCCGCGAGGAAAAGGAAACCGACATTTCAGTGAAATGCACGAGTGGATGTGGAGACGTGTCTGCACTTTACTAGATTAATTATTCCAAATGATATCAAATCATTACCTCTATATTACACAATATAGATATTGAATCAAGCGATGAACTATTACGTATATAAAGGGATTTTTTTTTTTTTTTAAGTAAGAGAGAAATACATTGAAACTGTGAAGAAAACTTACATTTTCTTTAATACATGTCTTAAAGGGGTATTTTAATCCTTCGAGTCACTTTACGAGTCACGTTGTTTTTATCTCCTCAGGCTTCTCTGTAGGTTTCAGGACGTATTAACATCGTTTGGACATGAAGCGGCCAGCGAAGCCAGATGTTACATTTGCGGGACGTGTCATCGGTTTGACGCATCTTCAGCGTCCCGTCAGAGGACCAGAGGGCCACTCCGCTGCTTTTTACGGCGTTGAGGCCAAATTAGACCCAGGCCCCAGTCAAAAACCTCAAACTGAGAAAGCTCAAACCCGGATTCAGTGATCAGATGGTGAAAACTAGGGATGCACGATAACTGTTTATTTAAACCGATACCGATAACTTTCAGCTCCTAAAGGCCGATACTGATAACACACACATATAACTAAGATCATTACATCAATACTATGAACAAAATCAAAAACAGTTTGGACTCTTTAAATGAACAGATATTTATTTTTTACAATGAAAAACTGTTGGCAAGCCTCTCAAACATTTTCGTAAAGCTATCAAACAAACCTATTTGATATCTCACATTAACTTAAATAAGGTTCATCACTGACTGATATAAAAAAATAAAGGCTCCTTGAACTGATGGAAATACATGCATCAGAATTACTAACTGAAAAAATGCATTCCTCTATGACAATAAAAAATAATACACAGGTCTTCATGTACTGACACAAGTTAGACTTGTCTGTGTAAATAAACTGAAAAAGTGCACTCCATAGTAACAAAGAAATTACTTTTAAAGGATTTTGGCTTGTGGTTCCATTCAAATGAATGCTTTTAATTGAAGTAAATGAGGTTCAGTAGTTTTGGTGGGTTTTTTTTTAATCTCATGGAAGCTTTAGATGAGAGAGATGATGGAGAGGGTAGAGGAGAGGTTGACTTGCTCCTGGCTTGCTCATATTAACTTCCGTTAGCTCACGTTAGCTCGATTTCAAAACTCCATGGAAGTGATGGTTATGTTTCAGGTGGCTGATCAGGTTTGACGTATTAAAGCTTGTGCTATTTTTCCCTCCTTCAATTGGAGCATTTGTCACAAAAAACCAGTGAACTATCTTCTTCTGAAACTTTAACGAAGTTCTACACCATAGCCGCCATGTTTGTTTGTTTTTATCTGCGCACTGTTCCGCAATGCTGCATTCAAGGTGTAACGTAAATTCTTCCGTTCCCTCGTTTGCTAGTCGTTCTTTCGGCCTTTTCTATTTTTTTGTTTTTTATGTGTAACATGAGGGAAAATACTGAGAATATCAATTCAAGTCAGCAACTACCAAAATGATAACCAAGTTGTTTTCTGGCATGAGGGGGTATTCTTGATTTTCCTTATTGAGTAATCGTTTTTCTGATTATGCCGACGTCACTTGAACATAACATTCACTGCCGGTCATTTAAGGCTCAGAGGGAGCGAGGCACTGCTGTGTTGACAAAAATATATATGTTATCGGGGCTATTCGTCATGAAATCGGACTTATCGGGATGACGTCATAATTTCCTGTTATCGGGTCGATAGTTATCGTGCATCCATAGTGAAAACTGTGTAAGACACAGTTTGTGATCGGAGAAGCTTTATTTCTTTACCTGAAAATGTAAAAAAGAGATACTTGGACTCGTCAAACCTGGTTTAAGTTATCTCCCTGATAGGAAAGACTGCATAAAACTAGTGATGGTGAGATGAAGCCCCGTGAAGCAGTGTCACACATTGGCCAGATGGTTCGAGAAATGGTACATTTCTTGCTGCTTCATATGCACATGACACCACCTACTGGTCAGGTTTATAATCACAGCCAGCTGAATCTTAAGTTGTGATGCATTGAATTTATGTATCAGTCATGGCTCTTGCGAATGACTGTGAATAACAAAATGTGTATGACCAAATAATTGATCAAGTGCATAAAATATTGTCTGAAAGTAATCTCTGTTTAATGTTTCCCAAAGTAGTATCATAAGAACTGCAGACACTAGAGATGCGCGGATGACGTATATTTTAACCCGCAACCGCTTCTTAAAATCTCTATCCGCCCGCTATCCATTTGCAGGAACGTTTTTTCACCAATTTTCAAAACCGAACCGACCCGCCATCCTTTTTAATAATATGTAAAATATTTTTTCTTATTATTATTATTTGAGTGCTTCAACCGCAACCCGCCCGAATTTAATTAAAGTATTATTTTTTGACGAGTCATCCGCCCGATATGCGGATTATTCGCTCCGCCCGCGGGTGCGCGGTTCAACCACGCATCTCTACCTGACACGCGTCAAAAGGGTCGACGAGCCGGGAGTTGAACCCACGAAATCTATATTACCTGTACGCGAGCCGCCTGCCCTAACCACTGTGCTACCAGAACAACAGAGATCATGCTGGCAGAGAACAGTAAAAATTGTTTGTGGAACTACGGAGGGAGTACAATCGATATGCTTTGGACAATGACGACCATTAAAGAGGTTATTTTATGTACATTTATTCAGAAATAGCAATATTTCCACAGTTTTTGGTTTTAACCGATTCCTTTTTTTTTTTTCCAATCTCTCCAGCCTTGGAGAACACCCTTTCACATGGCACATTTTTGTGCTGGGTTGCATAAAAATGTTTGTGCCATCATGTACAAACTATATACTGAACTACCACAAACTATATACACGCTATCCAGATTCTAGTATCCAAGCTATCCAAACTCTATCCACACTCTGAACTGACTGCAACTCGCCTACAAAAACCCCCATTTTGAATGGAGCCTGTGGCGTTTATAAAGCTGTCAAACCCCATTTCTTGAGACAAGAAATGAACCACTTCCCGAAGCAGTCACGTGGTACAGCCAGGCGGTGAGGCTTCGGACGTCATCACTTTTGGCTCCTCCCCAAATGAAGCGACTCTTGATACGCGCTTCACGGACACGCCCCTTCATTTCTCGATACGCGCTTCGGAGCTTCGCTTCACTCATAACATCACTACATAAAACACATTTTATGATTTGCGAAACTTATCTCAATTTCAAAAAGGCAAAAAAAAAAAAAAAAAGAAAAAAAAGCCATTTCCTGTTTTCTTTTATAAGTAGACTGCCTCAGACCGGGTTCAGATCAGAAACCACAATCCTGAGACGGCTCAAACCTGGATTAAATTATCCCTCAGACGGTAGCATCTCCATGAAACACAGTTTTATATCTTTTGTTTGTTTCATTCACATTTCATTTGTGAAAACCCGACACTCTAAAAAGCGGAGGGATGGCTCTTCTGCTTTGTGCTGAATCAGAACCGAACCCCAGTGGTCTTCGTTCTCCACACTACCGACGGGCCCAGCACGTCATCGTCTTACGTCACGGAGACACCTGCAACAAACACCTGAGACAATCATGGATGAGTGTGTCCGTGTTGTTGCAGATGGATGGACGGTGAGGGGGGTCGAACCTGGCCAGAACCGGTACTGCTGCAGCGTGAGACCTGGTGCCGTTCCTGAAAGAAAAAAACAAAAAAACAAACAGAAATCACAGCTGACTGATCATTACGTTGCATGTCCGCTGGGATGTAAACACTTTTCAACAGTTCGGAGGTTTCTGATCAGGTGAAGGTGCATGAACACGTCAAGCTGTACACCAATAAAACCGTTTTAATTACGTCACGTGTGTGGATTATTTGGAGGTTCCCTGTGGCGTCTGGGACGTCATCTGAGACGGGTCACGGGTCAAAAGATTGATTCAAGACAGATGATTCAAGAGTGCTGGTTTCAGCCTGCGTCAGCCATGTCAAGGTTTAATTATACGGCACGTTTAAAACAAGACCAATGAGCTGCACGATAAATACTAAGAACAATTAAACACAATGCAATAAAAGACCTTTGACGTCAGTCTGGATCTGGGAACGTCCCGGAGCAGCGTCTCTGAGACACTTAAAAACAAGTCCTGCATTTATTTTAACTGGATCCTGAAACAGGAAGTCGTGTGATCATGTCACAAGTCCAGCTGTGGCGTTTTATTCAGCCTGTAAACACAGAGGTGATGACTGATTCAGACCAGAACACCAGAACACTACGCTAATCTAAACCAGATGGAATAAAAGCCTGAATAACTCTCTACGTCCTGTGAAGACCTTCGCCTCCCTGAGGAGTCTTAGAGCTGCTCCCGACCACCAAACTGATCTGATTATCAAATCTGAAGGCAGAAATTAAACCAAGGCTCCTGCAGCTGAGTGACAGAAAGAGTCGGAAGTTATGATTTTATGTGGGAATTTCACATAATTGCAACTTTCTGTCCTAAAATCAAGAATTTGGGCTCTAAATTTGAAAACATTTTGAATATCACAAGACAAAAAAAAAGTTATAAAATCACAACTTTTTCTTTACTGTTTATACTCTTTTACCTATTTTTTTCACTGTATATTTTCGTTTTATAGTCATAATTTAGTATATATATTTGTTTATATTCATATTTTATTTTATTTTAATTTTATGCTCTCTTCTAATTGCACTACATGTTAAATTTCTTCTGTTTCTTATTTCTTCTATTCTTGTAAGGAGCACCTGCATTGATAACGATTTCCCCTCAGGGATCAATAAAGTATTTCTGATTCTGATTCTGATTCTGAACTTTTAGAATTTTTTGTTGTAAAATGGTGAATTTTGCAACTTTTTGTCGTAAAAATTGAATTTTCATCATAAAATCTCACATTTTTGCAAAGTCACATGTTTTTTATATCAAATCTTAATTTTGTGTTTAAAAAAAAAGACTTTTGGACAAAAAAATTTGTTTGTTTTTTTACATAAAGTTTCAGCAGCTTTTATAGAATTGCACTTAAAAAAACAAAAAAAAAATGTTGTTCCATCATCGCAACTTTCTGACGTCAGACTGTTCGCTCCTTTTTGTCAGTCGCAGGTCTCGCTACGCTTTAGCGACCACTAGTGTTCAACTCTTGCTGTGCGACAGCTTAACAATACACTGTGGTGGTGGAGCATTTATGAAACCACGTAAAATGTTTGACGTTTTCGTTAGTTCAGCTTATACGTGAAAAGTGTATATTAATGCGGTGACATACCACATATAACTAATCTAATACCGTAACTCTATCGTAGCTTTGACGGTGGTAAAACGGCTCTCTCTCTTAATGATCTCTAGAGACGTTTGCCATCGCTGTTGTCGTATTTCCCAGCTTTCCGCCGCGTCCTGAACGCATCGTCTGTTCTGAGTTGCTCAGACGGCGTCTCTCTGCGGCCATGGTAACACTGCAGTCAACGCTGGAACGCTGATTCAAAGTAAATCATCTCACCAGAAAAACGCGCTTCATGCAGGTAGGAGAGTTATCTTCTCCCATTTGTGTTCTTCAAACAATAAACACCCGGCTCTGGGTCGTTGTTGTTGTTGTTTTTGTTTGTGCGATTTTGAACGCA
This sequence comes from Hirundichthys speculiger, assembly GCA_018398805.1. Taxonomy (NCBI): domain Eukaryota; kingdom Metazoa; phylum Chordata; class Actinopteri; order Beloniformes; family Exocoetidae; genus Hirundichthys; species Hirundichthys speculiger. The sequence goes on from JAGFBZ010000955.1 coordinate 1,358,189, forward strand.
TGCTGGGAGGATTAAGGAGCGTTTACGTCCCGTCTGTGATCATGCAGTAAGCTAGCAGCACGCTAACAACGCTAAACGTGAAATAAATTAAAATGAAATAAAAGTGCGTTTATGTGTAAGGATGTAACTACGCTCTTGTTAACAGTAGGGCAGATTAGCAGTCAGGTGCGACGTATTTCGACGAAAAGCCTGAATGAGCGACAGATAACATGTAGCAAGTGTTGTAGTTTGATGAAATAAGATCAGATTTTTTAAGTGAATGTATATAAATGTAGATTTATATAAGCATTTACAACGAATAGCCTTCATAAACTGGTGCACGGGCTAAATAAAGTGCCCCTCTTGGATGGTTACTGCAGTTAAATGTTATTTTTATTGATTCTGTGGCTGTTATTCAGCATTTACATGTGTGTTTTTGTTTTTATTCCTAATCTTCTAGCTGTTTTTCAGCATGAATCTGGCAGACATTTGCGACAACGCCAAGAAGGGCCGTGAGTACGCCCTGCTGGGCAACTACGACTCCTCCGCCGTGTATTATCAGGGCGTCATCCAGCAGATCTATAAGCACTGCCAGACCCTCAGGGACCCTGCTCTCAAAGCCAGGTGGCAACAGGTAAAAATAAAAAATAAATAAACAGATAAACACCTGTCAGACCCTCAGGGACCCTGCTCTCAAAGCCAGGTGGCAACAGGTAAAAATAAAAAATAAATAAAGGGATAAACACCTGTCAGACCCTCAGGGACCCTGCTGTTATAATCAGGTGACAACAGGTAAACATGAAAAATAAATAAAGGGATAAACACCTGGATGTGCTGTGGTATTAAAACTGCAGCAGCTACAAATGTTCCCAGCAGGAGTGTGATGATCAGGCACGTGCACAGGTGGAGCTCCTCCCCTTTTACCTCCCTGAGCAGCTGTTTCACCATCAGAGGCAGCAGTCTTACTCAAAACGATGCCACTTTGCATACTGTAATTTTTCAACAAAAATTTGTGATTTTTTTATTTTTTATTTTTAACAGGAACAATAAAAAGGTGCAGATCTGCAAAAGTCACGATTTCACAACAAAAATTTTGGACTTTTTTTTACATCACAAGTTTTTTTTCCTTTTTTTAATGACAAAAAATGAGATTTGATGTCAAAAAGTTGTGATTTTGCTAAATTTCACTTTTTACCACAAAAGGTTGTAAATTGCAAAATCTACCGTTTTACAACAAAATTTACCAAAAATTATACAAAATCCATAATTTTTGAAGTCATAATTTTATTTTTTATTTTATTTTATTTTTATTTTATTTTATTTGAGTTTTGTGAAACTCAAAAATTTTCAACCAAAAGTTGCAATTTTAAGTTAAAAAGTAGCTTTGTGAGAGTCATGATTTTACAACTTTTTTTTTATCACAACGTGAAATTCATGATTTCACAATAAGTTAATTTTATGTCTTAAAGTCATGATCTTGTGAAGTTTTTTTATTTTTATGAACAAATGTAGCAATTTATTAATTATCACAAAAGTCTAGGTTTTATAATAAAACATCACAATCTTGAAAAAATTAATTTTGTCACAAAATGTTGCAAAGAGTCACAATTTTTCTAATGATTCTTATACAGCCTGTGATGATGATGAAGATGATGATACATCAAGTCAATTAGCAACGATACAAAATGTCATAATGTCGACTTTTGCAGAATTAGAACTTTTTGAGCTATAATTGTGACTTTGTGTCCTTAATTTACAAAGTTCACAATATTGCAACTTTTTGTCATAAAATTATAAAATTTACAAAATTGCTTTTTCATCAAAAGTCACCATTTTGTTGTAAAATCATGACTTTTTTAAAAATATGTCTGATTTTTGTTGTAAAGTTGCAACATTCACAGAATCAGTTTTTTAAACTAAATATTTCAACTTTTTGTCATAAAATATTTACGAAAAATTACGACAATTTGCTTAAATTCAGGAATTTTTCAATGTCACAACTTTTTGTTGTAAAAGAACATTTTTGTCATTGTGACTTAAAATCTAAATATTATTGCACAGATACACATTTTGAAACCAAAATTTTGTTTAAAATCTGGACTTTCTGAGGAACTGAACTTAACATGTAGCAGAAGTTGTTTCCACATTTCTGTTGGGAAAAATCTCTAATTTTTGTTGTGAAGTTGCAACATTCACGGAATCTTTTTTTTTTTTACTAAATATTTCAACTTTTTGTCATAAAATATTTACGAAAAATTATGACAATTTGCTTAAATCACTTTTTTTGTAAATTCGGGAATTTTTCAATGCCACAACTTTTTGTTGTAAAAGAAGATTTTTGTCATCGTGACTTAAAATGCAACATTCACAGAATCACAGTTTTTTTAAACTAAATATTTCAACTTTTTTCATAAAATATTTACGAAAAATTACGACAATTTGCTTAAGTCAGTTTTTTGTAAATTCAGGAATTTTTCAATGTCACAACTTTTTGTTGTAAAAGAACATTTTTGTCATCATGACTTAAAATCTAAATATTATGGCACAGAAACACATTTAGAAACCAAAATTCACAGTTTTTTGTCTTAAATCTTGACTTTCTAAGGAACTGAACTAACATGTAGCAGAAGTTGTTTCCACATTTCTGTTGGGAAAAATTCTCTTATTTTTGTTGTGAAGTTGCAACATTCACAGAATCACAGTTTTTTTAAACTAAATATTTCAACTTTTTGTCATAAAATATTTACAGAAAATTACAATTTGCTTAAGTCTCTTTTTTGTAAATTCAGGAATTTTTCAATGTCACAACTTTTTGTTGTAAAGGAACATTTTTGTCATTGTGATTTAAAATCTAAATATTATGGCACAGAAACACATTTTGAAACCAAAATTCACAGATTTTTGTCTTAAATCTTGACTTTCTAAGGAACTGAACTAACATGTAGCAGAAGTTGTTTCCACATTTCTGTTGGGAAAAATCTCTAATTTTTGTTGTGAAGTTGAAATTTCACCAAAGATAATTTTTGTCATAAAATCTCAAATCTTTGCAAAATCATGACTTTCAGTCATCATATCTCATTTTTTTTGTCACAGAAAAATCACTGTCCCATGTTTTGGACAAAAATTTCCATTTTTTTTTGTTCAAAATCAGGACTTTTGTGGAATTACAAATCATGAAATTTTGTCGTTAAAACTAGCCATTTATATGACAGATGACTGTTTTCGACTGTGAAATTGCTGCTCAATAGTCATCAGAAAGCATTAACACGAATACTAACCCTAGTCAAGTCAGAAGCCAAAGGGGAGGAGCTTGAGTCCTGGGCAGTACCTGTGCACGTACCTGGATGTTCCCGTTCCAGTTCCAGACCAGTTCCTATCCCTGGGTATGAAATACGTCAGGAATGATATCATCAGAAACCACAAATCCAGCGTCTACAGGGCAGATGCTAAAGATCTTTTTTTCAACAGTATTAAATGTTATGAAGGCGTTTCACAGTCATAAGACTTTTTAGTTGCCCCCAGGATGCGGTGCTGGGAAGACCCGTACCAAGAAAAGTCTGTGAATCTTGGTTTTGACTGGATTAAAGAAACTTCAGGTAGTGGTCGTTTTTGGCGCCTACCGCAAACCGGACGCTGAAGGATGTGAGACGCCGCCATTAAAAGAGCTCAAAAAGGGACCGCTGTAAACTACAGCTCTTCCTGGATGAAGTTCTGTAAAGATAATCCGTTACAGTGGAGTAGAGAGTGAATCAGAAAAAAATGGGACCCATAGTAAAACATGGTGGGGGTCTTTCATCCTGTGGGGCTGCTTTGCTGCTTGTGTTAGTGGAGGCATTGAATTTACCAAAGGAATGATTAAATCACTAGATTACCAAGTCCCTGTCGTCCAGATTCACAAAACTCTGTCTGAGGGGAACGTTTATTTGTTTCTGAAAGTACATTTGATATACTGTTTTTAAAACTGGATCTGAATACAAAAGAATCATTTAGGAAGAGCTCAAATCAAGGCTTCCTACAAACTTTAAAGATAGTGGCGTAGTCGACGAGTGACAGAAACAAACCTAGCACCAGGGAGGTGCCAGAGGCATCTAGATTTCTACAAAAATTCTGGAAGAATTGAGTTATTGTGATTTATGTGTGAAGATAAATTAAATTCTCCAATTCAGAGGGTTCCAGTGACTGCGACTAAATCACTTTTGCTTTTCCTGATACACCCGCGGACGTGAACCGCTGCGTTTCCGCTCAGACGATTCACCGCTGCGGTGATTTTATTTCCTCTCCGCGTGCGACCAGGTCAGGCAGGAACTCGCTGAGGAGTACGAGCAGGTGAAAGGGATCATGGGAACTCTTGAGAGCTTCAAGTCCGAGAGGCCAGCTGACATCTTCGTCCCTCAGCCGGAGGAGCGACCCGAGGACCCAGCGGTGTGGCCCCCACCCATCCCTGCAGAACACAGGTGTGTGTTTTTGGATCCGTGGAGGTCAGCGTTTCTCTACCTTGTGTCACCTTATTTGTTGACCCCTCTCATTAATATCGGATCGTGGTTCCTTGTCCTGTATGTTGTTTGGGAATGGCTGGTTTAGGCAGTTTGACAGTTAAAGATGGTCACCAGAAACTTTGGTACCAAGCGGCTCAGAAGGAAACACCTTCAAGTTCAAAGAGATGCGTTTTGCATAATCTGTTTCATGTGTACTCTCGCAGTCTGACAGAACAAGCAGATCCTGTTCAAAGCTCAGGGAGTGTTTGTCGTTCTGTGATATTACCCACGTTTGCATATCAGAGATGATCTTCCGATAACGTTCAGCCCTTTGCGTGACTGCGAGTTCTTGTGTCTTTGCGCGGACGCAGGAATCCTGTTGCGCTGAAGCGGCCGAACACTGGAGCGAAGCAGCAGAAGAGGGACTCTCCTGCTCTGCAGCATCGAGGTGCAGGGCCCGGAGCCCGGGGCCACGCCAACCTCAGGGCGGCGATCAGAGACCCCCGGGGCACGAAGGCCAAAGAGGACAAGGTCAGACTGAAGCAGCTGATTGGTGGGCAGATACAGGCGCTCAAGCTCCTCCCCCTTTGCTCTCTGACTAGACAAGTGTTCTTCCTGCAGAACGAGCGCTAAGCGGCTTTTTCACTCTCGAAAGTAGCGGTCTGATGTCAGAACGACGCAAATTTATGGGTCACGATCTTACAAAAAAAATTATTTAAAAAAAATTCAAAAATTCTGAAAATGCTACTATTTTCCCCAAAAAGTTTTTTTTTTCCAAAAGTCATGATTTTATGAAATTTGCGATTTTTATGCCAAAGTTGTGATTTGATGTCAGAAGTCATAATTTTTTGAAAATATTTTTTACCTTTTTTTAAAAAAAAAATTAGTGCTTTATAAAAAAGTTGCAATGTCATGATATGTACAATTTTACAACAGGAGTTTTTAATCTTTTGACATAGTCGTAATTTTATGGGAAAACCTGCAGATTCTTTGAAAGCAAGTTTTTTTTACAACACAATGTTGCTATAATATGTTAAAAAGTCTGATTCTGATTTTGAAATAATGATTTTTTTTTTTTTTACAAAAATTCATAATTTTTTTAATCACGTTCAATTCTGCAAGTTAAGATTTTATGACAAAAGTTGAAAATTTTGTTCAAAAAGTTGCAATTTTATTTTCAGAATTTTTATGATAAAAAATATTACAAATTGATGTTAAAAAAAAGTCTTGATTTTGTCAAATTTGTGATTTTTGCAATCTCTTTTGCAAGTCATAGGTTTGTGTCATAGTGAGAAAATCTAATTTTTACAGCCAAACCTTTAATATTAAGCAGATTATATTATATTATATTATATTTAGGGCTGGGCAAGTAATTGCGTTATTATCGCGTTAGCGCATTAATTTATTAACACCGACATTTATTTTATCGCGCGTTAACGCATGTTGCTCACGCGCTTTTGTTTTGAAATGTCTGTTACTGGCTGCTGCGGAACCGGAAAATAAATGGCAGGTAAACTTGAGGAAAAGTTTAAATAGACATGGAGAAAGGTAAAAATCTGTGTACTTTACAGTTCAGGTAGCAACTCAGGTAGCAATATTAACAATTCAGTCTTAAAAAAAAAATTCTGGACTGCAACAAAACTTTCGCGTCATTCCTCCATGTTCCATCAGATCTGCTCCATGTGTTCACTGTCCTGCTGTTCTCTAGCTGGTTACTGCAGTGCGGCTCCATCTAGTGGCACAGATGTGTAATGACAACAGAAAGTCTATTCATTGATTATAAAACAAAGCCATTTCTGGGTCAGTAAACCAGACAATAAAATATTAAAAACAAATTCAGTCCCGTGGCCTGTTTGCTAAAATTGAAATATAAAAAACAGGCATTTTTTTTTTTTTTTTTTTGTGTTAAATTAAAAAACGGAAAAATAAAAAGATGTTTTTTGATAAAGTTGATAAAGTTACAGAACTTTAACGTGGACATTTTCATTTTAAAGTTCTCCCAAATGGCGGATTCAACAGTAACAAGGTTATTTGTATCAAAATTGAAATATAATTTTTTGTGTTTTTTTGACGTTTTTTTTTTTGTGTTAAATTGAAAAACCAAAAAAAATAAAAATAAAAAGTCACTATTTAATTTTTTAAATTTTTGATTGACAATTGAAAATGGAAAAAAACAAATGATACACAGATAATTACAAATTGATAAAGTTACAGAACTTTTACATGGACATTTTCATTTTAAAGTTCTCCCAGACGGAGGATTCAACAGAAACAAGGTTATTTGTAACAACTGACAAGTTGAACTCCCCGTTAAAAGTTTCTGCTGTTACCTCAGAAATTACCTGTTTTAATGTTCTGATTGTGGCCTGTAGATTGTTGGAATTTTGTTTGTAGAATTTTTTTATTATTCATTAAAAAAAACTAAAAAAAAGAAACAGGATGACATTGATGCCCTGGCAGTGGCAATAAGCTTTATTTTATTTTACATTTTTAAGATGAGATTTACACTAAATATGTGTTACTGACAAGTGCTGATGTTAAAATTGTTTGAACAACAAATGTTATGACACTTTAGTTCATATGGCAGCAGAACATTTAAATAAAAGTGGCTTTTACACTACTTTTGAATTCATTATTTGATTTTGCGTATACAATGCGATTAATCAGGGAAATCATGCGATTAAAATTTTTAATCGTTGCCCAGCACTAATTATATTATATTATCATAAATAAACGTAATTTAACTAAGTGTACCCTTGAGCACCTGCCCCCAAAATGTCTGTGCACGGCCCTGGACACGTGCATGAATGAATGTGATCATTTAGAAAAAATGATGGAGAAAAAAAAAGCTTTTTTTTTCATCAGGGAAAGAAAATAGAGACAACAGGGGACGTGGAACAGAAGAAGTTTGATGGCACAGGATACGACGGTGACTTAGTGGACTCGCTAGAGAGAGACATCGTGTCCCGCAACCCTAACGTACCACTGGTACGGCGCCGCGACTCATTATTCAGATATATTCTTCTGCGGGGGCAGATTTTCTTTGTCCTGCTGACCATTTTCCTCGCGGTCGCCTGTAGGGACGACATCGCTGACCTGGAGGAAGCTAAGAAGCTGCTGAGAGAAGCTGTGGTGTTGCCCATGTGGATGCCGGATTTCTTCAAGGGAATTCGTCGGCCTTGGAAGGTACAGGCGCTAAAACGTGATTCTTCACATGTTCCCCGTCTGCTTCTTAATGGTGCTCTTTGTAAGTGAGAGAGAAATCCATACTCTGTAAAAACACACCTGCGCAGAAAGTTGTGCACTTTAAGATCAAACTTATCTTAATGTTGTTCCTGGAGCTACATGTTTTTACCAGTTTAATGAGTCTGATGAGCTGAGCCTCCTCTGAACCAGCCTCTGTTGAGCTTCGTCATGTGAGGCCTCTTCCCCTCAGGACCGCCACGTGAGGATCGATGATCTTTTAATAATCTCAGAGTTCATCATTCCTCTGATATCTGACCTTTGTCTGGAGACAAACTGGGGCAGAAGTTCACAGTTTACATGCACACACATACAGTGATCCCTTATTTTTCGCAGTTAATGGGGACCGGCGCCCCCCCCACATAAATCAAAATCCGCGAACTGGAGCCAGAGCCCCCTGAGCCTAAATAATGTGTTTAAAATATGTTTAAAAACCCCAAAAAAGTAGCGAAACAAGACAAAGGCTCAACTGTGGTCTTTCTGTTACCTTCACAGCCTCTGGTCTCTGAACCGTAGTAAAGAAACCGCCCTTTCATCTAACCTCGTTTTCATTCTGCCGTCCCACGACACACACACTACATTACCCATAAGGCCACCTTCTTAAAGGGGCCAGGCTGGCTCACAACATTTCTGTGCTGCGAGAGAACACGCACAACATCCTGTGATGTTGCCACAATTTTTTCTTGAATTTTCTTTTTATATTATATATTTCTGAAAGAAATCTGCGAATAACTAACATGCTAACAACAACAAAAGAAACAGTCTGGTTTTCTCTGCATGGAACGGGCACTTTATTCTGGCACTGCAGGAACTTGTAACATCACACAGGTTGTATTGTTGGGCTCCTGTTGGTTAACAGAGAATATAAATCTATACACGCTGGGCTGCTGTTGATGATCACTACACTTTTCATCTAACCCTGTTTTCGTTCTGCCGTCCCACGACACACACACTACATTACCCATAAGGCCACATCATTACCCATAAGGCTACCTTCTTAAAGGGGCCAGGCTGGCTCACAACATTTCTTCGCTGTGAGAGAACGCGCACAACATCCTGTGATGTTTCCGCGATTTTTTCTTGATTTTTTTATTATATTATATATTTCTGAACAATCCACAAATAACTAAAACCGCGGAACTTAAAAAGTGAATTGGCGAGGGATCACTGTACACACAGATGCTACAAAGGCTCTCAGTTGTCAGTCACGCTAGTCTGTTCGTACAATCCACACAAACACCAACTTCCGTTTCAACATGGGAGTCATTGGGGATTTGCTGTGTGTTGGAGGCAGCACCTAGTGGTCAGTAGAGGAACTGCAACAAAACGTACTTCCTGGGTGAGTTTCAATCTGGAAGTGGGGCGGTTGCTGCTTGGTCCAAACCTATTAATATCTTATAAACATGAATAATCCACCCGTCCTTCCTTTAGAGATACGTATAATTTTCATACCAACATAGAAACACGAGGCTTCAGCGTGTCGGTGACAGTAATAGTTTATAGAAGACATCGACATCAGTTTCACAGACTTCAAAACTAAAGTCTTCTAGCTGGACTCTTACTGGAAGATGATCCATTTATGTGTCCAAAAGTTCTCATCAGCCGGTAGAGGGAT